>CM063505.1:131893502-131918502 GCA_032207245.1 Pardosa pseudoannulata | reverse complement strand
ATAAGAGGGCCTAATAGTCTCCAAAATGAATTCGGAGATGTCATGTTGTGTTGGACCACTTGCAGTCCTAAACTGTATATATATATATATATATATATATATATATATATACATATATATATATATATATATATATATATATATATATATATGTATATATGTACGTGTATATATATGTATATATGTATGCGTGTACATATATATGTATATGTATGTGTATATATATGTATATATATACACATATGCATATACATATATATGCATATACATATATATAGACATATACATATATATGCATATATATATATACATATATGTATATATATGTATATATATATATATATATATATATATATATATATATATATATATATATATATATATATATATACATATACATATACATATATATACATACATATATATATACATACATATATATATATACATACATATATATATACATACATATATATATATACATATATATATATATACATACATACATATACATATATATACATATATATATAGATATACATATATATGTATATGTATATATATACATACATACATACATACATATATATATATATTATCTCAAGCTAAATTTGTAAAATTTAAAGTATTTTAATATGTTTCTTAGATGCAGATGTTAATATTGTTGTGAAAAATATAAATCTTTATTTGTTTCATGGGTATTTTTTAGACACTAAAGAATTTTTTCTATTTGACATATTTATAAAATAAGAAACAAAGATTTTTTTAAACAGAAAATGAATCTTGCAAATAAAAATAAGAAATTCGGTCAGTATTGATAAGAAATGAAATGGATGAACAATTCTTGTATTCAATCAAGTGTTTAATCTAAGAAAGAGCGTAATACAATGCATTTCTATGTTTGATTTGAGTCAATATTCTGCATTATGCGGGTAAAAAAGAAATGCAAATAACGCTACATGGTTCTATAATAAAGAACTGTAGTTGTAAAGTCCTAAGCTAGTAGATAAAAAGAGAACAACCAGAGAAAAATAATCTATTGAGGCTTATTTTCTTTTCCTTACCTTATCAGAAGATTATGCTTGTAGGTATTTCTTTATTTAGCTTTTCTTCTCAAATATTTGTCGTTCATTTCTTAATTTATCAAGTATAACTGATAAAAAGATAATTAAAAAACACAAGTATGACTACTTGCCTTCCTTGAAAACAGAATGTATCATGCAATTATTCCTTAATTTTATTAAGTTATTACAGTTTTCAGCCTGGATACGATAGAACACGATACTTAGAACATGATAGATATAAAAATTAACTGAAGTGAAGCTACTTTGATTCAAGTGTTATGGATTATGACTTAAGACTTAAATTGGGGCTGCTCAATAGAGCACCAGCTCCGCAACCAGTGGTCTTTTGTATTGAAAGAAAGCCTTATTTTTTTAGGATTAACTAAAGAATCTCAGCAGTTAAGAAAAATCATTAAATCTCAAAGATACCAATGGCAGAAATGAATCTGAGCAGCAATGAAACCGTGAAGTTTACGTCAACCTCAATGGTTCGATGAGATGGTACTTAGATACTCAAAACGTTTAGCAGAGTAATATTCACCGTCACATAGGATATGTAACGAGTTCTCCTCTACATCTTCACATCATCTACATATTGGGCTATCAATTATGCCGGTGATGTTCAGATTCCTTTTGAGACAAGAGTGACCAGTCAAGACACCATTAGCCACTCTTATGTCATTCCTACTAAGTGTTAGTAGTTCCTTTGATTTCAACCCTGGATAATTTTGGTTAAATTCCTTAGCTTGGTTTTGGTTATTAGTTTTAAGCCAAGTCAAAAGCTTCAATCATTAAGAGGTCTTTTACAGTTTTTACTACAATAATCACATTATAAGACCAAGCTCTAGTTCTGGCCCAATAAAGTGTTTCAGAACCATGTTTCGCAAGATGTTCAGCAATTTCCTTACTGAAAATATCATAGTTCCCAGGTACCCAAAAAGCTGTGACATCGTTTACCATGGCTAATCGGACAATAGTATTATAACATTCCCATATTAACTTGTAGGAGAAGCAATTATTGTGCAAGAAGTGTTTTTTTGTAAGGCCAAGAGAGCGGCCAGACTATCAGAGAAGATTTTTATAGTCTTTTTATTAACCTTTCTAACAAGGCAGTTATTTACTCAATATAAAATTGCTGCAACAGAGGCTCATTTGCCCAAGGAGAAAGCTTGATTTTCCTGGTGATGCAGAAAGCACCAGACCCAGTTCCAAATGATCTTTTAGAACCATCTGTAAACCATACCTCATCTGCTCTAGCAATAAGTTTATTAGTGTTTTCCTACTCACTTCTGGATGGGAAGACGACTTTAAAATTTTCATTGAAATCAAGAAGTTTTAACATGTTAGATCCTATGATCAGGGAAGGATGTTCAATAATCTGTGTCTTAAATTTATACAAGGAATTTTCAACTGTTACTACAACAGTCTGTAAAAGTAGTTTGCCTTTTATGACATTCGATATAAATCAAACTCTGTTTCAAGTACTGTTAACAATACGTTTTCTGTTAGTAAGAGTTAAGGCTTTATCGTGGAGAAGATGCGAGTATACTGGTCCTGCAAATTAAAAATTAAAGTCAATGACATTTATTTTCCAAATATTAAGTTTTAGCTGATGTCTCATAAAAATAGATTAAAGCAATAAGCTTTAAAAACTATATTTATCGAATAAAAACATCTGCTTTCGAAGTTCTAAAAACATGCTCATGCAAATATTCATATTTTAATCGTCATCCTACTATTTCTATCATGTTTTATTTTCTAAGCTGCCTATCATTACTACTTTAGCATCTCTATACCATGGGTCGCCGAACGCTGGTCGATTGGTTAGGGCACTGATCGTTGGTACCAGAGTTCGTGGGTTCGAATCCCACTATGGCATGGATGTTCGTAGCCGTTCGGAATCAGCTTTAAGCTGTAGGTCCCGGTCTCATTAACCCTCTTGTGCAAAGCAGTAGACCGTAGCGCTCCAAACCAAACCAAACTATATCCTGGGTCATCATTTCATTTATTTCCCTATCATAAAATGTGAGTTCTAATTTGAGATTTTAGAAAAGATGAAAAGCATAAAAAATTGACTAATAAAACATATTTTATTTTTAAAAATATTTTAAGAATAAAAACAACTTATAATTTCATCAAATATTTATTTTAAAACCTCTTGTCAGCAATGGACTGGTACAGGAAACTTAAATTTCTTAGAGTATAAAAGTGATTGAATTCCGAATCTTATCACCGTTAAATAGCAAGCATATTGGAGTATGTTGATGATAAAATCAATATCAGAAAAATTCTACACGATCTTGCAACTTAATGGTTTGTTTTGGAGCTGGAAATAAAAGACTTTTTAAATTCTTTCTCTGCAAAAAGGGAGTGATAAAAATTCAGTGTATATAATATTAAATTGCCTCCGGGAAGAAGTACCACAATTTTGTTTCAGAGGTCGAAATCGTTTTCAATTTTTCATTTCTTTTTTGAAGAAGCTGTTAGGAAAAATGTTTTCAAACATGAATATAGATTAAAATGCTAAACGACATGTCGTTAATATATATTGCGCTACTATACATATAAACAATTAATCTGATATTATGTTTTATACAATTAAAAGATGGATTTTGCTTATTGAACTTTTACTATAGATGAATAAAATTAAAGTAATTATTAAAGTAATTGGGTGTCTAACATTTTTGAGCTTACAAGAAATGCTTTTGTTTGTCGTGATGTAAGTCCAATTAATCTCTTAAATACTAGCAATTTTAAATCCGAAGCCGATTGAAGCATAATAATACATTGTTGTTTAAACAAAATAACAATTCGTAATCTTCGATTAAAATAATTATTAGTATATACATGCTATTATTTTAGTTCTTTGTTGTTATATTGAATTTCGGAGAAATTAATTACTTGCCTTTAATAAATTCATCAGGAGGAAAGAAGAGTTAAAAATTATGTATTGTATAATGATAAATGTCATTTAAGAGATGCTTAGTAACAATGACACAGGAACAAATAATGCTATACATTCTGTTTAGTATTAATTCTTATCTTCCCTGAAATTTAAATTATTGTATGTTGATTTTTATAGTAGAATCAGCTATATTTTGCAGCAGAAAGGTTTAAAATTAAGTAAGTATGGGTACCTAGTTCGGAAGTAATCGGTATTTCCCCGGATAATGAGCATCAAATGTGATTGTTTTTAAGTAACTTAAACTGTGATTGTCAATAAGCTTACTCTCTTTTTTTTTGTTTGATAAGTTTTCATGCCATATGTACTGTAAATAGTATGCAAGTTACGATGTGGTTTATATAGTTTGTTTCTATTTGATGATCTAAAGTATGAGGAATCCTAATATGTAAGAGTTTGGTTTGGTATGGAGTATAAAAAAATGTTTCAAGAAAGAAAGCAACAAAATACTTTATTTCGTGCGAACGATTACAGTCAAGCTAACTGCCTATCTGTTGAGTAGCAGCGTTGTTTATATTTTACATTTGAGCAGCATCACTTCACTTCAGTTGAAATTTTTCATTCTCAACATGGAGTGTTACTCCGCGTTCTTGCTACACAAGGACTAATAACACTTCTTAAAAGGGATTTTAAATAGCTAAGAAAGACAATATTGGTGAGCCGTGGTTACTCGGTAAAAACAACGATCTCATAACAAGAGGATTGTGAGATCGGGGCATAAGATACACCGTTTTCATTAATGGAGGTTGGGGCACATAAAACAGGTTCGCGGTGGCAATGTTCTCCAAGTTTCCAAATAATACCTCTGGAGGTGGTAGACCAAGCCTGGGGTTCTTCTGTTTGGTTTTTGCTCTAAATTATGAGGACCCACTAGAGCAAAGTTGTTCTATCACCTTTACGGTGTTTTTCGAAATGAAAGGCACATCCCTTAGTCTTAATTTGATTAACCTCTAGATCACGTGTTTGGCTCGTCCAAGTGGCATTAGCAACAGCAACAATGTCAATATTGGTATTCGAACCCATGGGTTTTATTTCCGAAAGGCAGTAAACTACATACATGGCCATTGCAGCCGTGTATGTATACTTGCTAGATACTTACAGATACTCTAAAGCAGATTTGGAGAATAATTTATGGCCTAATTAGACGTCGAGACATAAAGTTTTCCCCTGTGTATCAACTTACATAATGTTGTAGAAAAATATATAGAAAGTTTTGAAGGGTTCTTCTGTTAATAACTGCAAATTATTTCAGAATTTTTATCAGTATTAAAATACCACAATCTTTCAAATACTGACAGAAACCTGTTTCTTTTAAATATTTTGCTATTCCTATTTTAATCTTATTTTTCTTGTATTTAACATTTATTCTCTGTTACCAATCAAGTAAACCATTGCAATGTTATTTTTATAATATTATCCAGTTTGCAATCATGGTTTAAATTTTAATTCAGGTAGAAAATATTTTAAATTTTTTTCCACGCACTGTACCTTTGTAATCTAAATCACTTTGGGCTGTTACTTGAGATGTAAATGCAGGGGATGCGTTCATTTTAAAGTAAAATTATTGTTCTCATACTTTAATGAATACTAAGTCAATCTTTTTATAAAAACCAATCTCTATCTTGCAAGAGTTTGGTCTCAACCACGAACTCTTAAGTTAAACTTTCCACATTTACACTCACTGAACCTTGAAATGCTCAGAGAAATCTTAAATTCCAATCTAAACTGACATTGCTTTACAAAACTTCGATAAGCGAACGTTAGATGTTCTTCCTTTTGTATTATTTTGAGGAAGTTAACGGTTAAAATGCCTTTTCAAAATACAGCCAGCGTTAACTTGAGTAAAACAGAAAAATTATTTTCTTTAAAAGGCGAAAGCCTTTCTTTTTTTATTCTTTCTTCTATTGTCTGTTTCTGAAACCTGGCGTTCTGTTTGTTTTCACTTACATGAAAGTCTTTTTTAAAGCTTCGTTTTACCTTGAAGCACTCCCCCGCGGGTTAGATTTTCTAACTTTTTCATGGAAAAAAGTCAATTTTCTTTTCGAAATAATGTCCTTCATGTTTTGAATGAAAACTAAATGTTTTCCTCTCATAAACTGCGTCTAAGTGCGTATTACTATGTAAAAAGAAATTTAAATCCCGTTTTAAACTTCATTTTTGAGGCATATGTTGGCAAAAGACGTATAACAATAGCGTTATTACTGCAGTTGAAAAAATTATTTGCGTAGGAGTTATATATGCAGTTGTTAGTCTCAAAAGTTTGCTTTAGTTATGTTTATTCAATTGGATTGTAGCGTATGAACTCTCAGAATACGTTAAATAATTTTAAATATAAGTGGAAATAGTCAATGTGCTTTTATTTCAAAACGTTTATCTTGAAAATTATTTAACTAAATAAAAAATAATAATGTTCTAGCTCTGGTTTCTCAAACATAGGAATTTTAGATGTACAATACGAATGTTTAGCTTTATGAAATCTTATACAAAGGGACATAGAATTGCAATGCATTTGTTCAGCTACAATTACATAACCTGGTTACATAACCGCTGTTGTACCTTAATTCATGCAATCATTATTTGTCCCATATCGCCATTTTTTTTATTGACAGATTGGGATTTACATATTAAAACTTATTGGAAGGAAGACAAGTGAATTTACATTATGTCAGTGGATTTGACAATGAAAAAATACATCTCTTAATTCTCTTATTCGGCAAGGTCCAACTTGTTCACTTCGGTATTTATATCAGGTTACCAGTTGTATTCGTCATGGATAAGATTAAAGATGATAAAGATTTCACTTCTGATATAGATGTTCGTATAGTCTTTCGGCCGAACGATGGCCGATTGGTTAGTGTGCTGGCCTTCGGTACCAGAGTTCGTGGGTTCGAATCCCACTTTGGCATGGATGTTCGTATCCTTTCGAAATTGGCTTTAAGCTGTAGGTCCCTGTCTCATTAACCCTCGTGTTGCACAAACGTAGACCGTAGCACTCCAAACCAAACCGTATAGTCTTTTGAAGTCAGTTTTTTAATTAGTATCTAATTAATTCTCGCTTAATAAAATTAATCATTCATAAAAAACACCCTAAAACGTAATAATAACTCATAGATTCATATTTTCATTTATTTTCTGTTTCATACTTGTAGTCTATACTATATGTAAACAAGACTGCCTTTTATTTTTCTGTACTCCCAAAACTTGAAATAATCTGCAATATTACTTTCTGTAAAGTGTAATGTGTGATTAAGTTTTATTTGAAAATGGAAATTCGATTAAATTATCGTTACGAATCTTTAAAATATAAATAAACAGTCATTTATGTAGCTGTGAAGTTGTATTTAGAATGCCTATTCATGCATATCTTAAATGCTGGTTTTCTTTTAGTTTATAAACAGTAAATGGGATAATTGTTATTTTTAGAAATGGATTAAAATAACTAGCATTAAAGAGTTCCCTTGATACAAATGTAAAGTAGTATAACCTTTCCTTGGATTAATGAAAGGGAACAGTTTATACTTCAAATGATCATTAAATCAGTATTTTGATAAAGAGAAAAGAAATTAATACAAATTGAATAGGGAGTGTAATGGATTCCCATTAGTTCTTATATCATTAAATTTTGAATAAGAGATCATTAAACTTCCGAGGACATCTAAAATTAACCAATTGAAACAATTTGAAGGGGATTAAAGTGAAGACTAAAACTTAAATGATCTGCTGATTAGGCTTTGCTTTGAAGGAGAATATCAAATGATGGCTCAAATGAAATGTTTTTCTGGATATTTCAGATGAAATGCTTCATATTTTGTTATGCGAAGTCGCAGTCATTAATAGTATAAAGTATTTTTAAAATTAACTAAAATAAGAGACGAAAATAAAATTATAAAAAGATGTGAATACATGTTAACAGTCATGTCTATATAGCAAACTAAAGCTGAAATTGGACACTTTGAATAATTTACGTCTTATTTCAGGTAACTAAATACAAACATGATGTTTATACACACACACATACACGCACAGATACACACAATCACACACACATACACATACATGCACACGCAAACATACACTAGCACACACGCACATTTACACACACATTCACATACACACACACACTCCCGTACATATATAATGGGTATTTTTGAGACCAATACAAAGTTAGACTATACAAAGACCAATACAAAGGTATCCATGCTTTGTACAGTACAGTCGTGAGGCCATGAAAGGAAAGATCCATATTTGGGAATAAAAATGTTAGGTTTAAATCTGTATTTGGCATCCATTCACCAAAACGTTTTACATTCTTTTATACTGTGCCGTGAGGGCGCAAGGAAACCAACCGATCAGAATGTTAAGTACAATCACATGATGACGCTAAAAAGTAAAACTAAGTTGCGCAAAGGAGTATATAAGAATAGTTAAGCTAATCAGATTTTATTTTGGTGGTCTCGAAGTTGCCAAAAGTTACCACACTTGGAATAGAAACAAAGATATGTCATCAAAGGTTGTAATTTTAGTAATAGAATCATCAGAAAATTTATTTTGGAGTTTTATTATAATTAAGTTGATTAGATTGGTTAAAAAATCATTCGCCGAACTGAAAATTTTGAAATCGGTGTCACAATACAGCAAGTTATATATCTGTTTAGCAATATATTGATATAACACCCTGTTCTGACACACACACACACACACATATATGTATATTGTTGGTAAGCCAACATAAAAACATTTTTTAATATGCAAGCATTCAGATTCATCACGCACACGCAAACATCAAATTTCATTCACACATATGATTGGTCTTTTTTGCTTGGTTTAAAGCTCTGCAATCTACTGTATTGCGCTACAAGAGGGCTAAGTCTTCACATGGTGTAAACCTATTTATCAGTGATAGTCTAAATAATTGCAGTTATCTAATGTATAATACTATTTGGTATTGGGTTAAAATTTATGGAAAGTTTAAAAATTATTTTAGTAAAAAAAAAGTAAATAAGAAAAAAATGCTTCTTGATGCAACGCTCTTATTTTTAAAGCCATCTTGTATAATTTGGTACAGAGCATTTCATGGTAATAGAAACTATCCTATCTTTTAGAATAGAAATGCAAATATATGTATCATGGTATATATCGAAGAATACTTGCGTATTAAATAACGGAGTAAACGCGAAGTTGAAACAGCTAGAATGCGCCTTCTTTCTCAATCTCTACCATAACCAACATTTGCATAAATATTCATGAGGTTCCTAATGTATTGGCAAATACTCTTACACCCAGGGGGAAGACATTCATTTCTTTTGAGTAAAATATATCAAAGCTTAAAATTATCGAAGTTGTAACTTATTCACGTTCTCTGATAAGTTATGTATTCCTCCTTGATGAACTCATGTTACCATCTAGATTAATGATTGGTATCTCAAGGTATAGCACTTATAACCGTGACCCAGAACTTAACGTGGGTTCTACGAATCTACTAGGATTAAAGGAAGACAGCTCATTCTATTGTTGTCTCTACGATTCTAGGAGAAACTTCCTCTGGACTGTCTGCTTCTGAGATTAACCGTGACATATGAATTAACCAATGATTCAAGGATTATTGTTCACTTTGTAGATCGTATAATAATCTCCTTTCCAACTTTAAGTAGAAATTTTCTTAGTCCTTTATTCTAGAAATTAAGCTTTTCTCTTAAGGTTATTAGAGAATACATGACAACGTTTTGGAGAACGGAGCGTTTCCATGCATGATAAAATTAATTCATTATACCCGGAAATTTCATTAAAAAGAATCACGTACACTTCATATAATTCAATGATTATTGGTGTTCATGCTAGTTGAAGTATTCTATTTATTCGTGTGTGATGCTCACCCTGATATATAGGAAATAAAGTTGAAAAATTATATCTGATGTAAATATGCACACCTCAAATTTGGCACACAAAGGGCTTTCCAGTTTGCCAACCGATTGTTACGCCTATCCAATGTGATAAGATACAACGTTCTTTCAATGTTAGTCTGATGATAATTTCGTTCTTGATGTAGTTCTCCACAGATGTTATCGGTCGTCTGGGGTCAATAATTATAATGAAATCGTAGATTATCGTGGGGTATGAGATTAAAGACAACGCACCTTTTTCTCATCATGATCATCTCCCTCTTTCTCTTCAGCTTCTCTATTCGACACATTATGCTTTCTTGATTCCTCTTCATCATAAAAAATTGTGCTCTGAAACAGCAAGTGAGTAAGATGGAGAAGAGATTTAGTTATACAGCAGCATTTAAGTAGTACAATACTATGTCCCCTTAAATTAGTATAAAAGTTATTTATAGGTATTTATTTATAATTTCGTTTCACGTCGATTTTTTAAAAATTTTATTTAACGTTTATTTAATTATATTACATTTTTGCAAGAAAAAGTCTTAAAACTTTTTAAAGAGTGCGAAAACTGACATAAAATATTGAAAGTGAGAAGATTATTATTAAAACAAGATAAGCAAGAAAACACGTCTATTACAAAAAAATTTACTAAATGATAAGATTTTGTGAAGAAACAAGCGTATAATATGCTACTGAAAACTAGAGGAATTACTTACGCCGATCTACGATTATTGCAGGCTATCTGTGAAAATATTTGCATACGGTTTGCTTTTAGAATATTTAATTTTTAACTTCCATATAACAAATGAAAGTTAGAAGTGATAATTTTTGCAGAAAAAAGTGCTTGAATAGATAGTCTTCAAGAAAGGGAAATTTCGTTTATCTTGTCAAACTGTTATTGTTATTTGTGGCATTAATATTCTTAACTTGTTTAAATTGAAATTATATATAAGAAATTTCTCTTAAAAAATTCTCTACAGTATTCTAGAACAAAATTATAGTTTACACAGTTTGAGCTGCATTATTTAAAAAAAAAATGCTATTTTCAACGAAGTTTTTGAAATTTTCGGGCTTTGAATGAAAATTACTATTATTTTATTAAACATTTTTTTAATGAAAGGAAAGGTATTAATAAATTTTTATTACCGAACCGGTATGAGTTCTGATGGACTGTTTTATGGACTGAAGAGCCTGAAACCATATTATATAATTTTGAAGAAAAAACCACAGCTAAAATGCTGACTATAACAAGAGGTTTCCAGAAAGGACATTGATTAAAACTAAAAACAATACACAGTTAAAATTAAGTATTTAATTAAAAATACCCATAAAAGTAGACGATGCAATCGATCCGATTCCAACTACATCAAGTACAAGAACTAAAAAACAATGCTGAAAACTATAGTTGGAGGTTAAGTTACAGTGGAGAACCCTCTCTTGTGAATCAATCAAATCCAGATGGTTACACTGATCCAGACATATTTTACAATTTTTCCTAGTCCAAACGTAATTCTCCAAGCAAGACTGAGAGGTCAACTTTGAAATTTTTTACTTCTGGGTGAATTGGCAAATTAAATATGCTTATCATTAATATTACAAAGAAATTTCTGGATAGTCTTTTAGAAACTTCTTCAGATTATATAATCACCACTTGAAAATCACCAATTAGTGCTTCATTCTTCTGAAAGTTATCCTTTCAACCACTTATATCTGAAACTTTTGAAATTTTCTGAAAGCATTCATTATTTCATTAAGTGCTTTTTAATGAATTCTAATAAAAGGGAAGATAAAGCAAGTAATCATTAATTTTTAATCTGAATCCCAACCGGAATGATTTCTTATGCACTCTTTCAAGAGCTGAAACGCCCGAAACTATATTACATACCTTTCTAGATCCAAACCGAATTCTCCGAGTAAAATTTAAAGGGCAACATCAAAATTAAAATTTTTGCTACATCTGGTCAAACTAAAAATGCATGAAATTTGCCTAGAAATTTTTTGATAGCTTTTTAAAACCTTCTTCGAATAATTTATACACCACTTAAAAATTGGTAATAAGCGCTTCATCCTTCTGAAAGTTGTTCTTTTAACCACTTATATCTGAAACTTTCAAGATTTTTGAAAACACTAGCAGTTCTTATTTCCATAAGTGCTTTTTAATGAAAGGGAAGGTAAGGCACGTATTCATTAATGTTTATCTGAATCCCGACCGAAATGAGTTCTGGTGCACTCTTCCAAGAGCTGAAACGCCCGAAACCATATTACATACCTTTCCTGGTCCAAACCGAATTCCTCGGGTAAGACTCAAAGGCCAACTTTTCCGGTCCCTTTTCGGGTCACGTCCAAAATTCGTCGCACAGGTATCTTGGCTTTTCTTTTTCTTTCCTCTGCCTTTTCTATTTACTTGTTTTCTCTTCGATAAAACAAGTTATGGGAGACGTGAGCAGATAACGCCGAGGATTCTCCTTTTAGACGTTATAACGGTAATCTTTTCAGAAAGAAAAAAAAAAAGGAAATCTTGAAAGTTGTCGCTACGGCACGCCGGTTTATTTATGGATGAAATTCCCGTAGCTAATAAATCTGTTCAAGTCTTTTGTATATAGTATCATATATACAGCTTTACTACAGGTAAAGTATAAAAAATAAAGATAATTTTCATTCTTAAAATAATTCTATGAGTTCAAAGCATGACTATACGTAAAACTTAAGACTGCTTTGTAAGATATATACCAGGGGTGGCCAACTTGCGGCTCGCGAGATACTTGCAGCTCGCTCAGGGATTATTTGTGGCTCTGGATAAATGCACCCGAGTTCCCTTTTCATTTTTGTGTTATTATATTTCAAAAAAAATATTACAAGTAATGGAGCCCGGCAATGCTGGGTAAAAAAATCAGTCTTATTGGGCTTTTAAGAGATGAATCTCAAATTCCACAATTCATACCGATTCACTGTATAATTCACCGAGAACATCTCGTTACAAAGTATTTAAAATATCCTGATGTTACCAAAACAGTGTTACACATTATAAATTACATTTGCTCCAATGCTACGCCAAATACTACGCCTTTCTCCTACACTGGTACGTTAGGGTGCTGGCCTTCGGAACCAGAGTTCGTGGGTTCGAATCCCACTACGGCATGGATGTTCGTAGCCGTTCGGAATCGGCTTTAAGCAGTAGGTCCTGGTCTCATAAGCCCTCGTGTTGCAAAAAGTAGACCGTAGAGTTCCAAACCAAACCAAACCAAACCTACACTGGTACGAAAGAATATTTTAAGCCAGGGGTGGCAAACTTGCTCGCGAGCCACATGCGGCTTTTTGAAGGATTATTTGTGGCTCTGGATAAATGTACCCGAGTTTCCTTTTCATTTTTGTGTTATTATATCTCCAAAAAATTATTACAACTAATGGAGCTCCGGCAATGCTGGTTAAAAAAATCGGTTTTATTTGGCTTTTAAGAGATAATTCTCAAATTCCACAATTCCTACCGATTCACTGCATAATTCACCGAGAACATCTCGTTACAAAGTATTTAAAATATCCTGTTATTACCAAAACAGTGTTACACATTATATATTACATTTGCTCCAATGCTGCGCCAAATACTACGCCTTTCTCCTACACTGGCACGAAAGACTATTTTAAACCAGGGATGGCAAACTTGCGGTTCGCGAGCCACATGCGGCTTTTTGAAGGATTATTTGTGGATAAAAGTACCCGAGTTCCCTTTTCATTTTTGTGTTATTATATTTCAAAAATATTGTTACAACTGATGTAGCTCCGGCAATGCTGGGTAAACAAATCGGTCTTATTGGGCTTTTAAGAGATGAATCTCAAATTCTACAATTCATATCGATTCACTGCATAATTCACAGAGAGTATCTCGTTACAAAATATTTAAAATATCCTGATGTTACGAAAACAGTGTAACACATTACATTCGCACCAAAGCAAAAAATCATCAAGAATTCAAAAATTTGCTTGAAAAATTAAAGGACAAAGAATTTTCAAATGACATTCAATAAACATAATTTCTGTACAAAAATTTTAATACATTTTTTTGCATACCTTTTAAATACGTATTCAATTGCGGCTCGCGAAAAATTTCAACATTGGAAAAATGTCTCGGACTATCAAGGAGCTTGGTCACACCTGATATATGCATTACTGTGTACTTACATACATTACTAAGGAGATACATAAGTACAGTTTAAGATTTTTGCATACATACCTATATACATGCATACACACATTATACATAAGTATTATTGAAATATTCAAAAATTAATTTAAATAATAATAATAAATAAGGGAAGGGTAGATAATAATATTTTTATGGATATATTTCTCTCCTAAGATCTCTAAATACTATTTTCACTTATATTTGATTTTGTGTAAATTATAGTACTTAAAATACTGATTTTATAAATAAATAGTTTTATTTTTGTAAATAATGAAGAAAAAATGTGAATTGTGTACAAGGGTTTGTTAAGGAAGTTTAAAAAATTATACATCACTCTTTCATACACAATTTGGTTATATGCAAACAATATTGCTTACATTATTGTAAAAAATAAATAGAATAATAAAAATTTAATAAATTATCATAGTAAATTGAATTATGATTTAAAAAAATTTATTTGCAATGTTTAATTTGAAATAAATTTTAAAGGAATAATATATATATATATATATAATATATATATATATATATATATTAAATAACATAAACCAGGTATCATTTTTATAAAAAAGATTTTTGCCAACTCTACTAATAATTCAAATTAAAAACTTCTGTATTCTCCAAAATATCTGTCATAAATAACAAAGTAATCAATTTTTTTTAAATTTTCATAACCACTAGGAAATATCCATTTCTTTTATTAATTATTCCACAGAACATATGTAGTTTGAAAAGTTTTAGTTTGCAAATTATGTACTTTTTATCCAGCTATTTATTATTGTTTGAGGATACATTTAGTAAATATATTTCCTAAATAATTCCGTCAACTAATTAGAGTTTCACGATCATTAGCATGTTTCTGAATTTATGTTTTAAAACAACCTTTTACAACAGTGTTTGCTATATTAAACAAATAGCGAAAGCACAATTCACAATACTGCACCTCTGTGAGAAAATATTTAGTGAGTTTCGAGTCCCAAATGATACTCCATAAAACCTCTTTCCGCTCATTTAGAAGAGCAAAATAATGAGTTAAAAGTTTAGCGTTTCAAATATTTTATTGCAAAATCTGTTAACATTTTTCAGTAAAGCTAGAGTAAGTTAGACGATGTTGCGTTTAATAACTCCTATTAAAGTATGGTTTTGGGCCCTTTTCAAATTTTAAATGCAGTTTCAGAATCACCGTTGGAAGAGCAAATAATGAGCTGTTGCCACTTGTCCTACTAAAAACGAAGCTAACTAAATTTGCCTTCGTGTTTAAAAATGTAAATTGATATCTATTGCATAACATTTTAAATTTAGGATGGTTTTACTATCTTTCTGTTTTTAATGAGAGACAATGCATATAACCCTGTCGATATTCCCTGATAAAGTTTTGGGCTTGAACATTGATAGGAAATAATTTTGCTTTGTCTTATAATTCCGAAATTCTTCTATAACATTTTGCGTCATATTTTAATGTTTATATTTGTGAAATGCCTTTGTTTTATTTTGGTTGATTGTGTCTATCTACCCGTGTAACTGAAAACAATGTATTCTGAAGGATTTCTTACCAATAGGTAAAAAAATCTACATAATACACTGTATTTGTGTATAAGAGGTTTGGACCACTATGGTCTATTGAGGAGAATTACTGAGGAGAAATGACCTTTTTGTAAAGTATGTTAGGTGAAATCTATATTTTATTTACCTTACGTTTATATTGTTGTCAATCTGTAAATGCAACCATTATTTCAGAAAGAAGTAATGTTCATCCTTCAGAAAATATCTTATTGGCGTTCCTGTTCATCTGCGCTCCCACCCTATAAAGAATCAAGCAATAGGTTATGTTCTAAAAATTATTTTCAAAAGTTAAAAATATTATTAAAATAAAGATTGTTTTGAATATAGTAGGCTCTCGATTAATATGGAACGGATTATCCGGGTTGTTCATTAACCGAGAGATACAAAATATTATTAAAATAAAGATTATTTTGAATACAGTAGGTTCTCGATTAATATGGCACGGATTATCCGGTTGTGCATTAATTGAGAGGTACAAAATATTATTAAAATAAAGAATAGTTTGAATACAGCAGGCTCTCGAATAATATGGCACGGATTATTTGGGTTGTGCATTAACCGAGAGGTACAAAATATTATTAAAATAAAGATTATTTTGAATACAGTAGGTTCTCGATTAATACGGAACGGATTATCGGGGTTGTGCATTAACCGAGAGGTACAAAATATTATTAAAATAAAGATTATTTTGAATACAGTAGGTTCTCGATTAATACGGAACGGATTATCGGGGTTGTGCATTAACCGAGAGGTACAAAATATTATTAAAATAACGATTATTTTGAATACAGTAGGCTCTAGATTAATATGGAACGGATTATCAGGGTTGTGCATTAACCGAGAGGTACAAAATATTATTAAAATAAAGATTGTTTTGAATACAATAGGCTTTAGATTAGTATGGAACGGATTATCCGGGTTGTTCATTAACCGAAAGGATTTAATAAGAAAGCATTTATACAAAAAAATATGATAGTATTAATGGACAGAGAAAAATCTTAGAAGATTTAAGAAAATTAAACTGTTCAGAAAAATATGAACAAAGCAGTGCAAAAATGCATTAAGGAAGATTTGGAAATAGAATGTTGCGAAGTTTTAAGTTATGATGATATCGTGTCACTTGTTCTGAAGAAACAGAATTTCGAAGAATATCTTGAAAGTGACAAAGAAATTCTTGTAGCTCATCAAAATTAAGCTATGGTTATGCATTGTTTAAACACTGAGACGCTACTTAATTACTTGAAAAAAATGGTGAAATCACGCTTACTGACAAAGTAATTTAGAGAAATTTTAGTTGTAAAATCCGTTAAATAGTGTATAAAAATAGAAAACAGATGACTAACATTTCATGGTTCCCAAAACAATGATGCAAGCTACATTACATTACTTTCTATTTTACGAATTGCAAATCTAAACAACTTTAAAATGTACATTAATTCTCTTTCTGTTATATTAATTGAACTATTAATGCTTTATTGTATAATAATTTTACCTTTAATATCACCCAAGGGCAAAATTATTTTTTCCTTTTATAAACGCTATGTCTTTACGAATACCTAAAATCTTTGATAAAAATATTTAACTGTGTCGCATACCAATGCTTTTTACCAATGTCACTTGTCCCTTGTGTTAGTCGCAGTAATATCAAGTCATGGAAATTGTGATATTCTCCTTGAAGGGTCAGCGTCTACTGATAAGTCGCGAATAGGAAAAGGGATGATTTATTCAGGAAACGTTCCATCTTCTAGTAAGCTCTTAATCTTAGTTACCGACGGAGATAATGTTCTAAGTCCTAGATCACTCTTATAGCAGAAAACAAATATTTGAGCATTTTAATTTTTTATGAACGTTAAAATAAGCCATTTATTCTTTGAGGGGACATTGTACCTTTGGAAATGAAAATAAACCAATTAAATCAACCTGTGTTTGATTCAATATAAAAATAAATAGTTCTGCTCTGAATAGAGTAAAATATTTTTATATCATTAATAAGGGTTTGGATAAAAATTGTTTAGTTTTGTAATACTACGTGATATACGTTAAAA
The DNA here is from genome assembly GCA_032207245.1 of Pardosa pseudoannulata. Classification (NCBI taxonomy): domain Eukaryota; kingdom Metazoa; phylum Arthropoda; class Arachnida; order Araneae; family Lycosidae; genus Pardosa; species Pardosa pseudoannulata. The sequence goes on along the minus strand of CM063505.1, from coordinate 131,900,806 downwards.
ATATATGAAATATATACACGAAGCGAGAAAAAATAGTAATAGTAATCCACAATGAAAAACAGCTTGATGTAACAAAACGTTGTGTCTCGTTAGCAATACACACAATTATCATTAAACAAAAATAGTGTACACCTTACAGAAACAATCTAAAAGATGTGAACTATAAAATATACACAACTTCGTACTGTAAAAACCTTATAATAAAACGAACAAAAAAGATATATAAGTAAATATATGGTAGTTAGATGACAGTTAGAGAATCTAACTTGCCATATATATATATATATATATATATATATATATATATATATATATATATATATATATACATATATACATATATATATACATATATATATATATATATATATATATATATATATATATATATATATATATATATATATATATATATATAATACACATATATATACATATATACATATATATATACATATATAGACATATATATATATATATATATATATATATATATATATATATATATATATATATATATATATATATATATATATATATATATATATATATATATATATATATATATATTGTAGCGTACTGGGGCTCTAAGTGAACCCGAAAAAGGATAGCGGAAGCCTACGTACAGACTAAGATATTTATTAAGAAAACAATATTGAAGGGATGAGAAGATACAGATGAACGATGAATATCTACAATGAAAAAAATAAATCGATGCAAGACATCAGCTTCCTAAGAAAAAAAAAGGGGGGGAAGGACTCTCTCAGTCGCTCCCTCGACGTTCTAGCCGATGAGTTCACAGCTACTCGATCAGTCAAAAAATCCTCCTCTGGACCTCGAACTCTCTCCTCTTATATAGTCGTCTCCGCAAGAATGTCCATATCAGCTGCTCGGACAGCTGGTGGATGACGTGGTTGCCGAAACCTGGTGCAATCTGGCCGATCCATTAATCAACGTCCATAGACAATCTCTTGGAGAACAAAATAGTAAGGTATTGTTGTTTCCTTACAATGTAGAGGCCATTCACTATGTAAAGAAGAGCTCACTTCAAGTGTCCACAATAGGCACGTTTGCTATTCTTCTAGGTTTTTCTCACGGTTTTAGTTCAGTCTCTACCCGGAATTCAATGTAACGTGAATTCGTTACAATATATATATATATATATATATATATATATATATATATATATATATATATATATATATATATATATATATATATATATATATATATGTGTGTGTGTGTGTGTGTGTGTGTGTGTGTGTGTAATATGAGCGAAACTCATTCAAAATCACAACATAGTTTATTTCTGGTGAGATACAGGAAATCCATACAAGAGGCAAGCACTTTTACAACATCGTGCACACAAACAATGTGATCCTGCACACACACACCCTTTTCAAATAGAGATTTCTCAGGTAAAAAGACTACGAATAATCCCCAAGCACAATTTATCAAGTTATAAAAAATACCCATGTTTAAAGAGAATGTGTTAACTATTGGCTAAAGTAGCACAGACAGAGGCTGAATTAAGTCTATAGCGTGTCTGGAGGGAAAAATCAGAATTATCGCTCAAACCCCCAACGTAGTTTATGAACAAAAGTTATTAAATTAATATTAAAATATGTAAATAAAAGATTTTAATATTACATATATATGTACACACACACACACACACACACATATATATATATATATATGTGTGTGTGTGTGTGTGTGTGTGTGTGTGTGTGTGTGTGTGTAATCGTCCAGGAACTAACTGTCCCGAACTTTCACTTGAAAACTCATTTTAAAATTGCCCTTATTTTCTTCAACCCGGGCATGCTGGGCTGCTAAGTGTCCCGCTAATTGTCTGTCAGAAAGAAATGCATAGTCGTCGTGGCCGAACGTAACTTTTATTTCATCCGATCAAAATAGCACAGAATCCAGAGACGTCTAAACCGGACGGTGTCAGAACGCTTTTTTCTCTAATGCCAACCTTCTGCGAGAGACGACCAAAACCCGTGTGTGTTTTGCTTATAGAAAGTAACCTTTGATTAGAGCCATCTGCAAAAGTGTGGCGTTCCAGATGGCTATTATAGCTGATCATTACAGATTTTTCCTGGGAGAGTTATAACTTCCTAATTAAAAATGCCAGCTATATCATTTTCTGTTTTGGGAATCATAGAAAGTATTTCGGGGTTCGGCTGAAGGAATGAAAACATCCTCGTTTAAATTGGATGGCGGGGAAATATAGTTAATGTAAAGAGAAGAAATTAAGATTTAGAATAATGAATGGGGAAAAGGGATAATTTTGGATAGACTTTAAGGCTTACATATTGATATTATTACATATACACACACACACATATATATATGTATATATATATATGTATATGTATATATATATATGTATATACCATATAAATATAATTAAATGTATGTGTGTGAGGAATGTTTACTTTTCTTTCAAAAAAGCTATTGATTTGTATTATTTTGATACATAAAGTCAAAAATTAATTATACACGATAGAAAACTTCACGAGAGAAACAGTCATTTCCAATAACTTAATTTTCCAAGTTGCTATGGTAATTTATACAATAAACGTTTATCTTTTTTGTAAGTAATTTGCCAACTCCTTCTCTAAATTACAAAGTTCTATCAACGTCTGTGATATTATTGCATTTGAAAGATGAGCCTTGTAATTAATCCTCCAACCGAAAGTGATTATATTTGTAATTAACACCTGGAATTCTACCGTCTACGTTTATAACTTATGGACAAATTACGGTGTAGTTCGAAGCTGACACTGAACTTTTCCAGTTGATACGGTTTATCTCCAATTTTATCTTATCTTACTTTTATATCGATAATTTTCATTCTCTTTTTTACGCATATTATCTTTTTTAGTTCGATAACTTTTTACCTCCGTAATATAGTTTGGCCATATTTTTCATGTTGTTTTCCTTCTTGATCGTATATGTCAAGTTGTTTTCAACTTAAATATCCAGACATAGTCTGTATAAAAACAACAATGCATTATTAGAATATTAAAAAGAGATGTGTTGCTGATAAATAGCAGCACGCTATTAAAAAGAATAAATTTAATCGATTACCCGTAATTTGTTTCACTTCACGCCACACAACTTACTGCAAAGATGGTTAGATAAGGTGTAACGCTCCTGAAATTTGATACCGCATTTTCCCTTGTGCTCTTTTTTTTTTGCTTTGGAAGATGAGAGTGATAATGCTTTTTCATTACTTGCATCGTAGTAACTTTTACATATATTCATTCACTAACACTAATGCATGGTGATAAAAAATAGATCATGCTGTCGAACGAAAAGATGTAAAATGTTCTATAGATGCATTTGGGGAAATCTGTTTGGGTCGTCTTTTTTTTTAAGAATTTTTATTGGATAAAGATAAAAATAGATTAAGATGGGACCACAATTATGTAACTTTAAATGTTTACTCGAATACTGTATCAAATTTCACACCATTTTGATAAAAAATAAAACTTTATACTGATTTAAATTGTTCCGGCTAAAGAATGAGCATTGCTTTTTAACCCCTTAATACACAGTTTCTTTGAAAAAGGCTCGCCAAAAAAATCAATTTTTTTAATGTAAAAAACATAATTTAGAACGTTGAATTAAATATATATATATATATATATATATATATATATATATATATATATATATATATTATATATATATATATATATATATATATATATATATATATATATATATATATATATATATATTATATTATACTTGAATAAGTAAGTGTTATAGCTTACAATCCCATGTAAATGGTAAATATCAATAAAAGGATTATTATTATTTTTTTTTTTTTGCTTTCACATTGTTATTTTCAATTCTCGATTGCATTCGAGTGTGAAAAATTATATTAACATAAAGTACAACGCCGCTCGAATTATCTAGAGTGTGCACAGATTGGCCAGTTTAGCACGCTCGAATTAACTCGGGCGTGCACGTTAAGGGGTTAATTTGCTACTAAATTCCACTCTCTCAGTTCAACTCTTTCAAAAATAATATAATTTATAATATATTAGCAAATATCTTTCGATTAAAAATATACTTTTGATGTTGCTTGGAAGCAGTTTTAAAATGTTTGCTTATCTCCATGAATATTCTTATATCATAAACTGAATGACTGAATATTGTGCACAAACAAAAATCACCTGACTTTCATTTTTGTGCAGCTGCTAATTTCCATTGAATTTTTGCGCTTATCAACACTGTGGAACAAAAAATTATTTGTTCTTGAAGGTTAGTAATTACGGGGTGAAATTTCACAGCTGGAAAGCTAAATAGCACTGAATCATCCAAACCTTTCTAATGCTATACTCCTAAAACAGACTGTCGTAATTCCTCAGCTGTTCACTATTTTGTAGTGTTTACGCGTTTACAACGCCATTATCTCTTTTTATTCTAGATACAAGTTAATAAAACTTTATACTTATTTAAATTGTTCCGGCTAAAGAATGCGCAATGTTTTTTTTAAATTTGCTACTAAATTCCACTCTTTCAACAAAACTTCAACTCTCTTAAAAATAATATAATTCATAATATATTACAAATATTTTTTGATTAAAAACAAACTTTTGTTGTTCTTTGGAAACAGTTTTAAAATGTTTGCTTATCTCCATGAATATTCTTATATCAAAAATTGAATGACTGAATATTGCGCACAAACAAAAATCATCTGACTTTCATTTTTGGTGCAGCTGCTAATTTCCATTGAATGTTTTGCGTTTCTCAGCACTGTGAAGCAAAAAATTATTTGTTCTTGAAGGTTAGTAATTACGGAGTGAAATTTTGCAGCTGGAAGGCTAAATAGCACTGAATTATCCAAACCTTTCTAATGCTATACTCTTAAAACAGACTGTCACAATTTCTCAGCTGTCACCATTTTGTAGTGTTTAAGCGTTTACAAAGGCATTATCTCCTTTTATTCTAGATACAAGTTGTTTTTAGTGCTATCCTCTACCAGTTACAGAAAGTGTTATAGAAATTCTATTCTTTACAAGAAATGCATTTAAGAATCACCCACTATAATCATGGAAATGCCATTCATTTGAAAATAATTCTTTTATTATTCCTTATAGGATCGATCCAGTTGTGTTGACAAAAGCTGAAGCTACTGAGATTTTGAGTAAAGAAGGCCAGAGGCCGGGGACGTACCTCCTTTATGAGGATGTGGAGAAGGAGAGAATATGCCTGTCCTTCAGGTAAAATTATAAATTATCTTCTTTTAAAGTAGAGCTCCATGCCAAAAGGGATTGAGAAATATAAAAATGAAGGGTATTTTGAAACCACCACTTATAAATTTAGTCATTTAGGAAATTTTTTTTATTTGCCATGATACTACTGAAAATTGTATAACTTTTACTGAAAATTTTCAATGACGTTTTGCACGTTAATGTATTTTTAATTTAATTGGTAAAACACTTGAAAAAATTTCTTTACTTTTTTGCCATAAATTACTGTACATATATGTATTTTTGCAATCCTACCTACAAATTGCAAATTATTTTCCTACTTTAGATAAACAATCGTTGTGTATATATATTAGTAATATTAGATTATATCTCTCATGTTTATTAAATGCTGCGGCATCCCCTTAATAATAGCCTAATTCTGTCTGTCGTGAATGCTGAAGCGGTTTCTGGAATGGATACTAGCATCATATTGGATTTTTCATGAGTTAGGGTTAGCAAAATTGAAAGTGAGCTCGATAAATATTTTCAGCGTTTAATGCTATTATTCAAGCCTTATCCTTCCTCTTATTCTATACGAAATCATTCTCGATAGGATGTAAAAGCAGAGAGTAATATTTAAATTTCTGGATTGTTTCTACTTGAACCTTCATGTACTCTTATTAGTTCGGAAAACGGCAGCGTTGTACGTTTGTAGAATGTCCGCCCACATCATTGTCGACTCGGGTTGACGGTTCTATCCCCGGCAGCCAATTTTTATTTTAATGTTTAATAAATTGAATATTTTCTGCTTTTCTTTAAATTCTTATTCCGAAAGTTGTTTTATTATTTTTAAAATAAATTTTTACTATTTTTTTCAACTTTTTTATCATATTTATTATTTTTATTTTTATTAAATCACGTATTGCTTTACGGATGTCCCTGTCCACATAGAAATTTCATTTTTCTTAAAATTTCTTCTCGAAATGAATAGCCTAAGTTTATCTGCCCGTCTGTCCTCGAAGTTATAAAGCTGTTATGGAATGGATAGAAATATTGGATTTTTGATGAGTTAGGGTTAGATAAAAGCGAGTAAGTTTATCTTTTTAAACTATAGATGATTCTGAAGTATTGTATGAATACTTCGTATCTCGGCAAAAATACTGCCCTCTTTAAAACGTTCGAAATCCACCCCTTTTGAGCGTTTAATGCCATTATAAATTTTAAGAGCAAGCTATTAAATTTTCAATTTATCACTTAATATAGGTAAAAACAACAATTTTTTCTAGCATTATGACTTCATTCTTTAACCATCTCATTTAATCATTCTATTTTAAATTATTAAAAGTCTGCATTATTTCATAGTTTATCACTAAACTTAGATATTACATAAATAATTTTCTTTTTTATTTGACTTATAATTTAAGTACTAATTTTAATCGATCTCATTTTTTCAAAGGTAATTTACAAACAAACAAACATTTCTTATCCTTTTCTTTACAACTCTAAATTAAAAATTTTATTATCCCGTCAATCATATGCTAGTCTTCTATTGTTTATGAACTTATTCTATTCTTTACTTAACCCAATGCAGAGTTCTATTCTGTAAATCATAAAAACTATGATCATAACAGTTCTGGCTTAAAAGCATATAAAAATAAATATGTGTTTAACCACTGGTGTCACATTTCCCATTAGATGAACGATAATTTCTCATCTTGTACATTTGGAAAATTGGTTGTCTTTTTGGAAAAACGCCAGTCATTTCTGTATGGTAATCTCAGTTGAAAGCGGGCAGCATCTTTTCAGAGAGGTTTCCCCGAGACAAGCGATAAAATAATGTCTACTCATATTATCTCGGAATATTTTTTTCATTACTATTCTTTTGTGGAAGTGTTCATCTCTTCAGAATATTAAGGCTTTCCGAGTGCACACTCATTTTATGAAAAGAAAATAGTATAATATATTTATCTCTTATTATTGTCTGTAAAATAGTTTTACATTTCTGTGGAAATTTTCCCCCAAGCGTTTAGAAATATTTTTCTTTTTTTTTTCTTGAAAGGAATAGTTTTTGCTTCACTCAAACCATTCAAA
>CM063505.1:131881002-131886002 GCA_032207245.1 Pardosa pseudoannulata | reverse complement strand
CATTTCTAAGTACGTAAGAATTGGATTTGGTTTTCCTTTTTCTATCCCCGAGAATAGAAAGGGCTTCTTTCACTTATATTGGAAGATATATTTTAAGATTTTTATTCCTGTTGTTTTCTAAAAACAGAATGCAGCTGTTTATTTATTTATATATTGTTAAGTATCAGACAATTTATTTTGTAAACTGAATAAACAATTACATTGCGCAAAACTTTCTAATATGAAAAATATTATAACAGAAAAAGTAAAAAAAAAAGAGTAGGATTAAGGTTTACTTTATCCATATCGGAATGCAACAAAAATTGCTTTTTAAATATTTCCTTCTTAAGAAAATGATTTCATAATTCTGCCACAATGCTGAAATAAAACTTTAGTATTATGTATTCTAATTTCTTATAAATGTGACTTTCAATTTTTGTGCTTCAATAAGATTTTGATTTCGTTCTTTAATTTTCTTTCATAAGCCTGGAAAATTTCCTGACGTAAATAATCAATTGTGTTTAATTTCGGAATTCGCAGAAAACCATGGCAACAGACGTTAAAAGGCTTATTCATTCCAGTTACGTCATTCGGTCTTCATTCCTTTAATAGAAGGTTTGGTAGCATTTAATATCTTATTCCCTCAACTCGTGTGTTGTGAAAAAAGAAAAATTTCGAGTTTTATCTGTGGTGCTGATTAAGAAATTCATTTCTTCCATTACTCGTATAGGGTTTTAAATGCCCGTACATGCGTTATAAATTTTGAATTAATTTAATTTTGAACTGGTAGAGGGAAACAAAACTGGCGGATTTTACATAACCATTCTTTAACAGTATTTAATTCAGTTTCTATGTTTCAAGATTTTAATTTCACTGTATGATTATTTTTTTACAGATTGGGAATATTTGTAACCTTGATCATTTAATGTAGCTTAAAAAACCAGGGCTTCGAACCGTAATTTTTTTTGTTCCGGTTTTCGTTCCGGTTCAACTAAAAAATTAATATCGGTTCAGTTCCGGTTTTCGCTCCGCCAAAAATAACGGTTTTCGGTTCAGTTCCGGTTTTCGCTCCGCCAAAAATAACTGTTTTCGTTTCAGTTCCAAATGAATAATTTCATTTTATGCATATTCTTATTTGTACTAAAAATATAATTATATCATAAACAAAAAATGTAATTCTATCAAAATTTAGAAGATTTTATTCTTTTTTTAATTGGTACACTATGTGAATTGATACAAACAGCAGGCCTAATGAAATATTACTATTACGAAACATTTGAATCGCCGCCATTACCAAAAATTTGATGCGCAGAAGATTTGATAGATGCTTCATGCTACGTCACTTAGGGCCTCTCCTGTCTATTTACTCCTCCCTGATCTAAACAGTCTATACAAACATCCGTGGATGATCGCATGCTGAGATGTGAAAAATAAAATATAACTCGATATTTTTCTTAAAAAATCATCTATACTTCTAGTTTAATCAACTGAATTAAATATGTCTTCTACAAGTAGTTTCATGCGAAACTGAAACAGAAAAATACTAGTGAATATCAAAATAGGAAATCGAGAAGCAGTATACATGTAATGATAATTATAAAGTGGACGTTAAATTAGAAAATATTGATAAGTTGGTAACAGTAACAAAATGACTGAAAGATATATCGAACCGAAATAAACCGATATTTTTTTCGGTTCAGTTCCGGTTTTCGTTCCGACCAAAATAACGGTTTTTTCCGGTTTTCGGTTCAGTTCCGGTTCGAAGCCCTGTAAAAAACACACAAGCAGCACTTTAGTAATTGCAGGAGCAGTGCCGTTTTAAAGGGACAGCTGAAAAATGCTGACAGTGAGCAGAAAATTAGCATTTATTCCAGCGGTAATTTATAGAGATGGAGTAAAGAATTTAAGTGGGAGAACACTCCTTTATCTCACACTTTACAGTTGGGAAATTAGGTATTAAACAATGAAAAAGGAAAAATATGAGAATTTTACATATCTATTTTAGAGGTTACTATTTTGATATATATATATATATATATATATATATATATATATATATATATGTGTGTGTGTGTGTGTGTGTGTGTGTATAAACACATGTACAAAGATACGTTCTTGCATGGCTATGTATATTTCTGTATATATGTATCCGTATCTATCAAGATATATCTCTATAAAAATATTGATAATATAATAAATCATTTCTCGACGACGGAAAGAAAAGCAAAAGACCTATTTCGATACTAAGGTTTCATGTCCGTATATTTTCCATTGCCTGTCCCTTTTTTTAAAGCATTGCCTTCTGTTTTAAAAGTCTTAAAAAATATATCACGCGATTCCTGTAATTGAATAATATTTCGAGAAAAAGGAAACTGCTGACTCAACTCGGATCGGCAGAAAATACGGAAATGATAGATCCTGTTTGAAATCTCGACGCTGGTACGATGGATTTTGACGCGACATCTGGTTAAAAAGGATATTGTTACCCGAGAAATGCTAAGAACGGCACAAAATGGCGAAAGATAAAGTAACGAATGCGGGAGAATTTAAATAAAATGGTATAAATAAAACGGCTGTTGAATTGCTGTGTCAGCGCTAAATAAATTGACATTCAGACTACTCAAGAAAAAATTAAACAATTAACTGCTGTAAATATTTATGTTTAGCCATAAAAATGATTTATTCCAAGGTATAATTTTTGTTGCCAACAACATTAACGCCCAGTGCAGCGAAAACCATAGTTGACTTTTGTTCAGAGCTGATGAGGAATAAAAATTAAAAACGTAGATTTGTTATGAATATAAATAGCCATAAAAATGATTTAATCCATGGTTTAATTTTTGTTGCCAACATCTGAAATACATTATTTTATTTTCATTTTTTTATTGTTGTCACGATAACTAACAATTATAAAGGGTTTCAAAGAAATTTATTATTAATTTAATATCAAATTATAAACACTAGATTTACTGACCGAGCCAATTTGACTCATTAAAAATTTTATTACTAAGGCTGCTACCATATTACAGTCGACATATATCACTGGTGACTTCTACGTCATAATAACGTCTGAAATCATCAGAGGTGGGAATTTGGTACCATAAATTTCGCTCTCTGACATCATTATGACGCAGAAGTCACTTGTGACATATGTCGACTGTAATATGGTAGCACCCTATATGTATATAAAACTTTAATATCACTTTTCAAAAACATACGTTGGTTTTTAGTTAAGTAATAAAATATCTGTAAACTTTCATTCCTCTTCCCCACAGACCCCTTCATTTAGCATTATCAAATGTGGTATACCTATTTTCACGGTTGTGAGCCAATTTGACTCATAGAAAGTATATGAAAATAAATATAGTAATAAATATAGTATAAAGATGATCTGAATACATTATATTATTTTCATTTTTTTTACTGTTGTCACGATAACCAACAATTAAGAATGGTTTCAAAGAAATTTACTATTAATTTAATATCAATTTATTAACACTAGATTTACGGACCGAGCCAATTTGACTCATTAAAAATTTTATCACTATATGTATATAAAACTTTAATATCACTTTTCAAAAACATACGTTGGTTTATAGTTAAGTAATAAAATACAGTCAAACCTGTCTATCTCGAATCTCTTGGGAGTAAAAAAAAATTCGAGATAAATAGGTTTCGAAATACACAGGTTTTATGAAAATAGACAAAGAAAGTTTCTTTACACAATACAAAATATTGAAAATTTGAACTACTTTTAGTTATATTTACATGCACGGCTCTTTTTCATTATTTTGCAGCCGTTTACGAAGTTCTTTTGTACGATATCTTTGTTTTTTATGATAGTGGAAATACTACTAGGAATAAAATTTAGTGACGTACGGTTTGTTTTTATAGAAGGTTTTCCTTCAAAAATGACAGAATTTTCCATTTTTTTTCGATGGTTAAAACATTTAATTTTCTTTTTTTGCCATTTTTAGCTCTAAAATTGAGACAGCAAGATGCGAGATGATAATTTAGTTATTGGGCTATAGACTGAAAACCAGTTCTATTTCCAAAAAGAAATTTCTCCCCGTCTCCTATTCCCCTCTCCTTAACCCCGATCCCTTATTTCAGAGCAGAGAACTCAATTTTAGTACAATTCTCACCCAGTCCTCGACAAAGCAACCCTCTGAGAGAAAAAACTAGAAATGTATTTCCTGTAAATGGAAACTTGTGCGATTCTCAACCCAATAAGGTTCTAAACTGAAATGTTGTGTTTCTTATGAAAATTCGAGATAGACAGGTTTGGGAAAAAATAATTTGAGATAGGTTTGGAAAATACCTTAAATTTTTATTCAAAATGTAGGGAAATTGAAAAAATTCGACATAGACAGGTTTTCGAGATAAGCAGGTTTCGAGAGAGACAGGTTTGACTGTATATGTAAACTTTCATTCCTCTTCCCCGCAGACCCCTTCATTTCGCATTATCAAGTATGGTATACCCATTTTCACGGTTGTGAGCCAATTTGACTCATAGAGTGTGTATGAAAATAAATAAATATAGAAATAAATATAGTATGAAGTAAATATAAAGTATAAATTATATAAATTATAGTATAAAGTAAATATAAAGTATAAATTATATAAATTATAGTATAAAGTAAATGACAGAAACTCATGCTACTGACGCACTAAAGAATAGTCAAGTTCAAAAATCATGCAAAAGAAACAGATGTAGAAACCATTGTGCTAAATGTAATAGAAATGCTTGCGGAAAATGTGTTTCAAAAACAGACTTTATATGTAAAAAATGTTTTCCATGATTGTTTTTTATAATAAACATTTCATTTAAATTAATTTGGAACTATTTTCTTTGCAAAAAACTTCAATTTTCTTGTATGCGTCAAATTGGCTCACTTTAGTAAAAATAGGTACATGATCAACATCCGTAAATCTAGCGTTAAACGAAATGTTTACTTAACTGCAGGCTGAAAATAATGAGAAGAAAATAGAAGAACGAGTATTCTGATTAGTTTTATATC
>CM063505.1:131848502-131876002 GCA_032207245.1 Pardosa pseudoannulata | reverse complement strand
TGAAGAAAATGCTTTTATAAGTCACAGAAAGTTAAAATAAGATTATGTCTGTCAACTTTTGTTGTAGTCTTTAGACGATACTTGGCATCACCGGTAACCGACATCTGGTTATTTCGGTAGCGCCATAATTGAAGAGGGGGTTGTAAGTGACAGCAAAGTAGACTGATTGTTGAGGCATAAGTTCAGTGCTGTCAGTCACATTCTCTGTGTATTTCTCTATCCCGAATGTTTATACGGCAAAAAAGTAGTTGGGATTAAGAGCTTATTTTACTAGGAAATACAGTACACATATTCTCTTTACTGAGATTATGTTTCAGAAAAATAAATTCGCCGTAAAAAGGATTTGTTCTAATAACGAATTACTTTGAACAATCATTTTAACCAGTCCAAAGGGAAAAAATAATTTTCATAAATTTTGAGCTTAAATATCTCGGTTAGTTTTTATCATAGATAGGTGCTTTTTATGTTATGGTTAGTAGTACGATTTTCCTTTTTTTGCCAAATATAATGATAGAAAGGGGGAAGTATACATTTAGATTTTAACCTGTCTACTAAATGAAAAAAAATAATTTCCATAAATTTTCAGTTTAAATATCTCGGTTAGTTTTTATCACAGATACTGCTTTTTATGTTATGGTTAGTAGGACGATTTTCATTTTTTTTGCCAAATTTAATGATTAAAGAAGGAAGTATATACATTTAGATTTTAAACCAGTCTACCAAAGGGAAAAGTAATTTCCATAAATTTTGAGTTTAAATATCTCGGTTAGTTTTTGTCACAGAGAAGTGGTGCTTTTTATGTTATGGTTAGTAGGACGATTTTCATTTTTTTTGCCAAATATAATGATATGGAAAGAAGGAAGTATATACATTTAGATTTTAACCTGTCTACTAAAGGAAAATAATTTTCATAAATTTTGAGTTTAAATATCTCGGTTATTTTTGTCACAGAGAAGTGGTGCTTTTTATGTTATGGTTAGTAGGACATTTTAATTTTTTTGCCAAATATAATGATAGGGAAAGAAGGAAGTATATACATTTAGATTTTAACCTGTCTACTAAAGGAAAAAATAATTTTCATAAATTTTGAGTTTAAATATCTCGGTTAGTTTTGTCATAGAGAAGTGGTGCTTTTTATGTTATGGTTAGTAGGACGATTTTCATTTTTTTGCCAAATAAAGATATGGAAAGAAGGAAGTATATACATTTAGATTTTAACCTGTCTACTAAAGGAAAAAATAATTTTCATAAATTTTGAGTTTAAATATCTCGGTTAATTTTTGTCACAGAGAAGTGGTGCTTTTTATGTTATGGTTAGTAGGACGATTTTCATTTTTTTTTTGCCAAATATAATGATAGGGAAAGAAGGAAGTAACATTTAGATTTTAACCTGTCTACTAAAGGAAAATATAATTTTCATAAATTTTGAGTTTAAATATCTCGGTTAGTTTGATCATAGAGAAGTGGTACTTTTTATGTTATGGTTAGTAGGACGATTTTCATTTTTTGCCAAATATAAGGATATGGAAAGAAGGAAGTTATACATTTAGATTTTAACCTGTCTACTAAATGAAAAATAATTTTCACAAATTTTGATTTTAAATATCTTTATGAATTTTTGTCACAGAGAAGTGGTGCTTTTTATGTTATGGTTAGTAGGACGATTTTCATTTTTTTTGCCAAATATAATGATAAAAGAAGGAAGTATATACATTTAGATTTTAACCTGTCTACTAAAGGAAAAAATAATTTTCATAAATTTTGTGTTTAAATATCTGTTAGTTTTGTCATAGAAGTGGTGCTTTATGTTATGGTTAGTAGGACGATTTTCATTTTTTTTCCAAATATAATGATATGGAAAGAAGGAAGTATATACATTTAGATTTTAACCTGTCTACTAAAGGAAAAAATAATTTTCATAAATTTTGAGTTTAAATATCTCGGTTAATTTTTGTCACAGAGAAGTGGTGCTTTTTATGTTATGGTTAGTAGGACGATTTTCATTTTTTTCAGCCAAATATAATGATAGGGAAAGAAGGAAATATACATTTAGACAATCTTTTAACCAGTCTACCAAAGGGAAAAGTAATTTCCATAAATTTTCAGTTTAAATATCTCGGTTAGTTTTTATCATAGAGAAGTGCTTTTTATGTTATGGTTAGTAGTACGATTTTCATTTTTTTTTTGCCAAATATAATGATAGGGAAAGGGAGAAGTATATACATTTAGACTTTAACCTGTCTACTAAATGAAAAAAATAATTTCCATAAATTTTGAGTTTAAATATCTCGGTTAGTTTTTGTCACAGAGAAGTGGTGCTTTTTATGTTATGGTTAGTAGGACGATTTTCATTTTTTTTTGCCAAATATAATGATAGGGAAAGAAGGAAGTATATACATTTAGATTTTAACCAGTCTACCAAAGGGAAAAGTAATTTCCATAAATTTTGAGTTTAAATATCTCGGTTAGTTTTTGTCATAGAGAAGTGGTGCTTTTTATGTTATGGTTAGTAGGACGATTTTCATTTTTTTTGCCAAATATAATGATATGGAAAGAAGGAAGTATATACATTTAGATTTTAACCAGTCTACTAAAGGAAAAAATAATTTCCATAAATTTTGAGTTTAAATATCTCGGTTAGTTTTTGTCACAGAGAAGTGGTGCTTTTTATGTTATGGTTAGTAGGACGATTTTCATTTTTTTTGCCAAATATAATGATATGGAAAGAAGGAAGTATATACATTTAGATTTTAACCTGTCTACTAAAGGAAAAAATAATTTTCATAAATTTTGAGTTTAAATATCTCGGTTAGTTTTTGTCACAGAGAAGTGGTGCTTTTTATGTTATGGTTAGTAGGACGATTTTCATTTTTTTTGCCAAATATAATGATATGGAAAGAAGGAAGTATATACATTTAGATTTTAACCTGTCTACTAAAGGAAAAAATAATTTTCATAAATTTTGAGTTTAAATATCTCGGTTAGTTTTTGTCATAGAGAAGTGGTGCTTTTTATGTTATGGTTAGTAGGACGATTTTCATTTTTTTTGCCAAATATAATGATATGGAAAGAAGGAAGTATATACATTTAGATTTTAACCTGTCTACTAAAGGAAAAAATAATTTTCATAAATTTTGAGTTTAAATATCTCGGTTAATTTTTGTCACAGAGAAGTGGTGCTTTTTATGTTATGGTTAGTAGGACGATTTTCATTTTTTTTTTGCCAAATATAATGATAGGGAAAGAAGGAAGTATATACATTTAGATTTTAACCTGTCTACCAAAGGAAAAAATAATTTTCATAAATTTTGAGTTTAAATATCTCGTTTAGTTTTTGTCATAGAGAAGTGGTGCTTTTTATGTTATGGTTAGTAGGACGATTTTCATTTTTTTTTGCCAAATATAATGATAGGGAAAGAAGGAAGTATATACATTTAGATTTTAACCTGTCTACCAAAGGAAAAAATAATTTTCATAAATTTTGAGTTTAAATATCTCGTTTAGTTTTTGTCATAGAGAAGTGGTGCTTTTTATGTTATGGTTAGTAGGACGATTTTCATTTTTTTTTGCCAAATATAATGATAGGGAAAGGGAGAAGTATATACATTTAGACTTTAACCTGTATACTAATGGTAAAAATATTTTTCATGAATTTTGATATTAAATATCTCGGTTAGTTTTTGTCATAGAGAAATGGTGCTTTTTATGTCATAGTTAGTAGGACGATTTCACATTTTTTTTTTGCCAAATATAATGATAGGGAAAGAGGAAATTATATACATTTAGATTTTATTATACACTCAAACCATTTTTTTTAATTTAAAAGTACTATTAAATAAATATTTATCTTATTTGAAATATTTAATAAATTGAAATTATATGTATACGATAAACAATTGCGCAGAAGAAGACGGGTTAAAGGCTTTGCTATGTAACCTGTATAAATTTTTTTGACAACTCTTTATGGAGTCATGCAATACCTTCCCGAGCTAAATGACAGAGTAGAAAATATGCACGGCGTGCTCACAAATAAAAATCCCAATGAAATATTTTGAACGTGAGCGCATGCGTGTATAATTGAAAACAACGTATAGTATAAAAAGAAATCATGATTCTTATTGACAAGGATAAAGGCAGTAACACGCTTGGAAAGCTGATATAGAGAAATGATTGGAGAAGGAAAATGCTACATTATAAATAAAATTTTTTTATTTCTAACGGTACAATATCAAGTGATTAATTATTTACTAAATACGGCAAACTTGATGAAAATCTATTGCTGCTAACTTAGAATTACTGCTGAAAACCTGTCGTCATTTTTCAACCAATGTACATAAACTATATTGTGACCAATGTGTTAGCGAAATGTTTTTCACTTGTCTATTAGAAATGATCGTCATCTGAATCGATTAAATCACATTCGAAAATGGTGGGTTGGCATTTACAACAGCGTTTCACTTATTGGCGCTGTATCTCTGTCAAAGTGTATATATCTCTTAAGTAGATTTTTTTTCTTACAATTTCGAGTGCAGCCTGTCACTTTATACGACTGTTGCTGTCTGAAAAATGCTCTTTACACTCAATTCGATTATCAAGGTGGAATTCAAAAGCTCTCGAACTAAAAAATTGCGAAACCTCCTTATACTGGTTTCAATGCATCAAGCCATTCTTTTGTGCAATGAGAACCCTAGTTATAATTAATTACCGTTTATAACTTTTTAAAGTAATTTGAGAATATAACAGAGTATTTTAAACGTTATTTAATAATTTGTGCATTAAGTGTTCGCCGTCAATTTCCTCAATCCTAACTACCGAATTCGCTGCATTTTTCTACCAATTGGAGAAATTCAAGCCCATTCATGGCGGAGATGTAATTTATAATGTCTGAAAACTGTATTTTTTATTAATTACATATGAATTTCGATTTGAGAAAGTTTTCTCGTCTAATATGACGTATTGGAATTTTAAGAAGCAGTTTACGGATGATTTGCTAAACACTTGTTACAGATTTAAAAAAATTCGTTGAATGAAAGCTTACGGAAACAGCGATCGCGAAGGAAACTTTTTTGTTTGGTAATTATCATCTTTAAAAGCACTGAAAGATGATTTATCGGTAATGGAATTCTTTCATTCGACATGCAGATCAAAAGAAATTTGGACGAATTTCAATTAATGTGAGCGTAAAGGAATAGCGTAAACATAATTAAAATTGTCTTAAGTCCCTATGACGCATTGTAATCAATATCTTATGTAATTGAAATCTATTGTATCTCCCTATTTAAAAGTACACTGATATCTAGCTTTTTTAATTACTGAAAACGCTAATATTTCGGAGCACGAATGCATATATCGTGCGTATTGTGCGTAGATAAGAACTTTTTACGAAATCCGAATCATAATATTATCTTTCTATTGTAGCATATCACAAACTTTTTATTTATTTGCCTTTTTAATTGTGTTCTAGCTACGTATCCTATCGCTTTATCGTCAAATAGTCTGACTATTTAAAATGCATCATTTCATAGCGTAGACAAGTAAAGGTCTTGTGACACATGTCCAACATTCTTTCCTAAACGGTGAGGGTCACGTGATGGACACCGAATTGTATAGCATAACGAATGCCGGAAGTTTAAAATTTTTTAAGATGAGAATTTAAAACAAGACCTGATTAAATTTCACATAACAGTAACAAACGATAGTTCCCTTTAAATAATATATATATATATATATATATATATATATATATACATATATAAATATATATATATATATACATATATATATATATATATATATATATATATATACATATATATATATATATATATATATATATATATATATATATATATATATATATATATATATATATATATATATATATATATATATACATATATATATATATATATATATATATATATATATATATATATATATATATATATATATATATATATATATATATATATATATATATATATATATATAAGAGGTATATCGTTAAAATAAAACCTCGAAAAAAGATTATTAGATGAAAAACTTTCATAAAAAATTAAATCTGAAATTTTAGAAGAACTTTTAAAAAAGGTTTTAAACATAGTTTATGTTACCAGATACACAGGGTAATTTCATTATAGTGCAACTATTTCTAGAATTTATTTGGAAGTTTATCTAGAAGTTATTTAATGTTTGATTCGAATTTCAAGTCATTTTCAAAAACATAATATAAAGTAAATTGTTTATAATTGTATTTTAATAGTGTAAATTTTCCTGTCATCTGATAGTTTGGGTGGAACAGGTTTTCCGAACACCTGTCGAAAATATTGTGATTAGGGCAAACCGTGTAAATTTGTTTAACAAGCAAAACGGGTACTCTCTTTTACATCCCAGAGATTATATTTCTGGATTTAAAATAATACAGGTATATTATAGGTCATTATTGGCATGTTTTAAAAATTTTGATGCCTTTAAATAGAATTTGTAGAAGATGCTATGGGTGTATTTTTTCAGAATAATGGATTTCGATGCAAAATCTAGTCAGCAAAATCATGCTGATCATATTTTCTATCGTGGAGCCAAAGAAATCTTAAGATGAAAGGAAAAATTACCTTAACACTTAAAGGGCAAATAGCTTTCAATTTCAATATTTAAATTATTCCATTTTTAGTAACGAGGAGGAAACGTTTACTTCTTCAAACTTAAACTACAAAACCTATTAACAGCAGACATTTAAATGGTAAATAAACTTTTAGGTCTGAGTCTACATTTTGAGCCACTACATTCACTTTCATTGATAATGCAGCTCGATCCTATCTGCAAAACATTTGTCTGCGTTTTCCCATTTGTGTCTTGCTTATATTGGCTTGCTTTGAATTTGCTGTTATATTAATATTTAACTGAATACTTAACACACTGACATTGTATTTGAAAATGAATTTAGCTTGAAATTAGGAAAATATATTTCGGACATCATAAGCTGTGTTTCGTTCCGTAATACATTTTAAGATCCTTTTATTAGCTAAAAATTGAGCTCTGTGCATTTATAAAGGACAGAAAGCACTTTCGACCTCACTTGCTTTCAAAACATTAATATAAGATTAATTTAGAGAATGTTTTCTGTAGTAATTTTTAACTATAAATCACGTTTTCACGCTTTATTTGCTATCACGTTTTTTAAGCTAGAAATTGAGCTCTATGCATTTTTCACACAGGACAGAACTCATTTCGACCTCATTTGCTTTCAAAACATTAATAGAATTAATTTACAGAAACTTTATATGCATACAAAGTTTCCCAACTCTATGGTAATAATTTATAAAAATCGTATCTAACGTACACTGTCGCTTGAGGAGCTTTTACGTTTGTCTGCTAGATGTCATTTCAGTTTCCTCAAGGTTTTTGACTTCCCAGACATTTTATCTATTTAAATTATGCCGGTGTTAATTGTATATTTCTGTTAGAAATTTGTTATGAGATCATTCTAATAAGGGGGAGGGGGTGCCCTGAGAGATTTCTGCCCTATATTTCAATAGTTGTATGTATGCCACTTCTTCAGAAGTCTCAGGGGCATGAAAAATAAAATTAATAAATAAATATAACAAATTACTTTTTTGATAATTAACTCTCAGCATATTAAAAAAAATACTGCTTTATAAACTTTTACTAGAACGAGAGTTAGGGAAGAATAGGAATGTATGGGAGAACTGGAATTGTGCGCATTATAAACACTGTTTTAAATTTCTGACTCTTCCATAAAATGGAAAACCCACATACTTCTTGCTATGAATTATTTTAGTTGCAGTGTTCTCTGAGTGTATATGATAAGACTATTTCACAACACCAGTACTAAATAACTACTTTATTTTGAAGGAAAGTTTCCAGTTACATTCTTCGATGTTAACATAATTGTTTTTGATATTTCCTGCACTTAATATTATATCTTTTATAAATTAGAACTTAGATAAAGCCTAAAAGTAGCTTACTTCCAATAATAAGCTACTTTATTGAAGTACTGTTAAAGGCATGGTTGGAACAGTATGACTCATCGAAGGATTGGATATGTCCCTTTATTACCTGAGGCATACTGTACATCCATACACACTTCATAAATGGAAAACTTTATGGTAACACAAGTAACTGACTGCTCTATCATTCATGCAACAAACATTATTGCAAAGTCAATAGCATTGATAATGGTTGAGGGAGCGCAGCAATATTTTTCGTTTAATGTGAACTTACTAAAGTATAAGGTTAGATAAAATAGATATTATCAATAAACAGTAACACTTGTATACATAAGTGACACACAGACTTTGTCATTTTTCATAATACTTTTGAAAGTTATGTGTGTATTTTAACTTTTAAAAATATGTCCCATCTATCACTCATGTAGTGGAGAGGTGGGACATTTATACTGCTATTGTAAATGTTTTTTCAAACATACATTTTTATAATTACCGTCAAGTTTATATTTTTAAACACATTAAAATGTTTTGGTTTGTGACTTTAAAATTTTCAATATTGTACCAGTAGAAAATAATTAAAAATAAATAAATAAGTAATTTAAGTAACATTTTTTATTAAAACTGTCCTATCCATTCCTACTATCCCATATGTACCGATTTATAGAGTATAATGTGTATCATTTTCATGTTGTTTAAATTTATGTGTTTATTTATTCATTTATTTATTATTTCGTTTTTCCCAAAACAAGTTTTTTATTAATTTTTTTACATGCACTCGAAAGATTATTTAATAATTTTATGTAAAGAAGCACGTATTTTAGTCACACATTTCCATATTGATATTTCTCTATTTAATATGCATATATACATACATACATATATATATATATATATATATATATATATATATATATATATATATATATATATATATATATATATAAATATATATACATACATATACATATATATATGTATATATATATATATATATATATATATATATATATATATATATATATATATATATATATATATATATCATATATATACATATATATATACATATATACATACATATATACATACATATATATACATATATATATATATATATATATATATATATATATATATATATATATATATATATATATATACACACACACACACACACACACACACACACATATATATATATATAATATATATATATATATATATATATATATATATATATATATATATATATATATATATATATATATATATATATATATATATATATATATATATATATTTTAATACCTTTTTCAAAGAATATGAGTGACTAAAATATTATTCTTGATTTATTCCAAAAGGTTATTCTTTTTTTTATTTTTGTTTTGCTATTTTGATATCAGACTTATATTAATAGGTGCAAATTCAAAAATTGATCATTTGTCTTCTTTCCACAGGCTGTTCTCAGCCCTTACATCAAGACTCAGCGGTCAAAACGAATCTCTGGTTATTTGAAGTTGGATAGTGTTCGAGAATCTGATAGAGATTCTCACGTGTAGATGGCGCCACCAGATTCAGAAAAGGGAGGAAAAGCCATTGTAGTAGAAAGTAATATTGTGAACGAATGTATTCGATTTAGAACAGTTTGATGTCAAATACAAAAGTGTTGTGAAAATCAATTTGCTGTACTAATTGTTATCACATCTGAGCCATAAAAATGTATGTGTTTTTAAATAATATTTATGATGCATGTTTTTTAATGTTTTTGAATGTGCAATGTATATATTGTGCTTAATGTAATTAAAATTGTTTGAAGTTGATGTTTATGTCTTATTTAAATAATTTTGAAAACAAGTTTCTAATTTGTACAGAATATATATCTACTTAGACGTTTCATGTTTTATGAATATACCCCCATCTCTTCTTATTTCTTTAAAACCATCTCACGCCATTATATTTCCATCTTACTATAAAATTTCAAGAGTAGAATAATTAAAATTTGTTGCAATATGATATTTTGATCCCAAATAAGCTTCATTATGGGGAAGAAATCTTGAAGCTTATTTAAATTTATACCCACATGATATAAGAGATTTTTAGAATTTGTAAAATTTAAGCATACACAATATCTTTAAAACTACACCTGAAAGTGCTTTAAACTTTTCTTTATACTTTTAGGACAAATACGTTGCTGATGAACAAACCTTTTGTCTCTAAAGTTATAATTATTTTTTGTCACTTCTAATCTCTCAGCGTTTTAATTTAAATTAGTTAAAATTTTAAATATTAAGAATTAGATATGTTAGTATTATCAAAGTATTAAAAAAGAAACTATTGTCCTTATGTTAGTCTCTCAAGCCTTTTTTATTTTTATATTGCTAGGTAATGCGGTGGGTAATAAATCTCAGTTGCAAGGATATATATATATATATATATATATATATATATATATATATATATATATATATATATATATATATATATATATATATATATATATATATATATATATATATATATATATATATACATACATATATATATATATATATATATACATACATATATATATATATATACATATATATATATATATATATATATATATATATATATATATATATATATATATATATATATATATATATATATATATATATATATATATATATAAATAATGAGAGCTATGAACTTCCTAATATATGTTCATAAATTTACAACAGAACAGAAGAATTAATTAAAAATATTATTTACGGTCACATTGAAATTAATACTAATATAATATAGGAGTTCAGTCTCTTATAGATGTTTTTAAGAAGTTATATATTTCAGTATTAAAAATTTTTTTTAATAAAAAAGGAAGAACAAGTTTTAGTTTCTAATTTAAATTAATTTCTGTCAATACTTTGCTTTCACTTAAGTTTTTGCATATTATTTTCTTTTGAAATAAGATAATGTTTTTAGTTATTCGTTCTGATTATTTTTCTCTAGAGAGTTGTGCAAGAACATTGATTTTTAAGATAAGAAGGAAAAGGGAGGAGAAAATATTTTTAGATATTGCGTATAGATGGCAGCACTACAGACTATTTTCTCTTTCAAAATGTGATTTTCTGTTGGATGCTTCTCGCTAATGATAAGGGTACAATATTTTTTGAATGTCTTGAACTACGTAAGATACATTTGAGACTTCTAGCTAAAATTATATAAATTAATTTCTAAAGAGTCTAACCAAATAATGGTCGATAGAAATCAATCTCTTTAAATATCGTCTTTATTTTGTTTTGTTCTCCAGTGTTCGTGATTTTTAATAATTTTTTTTTTTTGGTATACTATTGCAGTTTTTAAATTTTCGCATTTCATTGAATAGCATTTATATATTCTAAATTTTAATTATAGGAAGTTAATATTTTATCTTTCTCCTTTTTTATTCAATCATGATTGTTGATAAACAGCTATTAAGGAAGAAGGAAAATTTGTAGTGTGAGATAATTGACTTAAAATTGACTGAATAGATCAATAACTATCTGTCAATTTTATTTAGAGAAAAATTAAAATATTTATATCCTGATCTTACATTACGTTTTCTTACATCTTTCCGGTGAGCAATTAGGCTTGAAGATATGTTTTCGCACTAGATATAGAAAAAATAATGATTCAAATGATACTGATTGCATGCTAGAAATGTTTACATACCATTCATTTATTTTCTATTCAAAGTTTGTAGTCTATTTTATTATTACAAATAAAACAGAGCTAGAATTTGAATGCTCTTCACTTGGCATATTTGTAGTGAAGATTTTTCTCATGTCCCTTCATTACATATTTCCCTCGTGGATTGGATATTTGAACCTACATTTTGAGTCCTTTTATTTTCTCACATTGGCCCCTGCAGATGCAGCTCTAGCAGTTTTCGCACGATAGCAGCCCTTTTCTTCAAACATAGCCGCTCTCGATCTGGGATTAAGTTTAAGACCGAGCGTCCAATTCTGGCCACCTGCATCCGCAGTCCTTAAACCTTTCAGCCATAATTTGTACCCATCGGCTCGTGTTCTGACAGTTGGCTTATCCATAAGGTTTCGGTTTGGGATGACAGCCACTCTTTTGGAAAAGTGCCACGTTGTGATGTGTTGCCAGACTCCGCTCCGCATCGTCCATGGCGAATTTTCACCGCATTGGATGCGCCTCCCTACGATTGGCTTTTCGTTCTCCGCGATACTTGTCTCGGGTTATCATTGATCACAGCCGAGGGAGTCCTACGTCTCTTTGAGAGCTCGAGGTTTCCTTGGCGCCTGGCAAACCACTTGCAGGCTGTGTTTTCGGCGCTTTCGGCCTGAGCGCAGTCTAGGAGTTTTCGTAATTTTGAGAGCCAGAGAGAAAAAAATTTTAAGAACCTTGCCGACGCGTTTTCTGGGACAATTTTCTCGTTGGAGCTTACATCAACTTTTGGTCCTCGATATTGTGACATTCCTGGAGTTATTTTTAAAATCACCAACGAACGCAACTAAACAATCTCCGTAATATTTCTAAATAACGCAACAAAAATAAATCTCCGTTATCCACTATAAGATCAGGGCAGGAGTGAACTATGTTATTCATACTATATTAATGAGAAATTACGTAAGATAGAAAATAATAAAAAGGCTGGAACTTCAAATCAGAGTCTATTTTTGTTTACCTTCACTCTACCTGCCTTAACTCCCTTTACTGCTGGTCCTGAAAACCTACATACAGCTCCCTTCCTCTACATGAAGCCCCATCATAATATTCCTCTTCATCATAATATTCCTATTTATATTTTCTAGCGGCCAAAAGACAGCTCACGGCATATAACGGTAGAGTTGTTTGCCAGTTGGAACGTTAATAAAGGATACTTATAAAAATTAATTAATTTCAACGATGCTTGACTAAAAAAAAATTACGACCATAAATCTTTTACAACACATTTATTTTCGCTCTCTTGTTCTAGTTTTGGTTCCCAATTCTAGTTTTGGTTTTTAAATCTCTAAAAATAATGATGAGTGTTGCCAAATAGAAAAAGTAAAAGTTTTACAAAATATCATCTACAATTACTGAAACATTTTAAAATTAATTATTTACATATAAATTAATTATATTTAAATTATGATTTAAATTAATTACTTCTGAATGAAATATACCGTTACCGAGTACATGCGATTATCAGGAAATATGAAAGAAAGAAAGAGATATCGAAAAATTAAG
The DNA here is from genome assembly GCA_032207245.1 of Pardosa pseudoannulata. NCBI lineage: Eukaryota > Metazoa > Arthropoda > Arachnida > Araneae > Lycosidae > Pardosa > Pardosa pseudoannulata. The sequence goes on along the minus strand of CM063505.1, from coordinate 131,862,815 downwards.
GAGCTATATATTATAGAAAAATTTGTGCTAAAGTTCAAGGAAAATGAAACATGGAATCTAAATTTTTTTTATCAGAATCAAATAAGCGTTCTGATAAGTTTAGTTGTAAGAAGGGCACAATTACGAGATATCGTTACCTTTAAACGTACTTTAACACCGTAGCACAGAGTTATCCCTTATTTCCGTGGTGACTATAAAAATGCAAAAACACAGTCAGCTTTAAAATGTTTATGCTTTATTAAGAACTATTTACATTCTAAGCCTTACAACACATTTTACTGGAGGTGAGCAGCAAATCTCTTCCGGCCATCACAATGGTATCCTTTTGAGAGAAAGTCGAGCAGAAAAACTGGTGAAAGGGCCGGAGAGAAGTAGGATTATAACAAGAATGACAAATCTTTTTCGGTTGGTGTGCCAGCAAAATTTACGATTTATAATTTTTAGGTGTCCAACGTGTCCCTTCTTATATTTCTTTCAAAAAATTATCTTTAAACTTTTATAATCTGCATAAAAATGTGGGATTTTTAAGATTATTATTTGTTTCCTTGTCACAGCGTTAAAATAGCTTCTCTAATATATAGATTTTAAATGACGTTCATTTAGAAATTCAGTTTTTGTATAGTATAGTAGCTTTTTATCCTGTCACATTTTAGACTGTTTAGAAAATCAAATCGTCTGAATTAATAAAATAGACTGTTTAGGTGAAGCGACTGTTGAGGGTATCCGACTGAGCTGCTAGGACAGCCGCACGTATAAGTGGAGCCCCCGTGAGAAAATACAAAATTGAAAAAAAATTAATTCTTCCTGCATAATTGTTTTAAATTTTAAATATAAATAAAGGTCAACAATCCTCAAAGTCTCCAATAATTAAATGTAAGCTTCGAAGCGAAAGGATGGGCTATAGGCTCTCCTCCTGTATTCAAAGCATGCAAATAGTCTGCGCGTGTAATTAAAAAGAGCAAAGCGAAGCCATTGGATGTTCATTGTGTAATTAAGGTGACAACAACTGCAAGACCCAGATGAAAACACCACTGAACCACCAGATTGAAAGAATAAGCACAGTTTGTCCAAGGAGCATTGTAACTAGTGTTCACATCTCGCGGTTTTTGAAGGACACTGCGCTCTGCCTTTTTTTTATTTAACGTTGACACGCCCTGGCGTTTTTATTCCTTTTTAAATTTATATAAATAATTTATATAAAATTCTGAAATCAAATAAAAAGTGTCTTTTTACATAAAACTTGCCTTTTCATTCTAAATAAGTGTCCTTTTTTTTTGACATGTTCCCCCCTGCCCCTTTTTAAAAACTATGAATACTATAAGCAACAACAACAACAAAAATACTGAAATGTATTTAAAAGATATTTCAAAGTAATAATAAAGCAAAAATAAATTAAAATGTTAAAATTGGTTCGAAGAGAACACTTTAAAATGAATAAATTATTTAAATAAACTGAATTTTAGAAAAAAAAAAGTTATCCTACTTTAAAAATATTTTTAAATGCGATTTGCTTTGTTATACTTTATATAAGTACAAAGTTTTATAACAAAGTTATTAATTTCCAAAACCGTTTTCTAACGTCTATCGTATCCTTAAATAAGGTTGTTTTTAATTGAAGTCTATATCCTGATTTCAGTTTGAAGTCAATTATAATTAATCAATTATATTAATAATGTCAATTATGTTGTAATTAGCCAATTATGAAGTTATTATAGTAGGAGTGCATTTGATACTCCATATTTAACAGTACATTACATTCCTTAACTAAACAATGTGTGTACAGTAGATGTTTTTTATATTATATTTTACTCAACGAAACATTTAATAGTATAGGATCATAATTTCTCCAATGATAAAAAATTGAGCATTCTGAAGCTATCTGTTATATGAAGCAAACACACTTTTCACTACTCGTTGTTACTCAACATAAATGCAACTTTAACAGTCTATTAACTGGATATTTCTAAATATTCGTGCAGATAAAGACGGGTGTCTTAGGTCCAGTCCTTCATATTTATAAGTAATTTCTTTCCTATTGCCACTTTGTACAGCAATAAGCAGGAGGGAAGAAATAAAAGATATTTCCAAAGTGGGGTGAAAAATAACCCTAAGAAAACAGAACAGATACTGGAAGTGATTGATAATGATAGTTCTAACCCACTCCCTACGAGAGCAAAAAGGGAACATAGAGTTACTGGGTACAGGTACTCTGAGTTTGACTCAAGACTATCACAGTTTTATCATTAAAGCCAGATACTGTACTTAGATTTTGCAGACATCTAAAATATGTCTGAAGTTAGTTTAATGGAATTCTAAAATTAAAAAAAAATATATTAGATACACAAAATGTTTAGGTTATATATACTTGTTAGGAGTATTTAAACTGATATAGCAGCTTATAAAATAAATTCTCTCTCGAGTTTGAAAAAGGTAAGATGTATGGGGGCCCCCATATGAGGCTTTGGCTCGGGGCCCCCCGGGGTATAAATCGGGCCCTGTACTTGGTGCATATTTCAAGTATATTATAAAATAAATTCACCCTCGAGTTTGAAAAAAGTAAGATCTATGGGGCCCCCATATGAGGCTTTGGTTCGGGGCCCCCAGGGGTATAAATCGGGCCCTGTACTTGGTGTATATTTCAAGTATATTATAAAATAAATTCACCCTCGAGTTCGAGAAAGGTAAGATGTATGGGGTCCCCCATATGAGGCTTTGGCCCGGGAGTTCCCAGGGGTATAAATCGGGCACTGTACTTGGTGTATATTTCAAGTATATTATAAAATAAATTCACTCTCGAGTTTGAAAAAGGTAAGATGTATGGGGGCCTTCATATGAGGCTTTGGCCCGGGGCCCCCAGGGGTATAAATCAGGCCCTGTACTTGGTGTATATTTCAAGTATATTATAAAATAAATTCACCCTCGAGTTTGAAAAAGGTAAGATCTATGGGGGCCCCCATATGAGGCTTTGCCTCGAGGCCCCCAGGGGTATAAATCGGGCCCTGTACTTGGCGTATATTTCAAGTATATTATAAAATAAATTCACCCTCGAGTTTCAAAAAGGTAAGATATATAGGGGCCCCCATATGAGCCTTTGGCCCGGAGTCTCCAGGGGTATAAATCGGGCCCTGTACTTGGTATATATTTCAACCGAGCCCGTATTTTTTTTAGACTTTCAAGGCTTAATTGAAATATTGATCACCCGTCCTCAAAAGGTTAAAAGAATGGTTATTTTAAACGTACTGTTTCCCCTATCAACAAAATACATAACAAAATATCAAATACATTTTCTACTCTTATAATGCCTAATAACTGTGTTTCTAATATTAATGAAAGACTTCTAGTCATGAAATCGATGAAGTATGAAAGACTGCATGTGTTGATTTTATTCTTTATCTATTAGTTCTATTGGTAAAATCCTTAGATTTAATTTGGAACAGAACTTAAGGGCTTGAGTATACTAAGCGAAAATCTGCACTCCTCCCCCTTTTCTGTGAAGGGGAGGGCTCTTATCACTGAAGGGGAAAAAATGAGAAGCTATTCTTTCTAACCCAGGAAAAATCTTTAGATGACATAGAGTTACTTATAATCCGCTCTAAGCGATTTAAAATTTTTTGAGTACGTAATTTAAGAATTATATGAAAGAAATATTTTCCATGCGCTTTTTTAATTTTTCAAATAGTGTTATTTTAAGGATGCAAACTATTTTTTTTTACTAAAGCCTTATTTTTTTAGCGTAGCATTGATTGTGAAGATAAAAACCTAGCAGACTGGATGGCTCCGGGCGTTTACCAAGAAATTTGAATTTCTTTTATTAGCATACATATGTCTAGACATTAATTGCAATATAAACTGTGAGTAATAGTCTACTTTTTAAATTAAACCTTAATTAGCTTAATCACTTACGTAGCTAGGAGCGTCACAGTTTAGAAATTTTAAGTGAGGTAAAATTGGAAAATTCTAACGATAAATAATTTGTTTATCAACCTCAATCACCGGGTCACGTAAAGTGTAGTTAAAGATACACGAAACCTTTAAATGACACAGTTCTACCAAAATAGCTTTTTTTTTTCTAAAAAAATTAACTTTGAATATTATAAATAATAAAATGAAAATTTTAAACATGAATATTTTTTTACTTCACTAAAACTTACTTTCTTTCGTACACCCTTACTTTAAAACCTCACTTTCAAATTTAGGAATTTGCTGATTTTAGCACAATATTTGTAATTTAAGTTACGCTTATGTTTTTCTCAGCATCATATATTTGGATATTATGTATTAATATGCTTGACATAAAGCAGACTGTACTGTTTTAGAAAGTAAAGTATTTTGACATTTTAAAGAGGGTTTCCCACCATGAAACAACGAAAATAAATTGCTCAAACACTATAATTTTAAATACTTTTTGCATAAACGGCAATTTACATAAAAACCTATGCACAGTTTTGTATTTTTATAAATATGAAACATGTAGTGGAAAAAATATAACAATTCTTTAATATGCAGTTCAATAGAAACATTTTCAATAAATCTTGTTGAGCGAATCAATTTTTATAAAAATATTTGTTTTTTAACCAAATATTTTTCCTTTAAAATGGATGCAAAGGCACTTGTCCAGTCTTGAGTTTAATAACTATAGTCAGCCACCAGATGGCACTCTTAGTTATGTTTACTACTAAATTCTGATGTGTGGGAAAAAAAAAAAAAAAAAAAAACTGTGGGGAAACAAACCGTGTGTTCTTATGCAAGTCTTTTCATTGTATTATAAATTTGTTTTATCATTAAATTTTAGTGCTAAATCATCTGAAGGCTGGTTTCAAATAAGGAAAAATCGGTCTATTATTTTTTAATTTTCTCATGGTTGATCTACACTTTCAGTTTTTTGCTATTTTAGTTTGGATTTTTTAAGCTAAGATAATCATATCCAGCATTATTAATGCCCATTATAAGAATAATATTAACAACTGAGTATTATAAAAATTCAAATTCAAGGTCCCTTGTCACAACAAATGCGACTAGTAAAATATTTATAAAAATTTTGAGATAACAAAAAACACATCAATATCATCACATCATAATTACCACTTCTTTTCATTCCCAGAGGAATATGAGGTCTTCAATTTTGTTCTCACTCTCTCTTATTCTCTGAAGCTCTTTTTGCCTCCGCTCAACTTGACTATCCAGCCTTATGTTTTTTTTTTTCCGGAAACAATCAATATATAAATACAAAATTATTGGAGTAGCTAGATAAAACATTTACTGATAAACTTCAATCCGTTTTTCTAGATAAAGGAAATGGATGCAAATATTTGGTAAATTGAGCGACTCTGAATAAATTAATTATATACAATAGTAATTGGAATAAAGATTTAATAAAATAAAACTTACATTTAGAGTGATGATTAACATTTAAAAAAATTTGTAATTGATAATTATTTTGTGCAAATGGTTCGCTTTATTGCATCGATGTGCGCCTGATATTTTGGGTACAAATCGTATAATGCATGTGACTTAAAATTTAAATTAATTGTATTGTTTTAATTGTTAATTTGAAGAAGTATTTCTAATGAGGCTAAATTTATTTAAATAATTAAGAGTTAGTTAGGTAAAAACAATTTATACTTTATGGTCAATGGCTATACCGTGCTGAAAATACGGGTTTTCATTCAATCACCGATGTCAATCAAACACCGAACCGGACCAACACCTCTTAGAGATACCTCCTGTTTCTAGGAGGTGTTGACAGGGCCCATATGGCCGTGAGGCCCTCCAGGCTTCTCCCGGTGCTGGTGGGCAGATCGCAAGTATTGAGCCACTCCGCGACGCAAGGCACCCGACAAGGGCCCGGAGAGAGCCAGATCACCGAAGTCAAGCATCATCGGGAGCGGTCACTACTTGGTAGTGTAATCACCTAAGAACAAACACCACGTACTGTAGGTATTTTAAGTCGCAGTAACTCAGTCGACAAAGGTATCGATAGCTTAACTAGAGGGTTGGGAGTTCAGGGCATGAGCCGGCCAAAGATCCACCGTGTTCATTAATGGTGGCTAGGAAACGTAATACAGGTTCGTGGTTGGAAAGTTCTTCAAGTTTCCAAGTGATAACTCAGGTTGAAGGCCAAGTCTGGTGTCTTCTGCTTAGACCCTACTTCTACATTAAGAGAACCCACTTTATTTGAGTTTTCCCTATATAGTAATGTAGTCCCATAATAAAACTGTGTAATCCCATAGTGGCGAATGCCATAAAATGCCATTGTTAGTGGTCACAATGTCCACCAAGTTCTCAATTAATACCTCTGAGGTTGGTAGGCTAAGTCTATGGATCTTCTGCTTGCTTCCTGTTTCAAAATTACGAGGACCTACTTTAGCTTAAGTCCTACTTTTACCTTTGTAGTGCTCGTTGAAAACGAAAGCCGGACCCCTTTGCCTTAATACGAGTAGCCTCCAGCTCAATCTTGCTTGGTTTGATCAAGTGACGTAAGACAACAACAATAGATATGTTCCTCCATTTCGTTACAATACAAATGATTAAAGACTTAAAATTCTTCCTAGGTCTTTTCACATCAGAGGTCTGGGTGGACAATATTTCGTTTTACGAATTTATCTGAAGTCGCGAACCGCACTTTAAGAAAACCTTTGCAATGTCCAGTAATATAAAATTCTATAAATTGCTTTTTAATGTTTTAAAGTTGTATTGTCTCCTTAACTTAACAACTTCTGCATCAGATTTCAATGGTGAGAGTGTTTCGGAAGTACATGATAAATGACAACATGTAACTTGCTATTTTTTCAACAACAAATAAGAAGGCTAAGAAAAAATAAATAAAATAAATAAAAAAATTTTTCGTATACTTTTCAAGTCAGTTTTAATAATGGTAAACTGAAATGAAATTTCTTTTCTGATTTCAAGATTTTGGTACACAGCTTCTCTTTTTCTTGCTGGAAAAGTGAATTTTGATCTTGACAACGCAGCTAGAATTTCATCATTCGATATATCATTCTTTCATTTTGACAGTGGTTTTCGTTGAAAGGCTAAAATTTGTAACGAATTCTGTTGTTTGTCTTTAGTTGACGTTATGAGCTGTTTTTTTAAAGATACTTGAGACTTTTTTATTTTTCTGTGAAAAATAAGAAAATAATTTTTTTAAACTACATCTAAATATCGTTCATTTTTTTATGGAGCTATTATTTTGAAGCATTTTTTCAAGTAATTTAACCTAAATTATTATCATTTTGTACAAATTCTAATGCATTAACCAATTTTCTTAACACAGAAGACACGTATAAAATTAGAAATCTGCGGTAGCTCAGTCGGGTATCGTGAAATCGTACTATTTTCCATCATCATAATCCCAATAATTTGATTGGACGGATCCTCGCAATTCTATTGGTCCTACCGGGCTCTTGTGAATCCTCTGGAAGATGAAAAGCAACCACTTCACCTCTTGCAGTCATAGAAAAAAAAATGTATGTGTATTTTTTTATTATGGAGCAAGATAGTGTACCTAACTGTGTTTTGATGTTTATTATTTAACAGTAAGACTCCATCTAGTGTTTCGCACCGTGTATACTTTCCTTTTCAGGGTGTTAATCATCTATTCTTGTATCTTTGCAGGTACTTACAACATAAGTCACAGCTCTCACGTATTTCCCCTTACCCACTTTTTAATGACCGGCATCTCTAAATTACTCCTTTCTAAATTTTAAACTTAATTTTACTTTCAGGTTTTACTTTTTTTACTTTCTACCTTAAGGATCGAGTATAAGGCCGTCTGGCTAAGGAGCCCCATAAATATCCGTTTATATTGGAGGAGGTCACAGCATAAAGGACGGATGTCCCTGGCCACAAAAGCAATGTGTGTTTTCTATCCCTAAACTTTCTCCTCTCTACACTTTTGTGTTATGAACTCACGAATCCACCACACTCTCTCTCTCTTTCATCTTTTAGCTGTTTTATCTTCTGCTCGTTGTCATTTTTTGGGATTACTGTTACAAATTTCTGGATTAGAGGGCTAGGTCCATAGAATCCAGTTGCATCACTGCTTCGTAGCTCAGTCAGAAAAAAACAGCGATCTTGTAATCGGACAGTTCCGAGTACAGGGCTCGAGCTGGCCAAATATCATCATGCTCATTAATGACGGCTGGGGAACGTAAAACAGGTTCGTGGTCGCAATGTCCTTCGATGTCCCAAACGATACCCTTAGATGTGAGAAGCCAAGCTTGGGACTCTTCTGCTTCGTCTCTGCTTCTAAACATTATGAGGAACCCCTTTGTATGTTTTGGGTGGGTTTGGAGCGCTACGGTTGACTTTTTTACAACACAAGAGCTAATGAGATTAGGAACCACTGCTTAAAACTGATTTCGAACGGCTAAGAACATTCACGCCACAGTGGGATTCGAACCTACGAACACCTGTACCGAAGATCAGACCCCTGACCATTCGGACATCGTTCGATAACATGAAAGGAGGAAATTACTTACTTGATTTTAGCGTATGAAGTGGGATCTTACAAGTACGTTTGTTGTCAAAAGTAGAGTTGAAAATTAAAATTTATGCAACACTATACGTAAAGGGGAAAATCAATTATTTTATTCCTCATTAATTTTTCTTAAGAGAACACAAGACCATTTAAATCATTAAAATCCAATTTTTTAATATTTTTAATATAATCAAAATATTTAAGCATTTCTGTACATTTATCAAGAAACTACATTAAAAGATTCTCATTGTTGCTGAGTTATAATACTTTTATATGGCTGTCTGCTTGTCATTTTGATTGATACTAACATTTTAAATTGGATTTTCTGAACTTACCGAAGGCCAGTACTCTAACTATTCGGCCATAGTTCGTCCCTTTGTATGTTTATACAGTTTTAGGGGTAGTGTTGGTTGCCTCGGCAATGCTCCCATTCGTCCCTTTGTATGTTTGTACAGTCTTATGGGTAATGTTGGCTACCTCGGCAGTACTCCCATTCGTCCCTTTGTATATTTGTACAGAATTAGGAGTAGTGTTGGTTGCCTCGACAGTGCTCCCATTCGTCCCTTTGTATGTTTGTACAGTCTTAGGGGTAGTGTGGGTTGCCTCGGCAGTGCTCTCATTCGTCCCTTTGTATGTTTGCACAGTTATATGTGTAGTGTTGGTTACCTCGGTAGTGCTCCCATTCGTCTCTTTGTGTGTTTGTACAGTCTCAGGGGTAATGTTGGTTACCTCGGCAGTACTCCTATTCGTCACTTTGTATGTTTGTACAGTCTTAGGGGTAGTTTGGTTACCTCGGTAGTACTCCCATTCATCCCTTTGTATGTTTGTACAGTTTTATGTGTAGTGTTGTATATATATATGTGTATATATATATATATATATATATATATATATATATATATATATATTATATATATGTATGTATATATATGTGTATATATATATATCTATGTATATATATATATGTATATATATATATATGTATATGTATATATATGTATGTATATATATATATATATATATATATATATATATATATATATGTGTGTATATATATGTATGTATATATATATGTGTATATATATGTATGTATATATATGTATATATATGTGTGTGTATATATATATATATGTATATGTATATATATGTAATATATATGTATGTATATATATGTATATATATATATATATGTGTGTATGTGTATATATGTATGTATATGTATGAATATATATAATATATAAATATATATATATACATGTATATATGTATGTATATATATTTATATATGTATATATATATGTATATATATATGTATGTACATATATGTGTATATATATGTATGTATATATATATATATATATATATATATGTGTATATATATATATGTATATGTATATATATGTATTATATATATGTATTATATATATATATATATATATATATATATATATATATATATATATATATATATATATATATATATATATATGTATATATATTATATATATATATACATTTAAAATTGAATTTCAAAAGTTACCTACATTACATTACTATTTTCTACATGCGTATTAATATTAATAAATGGAAATACTGTCCAAACAGAATGCACGAGATGTTAAATAAGAGTCTATTATTTCTGTGAAATCGGTTATAAATATGCTGATTTTATTTACTTACTCCAGATATTTGGACTGTTTAAATTCATGAATATGCATAAAGCGGTTTTAAAGGTAACGATACCGTAAATGCACAGCAAATTTATTCTTTCATTTCTTCACTCCACAACGAACAGTTTTAACTGAAGCAAAAGACAACAAAAAAGTTAATAAATTTCCTGCTTGTACAAAATTTTACAGCAATGTTAAGTTAATTGTTGAAAAGCGGTACAGAATAAATTTAATTATCTGAATTAATTGGGATAAATTAATTTGATAACTGACGAAAAATAGCGATTTATTATTTGGAAAAATTAAATTTGTTTATTGTGTATCGCGTAATAAACGCTATGGTTATAATTGTAAAAAATTCCATTTTTTTTTCTTAATAAATACAAAAATAATGTTTCTTTTTATATTATATAGATTTAATTATATATATATATATATTTATTTATACTTATTACTTTTATATACTTACATACTAGATGAGAATAACATTTACTGAAAGTATCAGTAAAAAATCACTTGTTTTTCTGCAAAGTCTCATTGTAGCCATGTCTTGTCTATATTTGAAAGATATTTGTTTGTTGATTGTTGTAGTAGTCAGTGAACTCCATGGTTTTTGTTAGCATTCTGTATTATTGGCTTTTGCTTTTGACTAAAGTGGCAACAACAGATTAGGAAGGCAAACGGTTTAAAAAATGAAGATTATCCCTTTGCGTTATTTTTTTCCATCATATGTCTTGCAACAATGCACCGATCGATCTTCAGAATGTGCCTGAATTTTCTCTTTTTTGGTGATTCCTTTTTGGTACTTATCAGAAAACATTTTTTAATGTTTTCATGCATTTTTTGTTAACCAAAATGTATGTATGTGATTGGTTTTTGTTAATTCGTTACCACCGTTCACATCACTCATTGGTGTCTAGTCTTGCATATGTTTGAAGAATGTTTATAGACTTCTTTTCTATTTCCCCTTCCTGAAAAAAGCAGTCAAAGGCACCCGGGCCGAGCGATGGCCGAATGGCTCTTCAGAACTGAAGTTCACAGGTTCAAATCTCGCTACTGGCATGGATATGGACAGCCGTTCGGAATCCTCTTTAAGTAGTAGGTCCCAATCTCATTAGCTCTCATGAGCCAAACAGTAGAGTTCGAAAGCGTTCCAAACCAAAAGCGCCCGGAAAATTACCAATGTAAATATCTTCCATTCGAAATTTATTGTGATTCCTTGTACCATTTCCTCTACATTTTTTTTTGTTCCTGCTGTTGAAAGCCGAAAACTAATTTGTACATTCAATTGTGGTGAAAATACTGATTTTACCGCACAAGGAATAGTTTTAACTAAAAGAAAACATAAAAGTGAATAAACTTTTGAAAGTTTAACAATATTGTTAAGTTTACATTTGAAAAGTGACACAATAGACCTTCAACTATCCGGATTAATTGGAATCTGAAAGATAATTTAGGAATAAATTGGATAAATGACAGAAAACTATGTTTGGTTCGGTTAGGAAGTCTAATTTTGTAACACGAGGGTTAATGCGACCGGGATCTACTGCTTAACTTCAATTCTGAACGGAGCTACGTACATACATACCACAATGGAATTTGAATCCACGAACTCCGGTTACCTAAGATCACCTTTGTAACTCTTTGACTATTGTTTGGCTACGAAATGCACTGTTTCTTTGTGGGAAAGATGAAATTTGCTTTTAATGTATGGATTTAAGAATTACAAAACTTTTTTTAGGTTTTCTATATTTAAAAATAATTTTTGGGATATATTAAATACAATCTGTTGTATCTATGTCTTTACTTGTTTCCTCAAAAGTCTCGCATTATGACGGTTGTTAGTTTACGGTATTCTATTTTTTATTCTCCTTGATAAGTCAAATTAGAGGCGTCCTGTTTGTTTGGTCCATCGCAATTTTTTAGCAGTTATCACCAGAACAGGAACGCCACTATACTTATAGACACTAGACGCCAACTAGTCTTGATCCAACTAACGAATTACCATCACGTTCGTAGATCAGCTAAGGCTTAATTTTGTACAAATTTATCGTTAGTAATCTTATTGTTAGCTAGGCTTATACTTGTTAGCTATTAATGTTAAAGAAATAACTTTCTTTTAATTCTTGTCATGTTAAAAAATTGGAAAATCTGTACAATATTTCTACAATGGATACTATTGCGATTACTTTTTATTTTTTTTTATCTACAAGCTTTTCAAGTAGAAAGTAGCACTCCCGACCAACAAACCAAACCAACGTTACTTACAAACTTTTTAGTCTCAACTATGAAAAAGTACATTTGTTAGTACAAGAGCAACAGTAGCTCATACGGCAAAGGCATTAATGGCGGTTCATTAATAGCAGTTGGAGCTGATAAAATAAGTACGTGGTTGTCCTCCAAGTTCCAAAACAATACCCCTGGATGAGGCAGGGCAAGATTGTTTATCTTCTTGGTTTCTGCTACTAATTACGAGGACCCACTTTGTTTGTGTTGTTCTAGAAAGTAATGCTGACAGTCTATATGGTGCTCCCATGATAAAAGGGTCAACAAAATCTGTGCTGTTGTATGGGGATATGATTAACAGGAAAGTGCCCGAGTTATTAAAAAATATTTGTTTGTATGAGGTGTGTTAAGAAAGTGACAACTTTTGTTGTAACATATATAATACTCATTTAACAATATTTTAACTACTGTTCCCTTCAAGATAATCTTCTGTACTGCTCAATGGAATGGATTCTTCCTGGATCGCATTTTCAGGGATGTTGTGCAGGTCACTTGGCACATATTCTCGACCTCCTCTATGGTCTGCAAGTGATGTTAAGTATTTGAAACAACTGAAAGTCTGGCGGGGCAAGTTTCAGAGATTAGGGTTATGTAAAAGAATGATAATATGATATTTTGACTGATAATTGCATATGAGGTGCCACGCGTGAACCCGAGCATTGTCATGGGGGAACCAACTAAGTCTAGTTTATATACAATTCAGGCTTTTTCCTGAGCAGAGAATCGTTTAAACGCGAGAAACTTTTCTGGCTTAGCTGTTTGTTTACCATCTGACCACGTGGTACAAACTCATGCTGGATAATACTTTTTGAATCAAAAAGACACAATATACGTTTGATTCTTGACCAGGATTAAAACCTTTTAATTAGTCACACAACTGTATTTGCACACACAGTCCCCCTCGTATTTTTGGTTAAGCAGTTGAAATGGCTTTATGAAAGTTTTCTAATATTTGGGGCACAATTTCAAACGTATATACACTTTATTTTTCAAGCTCTATCTCTGTAACTTTGTAATTTCTTTGACAAACAACTTGTGAACGTGATCACTTCAGCATCTGTAGTTTTGCTACACTAATGGATATAGAGAAAAGAGACAAATAACTGTATTTTGAACAAACTTACCACTAGATAATCCTAGTTGTCTCTACTCGATACCTTCCTGGCTGATGCTCTACTTAAAAAGGTTGATCTTTTTTTAAACACATCTCGTATAAGAAATTGTAAAAAAAATACAAAAACAACATTAGTAGAAGAAAAGAATGCAAAAACGGATTCAAATTTTTTTATTCAGTACACAAGCAAGATCAGTAATTCATGTAATGTTATCAGACAAAACTGTAAGAGAACTAGAATGAATGCTTGGTGCATATCCATATATCCATGTCAAAAATAGTTTCATGAAAATAGAACAACTGCATTAAGATCTTGTGTGTCCACTGATCTGTTTAGATAAAAATTTTGAGCAAAATATTGAAAGCAAGAGTGCATACATATCTGTCAGATTTTTAAACATACATATATATACATTACATATGTGAGTGACCTCCAGGTATAAAACTTGAAAACTGCAAGTGTAGGAAGCAATAGATTGTTCTTAAATATACAAATAAAAAGCATTGTTGAATATTTTTTCTGTAGCATCTAGATAAGTTAAAATAGGTTTGGAGCATCTATTATCTATATAAATTTGTGCAAATATTTTAAAATTTTTAGTGTTTTCAAAGAGTATGTGTCATATTAAACATTTGTAAATATTAAATATGTCAATATTATACAGTTAAAAATGTTATTTAAACGCACATCATTTTAAGCGAAATTCATTGTAAATGTAATTTTGAAAGCTATTTGAAGTTGCAATGCCAAGGGAATTTTTTTT
>CM063505.1:131818502-131843502 GCA_032207245.1 Pardosa pseudoannulata | reverse complement strand
TAGTTTTTTAGCATATTTTTTGTAATTAGATTTAGGAAGTATTGAAGATCATATTTTGTTTCCGTAAGATGCGCTTCATTAATGATTAGAGAAATGACTAACTGCATTAATGAAACTAATAGGCAATTAGGCACAGGAGATTGTAATTAAGCATTATTCCTACAGTTTTCCTTTTTATTTTATATTTATTTTAAAATTCTTAAATAATTAATAAAAATATGTGGGGATTGGATGAATTGATTTTATTAAAAATATTACAACCAATAAAGTATGTACATGTTACTGGACTTAACAGAATAATGAGATCGATTTTATACATTCTTAGGAAAATTTTTAACATATTCAATGATTTACTGAATGTACATGAATTTTTATTTACTGTATTTTATTGATTTCAATCTCTCAGCACTTTTCTTCTTTCTTCTGGTTGGAATATTTTAAGACTTTCTTAAAGATATTTTATAGAAAAGTGATTCCATTTGTATATTTTTCATATCAAATTTTGAAGGTTATATTTTGTTTTCGTGTGATGTCTTTCATTAATTATGACTACTTGTTTTAATACAAATAATGGGAAATTCTAAAAAGTATATGGAAAAGAAATAAGTATTATTGCTACAGATTTTTAAAAATATTTATTCCGTTTTTAAGAATGTTTAAGAATGACGAATTATAATATCTGAAGAATGTGATTTGATAATTTTTTTCATAAAAATGAAATATTTTACTGTATGAAGGACATCACCTTTCCTTTAAGGAATCTATGAATGCTTAACTAAATTATCAAAACTCTGTAAAAAAGAGTGAATAGCAAATACTTTGAGAATACGTATAGTGTTTTTGAAATTTATATTCTATTCCTCACATGGAATAAAACTTTTAGCAATTGAACCTTTTCTATACTCTAATTTAACAGCAAAGTTTACTTAGTAAAAATGGCATTAGACTACTATAAAGTCCCTAATGAATCTAATCACGTTTATTCATTTCTGAAAGTTAAAACTTAAATGTTTTAATTTTCAGAAGTGAATAAACGTGATACGACATCACGTCATACGACTGTTAAAATTAGAAAAAAAAGGAATAATTATTATTTTCGACTTCTCATAGCTTGAAAACTACCAATTTTCAAACATATTTTTTAACCTAGTTAGACCAAATTATTATTTTTACAATCATATATCAATGATTTTTGAAACATAAAAAATATTTTTGTTAAAAATTTTCAAATTTAGACACATTTTGTAGTGAACAAAATTATATCAAGAGGTAACTCGCATGATATCCAAAAATATAGTTAAGTAAAAGACAGACTTATTGTTTTAAAACATACTACAATACCTTAAAATAACTTGGAACCTAAATTTGTATGTATTTAAGATACATATATATTTTTAAAAAACATTTTAAAATAATTAATTTTTTCCTTAAAAATTAAAAATCTATAGTTCTGTCTAGTATAATAATCTTGTCCGTTCTATAATATATGTCTTGCATACAACTTGTTTATGGTTACATGTATTAGTAACAGAAAATGTCTTGCACTGCCTTATAGGAAGTGTTTTAATTTATATTCAAATAATTTTCGAAATTTCAATTTATATTTAAATGATGATAACAATCGTCGTCTTGCTGCATTTTAAGAATAGCTGACTGATAAAATTTCTTAACTGTAATAATTAGTATCTCAATATATTAGTATATTCTACGCATGGGAATTTTACTTTTTTTTATAATATTCTATATTTAAAGAATTTAATACCCTGTTAGAAAAATAAATCTCAAAATAATACAATAAAATTAAAGTTTTAATGTGATCCCTTTTTTTATATTATCATATATATATTTATTTATTCATAATGTAGGATATATTATTTAAAAATTTAATTTAATCAAATTATTTATTTTTGGACAAATTTTTCTTCTTTAAATTTCCTAGTAAAATCTTAAACTCTGCAATGTAAGTTTATGCCTTATTAAAGCCCTCTAATCAAAATGTAGACTATTTTAGCAAAATAAAAACTTGTAAATATTTCATCATTATTCAGTTTGTTCTTTAAATGCCAACGTAATTTATAAGTTAGATAATGAATAAATGTAAAATATATAAAAAAATAGTGTCGATAGTTTTAAGATTTCGTAAAAAAAATATTTTACAGATGAAATGAAAGAGCTTTTAAATCGAAATTAGATCTCATGGTTTTTTTTGAATATTTTATTACTTTATTTTGTGATTCTTTAAAAGCTCGAAATACAACTAGGTTATAATAGGAATACTTATTTATGCATTTATTATTATCACAATTTACAAATAATTTGGTTTTGTATAGTATAACTTAGATATAATTAAACAAAAAAATATTTAATAAAAAATTTATTTAAATAGCCGATTGATATTTAAATGAACTTAAGACTCCTAAAATGTAAAAAAAAAAAAAAAAATAAAATAAAATAAACATAGATAGTGTTTTCGGGAATAAAAAAATTTCTAAAATTCTTCTTCAACGAGAATTTTTGCCATTTATAATTTAGATGATTGAAATATAACTTCAATCTTGGGTAAAACATATTGCTGTATAGCTTTGTAATTCAGAATGCTGTGCATACAATTAATTGTGCATATACTGCATATAGTTAAGATCGTTCACAGTTGACTAATCATGAATTGTACAAATGATCACGGAATTGCTGCGTACGGCTTTAACAAATTTCACACCCGATTTCCAGAGATTTTAACAAGAATCTTGGTTGAATATTGTATTTTTATTCAAGTATTTTTATTTATATCTTCTTAAAATTGTAAAAGGATCATTATTTTTTCTTTTTCTAAATTACATACATTAAGATATTTAGTTTTCAATTACAAATATATAATGTTCATTATTTGAAAAAAAATTATGAGTTGTATTTTCATATATGTTTCTTATATTTGTCAGAAATTTTTTAACAATTATTTATATTACTTTCTTTTAATTACATACATTGTTACAATAGTTTATTTAGTTTACATTAAAATATATAATTGTCATTAATTAAGAAAGGAATTTAATAAAGAATTTTTTCGTATTTTTCTTATATTTATTTGAAAAAAAAAATTATAAGTTGTATTGTCATATATTTTTCTTATATTTGTCAGAAATTTTTTTAAAAATATTTATGTTACTTTCCTTTAATTACATACATTGTTACAATATTTTATTTAGTTTACATTAAAATATATAATGGTCATTAATTAAGAAAGGAATTTAATAAAGAGTTTTTTTCGTATTTTTCTTATGTTTATTTGAAAAAAAAATTTATGAGTTGCATTTTCATATATTTTTCTTATATTTGTCAGAAATTTTTTAACAATTATTTACATTACTTTCTTTAATTACATACATTGTTATAATAGTTTATTTAGTTTACATTAAAAATATATAATAGTCATTATTTAAGAAAGGAATTTAATAAGGAGTTTTTTCGTATTTTTCTTATATTTATCTTAAATTTATAAATAATTCTTTGTGTTTTCTTTTTCTTATTACATACATTGAAATATTTAGTGTTATATTAAAAATATTTAATGTTCATTCTTAAAAAATGAATTTTATAATAAATTTTTCATATATTTTTTACATTTATTTAAAATTTTTTAATAGCTATATGTATTTTCTTTCTTTTAATTATATACATTAAAATATCTACTTTATATTATAAAATATATAATTTTCATTACTTAAAATGTCATTTTATAATGACACTTTTGCACTCCATATTGAAATGCATAAATATTCATTTTACTCTCAAGATATCAAATACTACTTACATTTACAATGCTATTTCTTTTACAAATAAAATTTATTACATTATATTGTGCAGCTTAACTTATAAAAAGATTAAAAAATTGAAAATTTTGAGGATTTTATAGTCATGAAACCATTTTAAGGAAATAATGTGATTAGTAAAAAAAATAATATGATAAGTAAAGGTAGCAAAAGTAAATACATGTTACAGCTTTATAATTTCGTGACTGTAAGTGCAAATGTAGTTATTCCACTGTTTGTATAAAGCAATTTTTAAATAGTTGATTCCCATTGTTTGTATAAAACCAGTTCTTTTAAATAGTCGATCTCAGTAGCAATTACTAGTTTAATGAAGAAGTACATTTTAAAATCTTCAATGAAAAAAATCTATTAAGAGAGTATGATAAAGTTTTCTAAGTGTATTATTTATAATCCTTTCATTCAAGAATCAAAACGGATAAAATGAAATAAACAGATAGATTAAATCTTGTATTATTTTTTAACCATAAATTTATAGGTGTAAAAATATAATATGAATTTAAAATGCAAATTTTTGCTTTTATTAAAATAAAACTTCATTTTAAAAAGTTTAGGCTTCAGGTATTTTGTGTGAAAAATTCACAAAAATAAGAAAAATATGCGTTCTCTAATAATTTAAGTATTTAGTTATCAAAGGATACGTATATTTGCAAAAGAAACACTCCTATTTCTACCAAAAATTTTAAGCAATAAATTAAAAACACCAAAAAATATTTATTTTACAATTTCAAACTGATATTAAATTTGAAGTGATATGTGTTATTCTAACTAAATTCCTACCGTAAAATATTTTGCATTATATGTTTCACCAAACTACAGTGTGCTTCTAAATATATCTGAAAAATATTTTGAGTAAAATTTTATATTTATGAGACATTAAAATGTAAAAGGCTTTTTTTTAACCTACAGTGTAAATGTGTCAAGTTTCTAATCAAAATATGAAAAGTAAATTTAGAAAAAGTTCCAGAAAGACGATATTTTTGTAGGAAAAGTGAGAAATCCCAACGGCAAACATCGACAAGAAAAATTTCTGTTACTTGGTGTTTGTGAAGTAATAGTTTTATAACTTTTATAGTAATGCTTGGATTTTGGAGAAAACCGTGCATACCAACCAATTTTATTTCAATGTACAAGAAGAATCATAGTGGGAAAACATTTTTATGTTATATTCATAGGAATTTGCGTTTTTCCAAAATCGTCTCGTGAATTTTTTATTGGTATTGATGCCAATTTTAAAATACGTAATTCATTGTTAAATATGAGAAATCTTTGAAGAATATTATATTTTTCTCATAGTAATTTTGTCTCACCTATGCATGAAATTTCCTTTGATGATATAAATATTTTCTTTTTTCATGGTTTTTAGGCAGTAAATGAGTAGAAAGGATTAGAATTTACATTTTGGCTTTTCTTTTTTAAAAAACATTTGAGGTGAAAATTATTTTCATCTTAGACAGTTTATAAAGTCGAACTCGTTTATAACGAGCTTGGATTTAACGATAACTCGGATTTACCGAGGGAAGCGAGAATATTTGGTTGGATCAATGTTAAGTCTGTGGAACAGAAGTCGCTTTTAACGAGCAAGACCTGGTTTTAGCGAGCAATATTTTACCGTCTTGTAATTTTTTTTCTCATCTTTCTAGTCTTTCTGTCTTATTTTTTTCTTAGCCGCGGTTTAATACTTTTGTAGGAAAAATTCTTCCAGCATTCCAATGTCAGTAGGAAGGGTTCACAAATCCGGTACAACAGGTGGGGCCTATAGGTTCGAAGGCATCAAAGATTATTTATGATGGTGCCATTTTGCCTTTGTTAATATATGCAGCCCCGGCTTGGGTAGAGGGTTTACGCTTTGAGTATAACAAGCGTAAGCTTAGGACAGTTCAGAGGTTAATTGCTTTGAGAATAATTAAGGATTTTCGTACGATTTCTTACGAGGCGTCTTGCTTGCTGGCGGGCATTATTCCAATATGTTTAAAGATTCAGGAAAATTCGGAAATCTATTGTAATGTAAAACTCGATATTTTAAGAAATATTGATACTGAACTCAATCCAAAATACTGGTTGCACCCGGGGAAATACGTTTCAATAAAAAAATGATTTTGATAAAGAAAATTATATGCAAATATTTACTGATGGAAGTAAGTTAAATAATAACACTGGCTGTGCTTTCGTCGTTTATTTAAATAACAGAATAATTGAGAAAAAATAATTTAAATTGCACTCAAATTGTTCAAATAATCAAGCCGAAGCTTTTGCTATATTGCAGGCATTAAGTTAGATTTCTTCTACTGACAGGTTTCTGCTACTAACATTACTTTTTACACCGATAGTAAAATAATGCTTTTTAAAATACGGGATAGAAAATGCCACGAGGAAACTATCGAAAAAATACGTTTTTTACTCTGGGAATTAGCTGAAAAGAATTTTAAAATTTGCATCGATTGGATAAGAGGGCATTCTGGCAATCATGGGAATGAAAAGGAAGATGAACTTGCCAAACTTGTGGCTGAATCAAACTGTCCTACAAAGTTCAGAAAGATTCCTAAAAGACAGAAGTATCAGCAAATATTAGACTTATGGCAAAACGAATGGAATATAACTCATAACGGCAATATAACTAAGAAGTTTTTTCTTCTCGAAAGAGCTAAATTTCTTATTCATTTAATTAACCCAAGTTTTTTCCGGACATGCCAGACTAGATATTTATTCAGGTTAACCATGTGTTTCTCAATGCTCCTGTAATCAAAATGAAATCAAAAGTATGGAACATATCTTATTATCCGTTCTCAGCTAGACTCTTTTAGATGTGAACAGTACCAGCATGTTTTCTAGTGACTTTTGGCCTTCAGAACTCGAGATGTTAATTAGACATGACTGTCTTTCTATTTTTCTTTGTTTTGTTAATAACATTCCCTGCAATAAAAAGTATATGAAGTATTGTGTATAAGTTGTGTGATTGTCTCTGATTAAATTTTGCAAATATTCCTGAATAAGTTTATTTAAAAAAATAAAAAATGTTGAAAACAAATAATTAAAAAAAAACAAAAACAAAATAAAAAATAAAAAAAAAAAAATCAATAAAAAAAACAAACATAAAACAAAAAAAAAATAACAAAAAAAAAAAAATAACCAATAAAAAAAAAAAAACATAAAAAAAAAAAAAATACAAAAAAAAAAAAAGAAAAGGAAAAAATAAAAAAAAAACAATAAAAAAAAACAGATAAAACAAAAAAATCAAAAAAAAAAACCTAAAAGAAAATAAAAAAGACAGTAAAAAAAGAAAAAACAATATAACTTATCAAAAAAAATAACAGAAAGACACGAAAAAAGAAAAACTAAATTAAAAAAAAAAATGAAAAAAAAAGAAAAGATTAACCATTTAAGCAAAAAAAAATGAAACTAAAGGAATAAAAAGAAGATTACATAAAAAATTCAATATACACTGTTAAACTAAAATTAGAACATTGTTAATAACATAAATTTTTAAATTATATATAAATATTGTATAATATAATCGATGCAAAAATGAAAAATTTATTTGAAAAAAAAGAAAAAAAAGAGGTGGGGCTTGTTGTAAACAGGGGGGTAGGCTGGGAGGGGGAGAACAGTTGCACCTGCTAAGTGTAGGGTTCAAGTAGGAGGGTTAGATGATCATTCTTTGACCTGAGTTCGTTAGGTATTAATTAAATTTTAAGTAAACTCAATCGCTTGACCAAGTCCCTCCCCTTCTGATTACCCGCCTGCCTTAAGGACCCGTTTATTATGAGCACTCGGATTTAACGAGTAAATGTTACGGTCCCTTTGTGCTCGTTAGAAACGAGTTCGACTGTATTTATGTTTTCTTCTCATTAATGAAATGGCGAACCAAGCAACAGATATTTATTCTTTTGCAAAAAATTTTATCAAAGAGATGGAGTTTATAATGAGCATATACTATTCCCAAATATTTTACCAGAAATATGTCAAATATACTACTCACTCAAAGTGCGTTAAAGAATTTTTCTTATCAAAAGCATCAAAGTTTGTACATATAAAATGTATTGTTGAACGGAATAGGAGTGAACACATGTAATTTTATAGGATTAGCAGAATAGGATTTCATATATAAATATATTCATCGCTACTCATGTGCAGGCGTTAGGAAAATATAGACTTACTTTACTGGAAAAGTGTAAGATTGGCGTAAATTTACTGCATGGCGTCTGGTAAAACAGATCATTCATGGAAAGGTTGGTATTGCAAACTATTATTAAACAGTAGATTTCACCTATAGTACATGTTTCCCAGTTAAATAACCACTAAGAGAAATATTGCCGTTTAACATTTAGATAATTGACTTTTCAATTAATATTATCAAAGGTCTATTGCGACACTTGAAACGTCACATAAACTAGGCGATTCTATTGGTGGAGGTACTGCTGATGACACATAAGCAGAAGTATTTATCTCTGAAGTGTGTATATATGAGAGATAATTTAGTTAACTCTTACGTACCAAATTATATATATATAGGTAGTTTAAAAACCTACTGAAAACAAAATAAAATTAATTTATAATTTAGGAAATAATATTGAACTATACAGGAATATTATGCTATATAAACTTCTGGACACTTTTTCAAGCTGTATTTGTCCATCAATTTCGCTTAGTTTTAAATAGGGACGCAAGCCAACGTTAACAGCAAGCTTTTAGTACACGAAGATATTACACAGGAAAGTAGAATACACAAGGGTAATATATATACATGTTTGGAAAGGGGAGTCTTTTATTACAAGCACCCTGTAGGCTCAAAGATAATGATTTTGGTTGTTATTAATTTAGATTCCTCTTTAAATTCATATGAAATTCTAATGTGTGGATAACAAAATATCTGTTAAAATGAAACACGGGCGAACTATGATTTTTTTAACTTGAAGATGATTTTCCAGTCTCCTTAACTTAAATTAGATTTGAATATTTGAAAAAAACTGTGCATTACTTTGGACAGACTTATATATGAAGAGATGAATTTGCTTTTTCTATTGCTACTTTGGGACTGTAAGTGAGTGAAATAAAATTTTCCAAGCTATATTGATATATTTAAAAGATTAGTAAACAGTAATAAATTTGACGCGTTTGTTCTTTTTTAGACCATTCATCGCGATTAATGTAATCTGTATTTGATAAACATTACGTGAACCAGAGGAGTAAAAGTCTTAATGTGAATCATTTGATTTAATATCATTGTGAACGTTTACCTCCTTCAAACCTATGGTTAAATTTGAACTATTAAGTTCTGTTTCTTTCTTTTTGAAATTAAAATGTCTAAATTAATTCGTCCCAAAAGTTCCTTTTTTTGGCTCATACATTCTCATTTATTCGACCTTTAGGTCTAGTGATATGTATTACCATTTATGTGTAAAAATCTCATGATAGCCCAAAATTGGTAAGTTTAGTTTGTGTTGGAATTACTAAACACTGACGTAATGCTCAGTAGTGCATTACGCCAGTAAAGTTACAAAGCAAAAGTTGCAAAGTAGTTTTGGTCAGTATAATTTTGGAAAATTTGTTTTTTAATTTAAAAAAATGTAAAAGTTTATATTATTCAAACTTTTTAATATGCATTAGACTCCACGTGATTCAAAAAATGTTAGTATATATTTATCAAGTAAATTCAGAAAATATAAAATAAAATTTAATTTTGGGTGTCAAATGTTGATCCATATATTGAATTATATATAGCAAACATCTCTTATTGCTGAAAAATTTAAGTTTTTTCTAGCCCTTAGATTCTGAAAAATAATGGACATTGATGTTAATTTTATTGTCAAACACAAATCAGTACACAATATTTTATGTAATGAATATGTTGCCTGAAATTTTATTTAAATTTTTAAAAGCTTAAAATCTATGTTCAAAGTCTGTTTTTTTATAAAAGCTTCCTTTATTAAGTCTAAAATATTTACTCCATTGGTAAAACGATATGTAAAATTATTATATGACAAATGTAACTAATTTTAGTGTCGTTTTATAACCTAAATAAAGATAATTTTAAATTCCTAAATATTACGTCTTCAGTGCAAGCAGTCTCATAGTTAAAGAATATTGTAAATATAATATTAAAGATGTTTAGATATTTATTCTGCTTAACTTTTAGACTCTAGAAGCATTTTCGACATTTTGTAACACTTCTTTTAGTAATAAAATGAAATTGTAGGTTACTGTTTTTTAAGGAATATTTTTAACTAAAAGATGAAAAAATTCCCACATATCAAATTCTTGTTTACTGTTACTAATTTGTAAACATATACATTTTTCTGTATAATTAATCAAAATATGTTTGAAAAGTATTAATTGTTGCGGTAATTATATAAAAATTCTTCAAGAGCACCATAATCATATACACTAAAATATATGAACGTAAAACAATCTGAATTTTCAGTATTGTTTTCCAATTTTTGTTTTACTAAGATATGTATAAAATTACCTGAAGTTATTAATTCATCTTATCCTAGATTAAATATTATCATCTCAGTAGAAATTTTGCTATTTTTTTTAAATATCCAACTCTATTTAATTTCAGTTAAAGATATTATTAAAATAATTTATATGACTGCTTCCTAAACGCTGCTTTAAAGAAAAAGAAAATAATCCGAAAAGAGAACGAATATATTTAAGTTTTGCTTGTATATTTATAAATATTATCTTGCAAAGCAACAGTTTATGTAGGTACGTGAAAAGCATCATAAAATAAAGCTCAAATATGCTATGCAAGTAAAATAATGGCAGAGTAAATGTTACTTACATTGAAGACGATATAGATGTTATAATAGTTACCTGTACTTTGTATCTAATATTGCTTTATTAAAGCGCTCGAGTTTGCTCATCGGTAACATCATTAAAAATCTACTACAGACGTAACGGTAAAATAATTTCCCCCCAAAGCTTTGCCAGAATTCGCTTTGGGAGCTTTCAGCATCTGACCAATAAATACTTCATTTCCTATTCTAAATGAAAATACTGAGTATTTGAGTGTCGTGACTTTTGAGCTTCAATTTTGATTAATGAGACCTTTTTACGGCTCTGGTGATCCTAAACAGCAAAGGATATGCTTCCACTCGGATCAACAAGACGAACCTCATTCTCCGTAAGAACTTGTTACTACGACTTGCTGAAGGAGGTGCTGAATTTGGACTGCGAAAAGCTCGATTGCTTGCCGCACTCACTGAGCTTGTGCTTTTGGGGGCTGAAGGGCAGGAGCTTCTCCTCCTCCACTGCCCCCTTGGGGCGGCCGACAGCTGCCGGGAAAGGGGCGGCTATCGGGGGCTTCTCAGGGGTGACGGGTGGGGGGCTGTCCCTGGATGGCCGGGCCTTTCGGGCTCGCTGCTGGCGCTGGCGGGTCACTTGGTGTGCCGTCAGGTGGCTCCCGTGGTACGACGTGAGTGTCTTGAAGAAGGAGCAGATGCAGCCCATGGTGGACTCTAGAGAAAGAAAAGATAACATGTGAAATGGATCTTAGCAAGAAAGTAGGAGAAATTATTAAGGTAAGACACTTTAAGATGTTTAAGTGTTTTCGTTCCTATATTAAGGTAGCTTGATCTATGTAAGGTAGCTTATAACACTTGGCCCACTTTAATGATTTTAAATCTCCTAATAAAGTTAAATTGAAAAGCAGTTGCTGTTGTTGTTGCATATGCAACTTGGTCAAACCAAGCACAATTGAGCCGGAGGTTACTCGTAGTAAGGCAAGGGGGTGCTCCTTTGGTTCTGAGGAACACAGCAAGGGTGAAAGTACGACTTATGCTCAAGTGGGTCCTCGTAATTTGGAATCAGGGGCCAAGCAGTAAACCCATAGGCTTGGCCTGCCACCTGCAGAAGTGTTGATTGAGATCTTGGAGGACATTGTGACCACGAACATTTTTTTACGTGCCACAGTCACCTTTAAAGAACACGGCGGATCGTACGCCGGCTCGGGCTCCGAATCCATAACCCTCCAGTTACGAGAGTGTTGCCTTTGCCGACTGAGCTACCGCGGATCACTTGAAAAGTAGTTCAGTTATTTTAGTATTAACATAACTTATTTATAAACGAGGAGAAAAATTTAGTTTTAGACTTACATTCAGATTATAAAATAAATACTATGCTGTGGTACCTAGTGAACGATTGCGACTTTCTCAATATGATGGGATTCTTAGAATTAATCAATCACAGTAGAGGCACAATTCTATCAATATCTCTTGTTCATTGCCTCCAGGA
Organism: Pardosa pseudoannulata; assembly: GCA_032207245.1. Taxonomy (NCBI): domain Eukaryota; kingdom Metazoa; phylum Arthropoda; class Arachnida; order Araneae; family Lycosidae; genus Pardosa; species Pardosa pseudoannulata. The sequence goes on along the minus strand of CM063505.1, from coordinate 131,831,443 downwards.
GTTGGTTCAAATTCAACTTTTCAACGTGTAGCTGTTTGTTTTAAGCGTTACTAAAATACGTACATTTTTACTTCTCTGTACAAAATAAAAAGAAGTTTTGTAACCATGATAAATTTTAAAGCTCAAATTTCAATGAAAATATTAATTTTTACCAGGACTTCCGTTGTATGTGGATAACTCAAATGTAATAAGGGGACTACTTAAGAATTGGGTTCCTCTTGGCAAATTTGGCGAAATATTGGCGATACTTACTAAAACACAATCCATCCAAACTGTAATCCATCCAAACATTGTATTTCTTGCTTTTTAATTAATGCACAAGGAGAGTTGGATGCAAATATCATATACGTTATGATATAGATACAGAGTGTTTGGACACGATGAGATCAAAAGAAAATGTTAGGCGATCATACTTAAACAATTATTGCCAAGTTGGCGGGGGAACCCAATTCTTAAGTCAAGCCAAATGTTGGAATTTTGTACTTAAAACAGTTATAGCATATAGCTGTACTATATATTTTTGATTGGAATCTGCATACTGTATAACGAAAAATTTCAGTGTGACGTATATTAATGCTGTGGGGCATAACTAAAAGTCTATTATCCATTCAAGATCGAAATCTCGTTTTTAAGATTAAAATAACATATAGTTATTTTAGTTCTTGGTATTTTAGCTCCTATTCTTTCGATTTTAATCTGAATTCTATATAACGGAAAATTTCAATAAAACGTATTTTAATGCTTTGTGGGCATAACTCAAAACTTTTAGCGGTAATATGTTGAAATTTAGTATTTAGGACTATTGTAACATTTTGCTGTCTTCTACCTTTTGAGATTATCTATATAACAGAAATTTCTTTATAACATGCAGTAGTTTACATTACATTGAAATTTCTCGTTAAATGTGGAATAACTCATAGGCGATTAGCCGTAAAATGTTTAAATATAGAATTTTGAACTATTGTAACACTTTGCAGTCTTCTTCCTTCTTAGATTATCTACGTAACAGAAATTTCTATATAACATGCATTACCTTACATTACATTGAAATTTCTCGTTTAATGAGAAATAACTCAAAGACGATTAGCGACGATTTAGTATTTAGGCCTATTGTAACATTTTGCTGTCTTCCACTTTTTTAGATTATCTATATAACAGAAATTTCTTTATAACATGCAGTAGTTTACATTACATTGGAAATTTTCGTTGAATCTGGAATAACTCATAGGCGATTAGCCGTAAAATGTTTAAATACAGAATTTTGGACTATTGTAATACTTTGCAGTCTTCTTCCTTTTTAGATTGTCTACATAACAGAAATCTCTATAAAACATGCAATATCTTACATTACATTGAAATTTATCGTTTAATGAGGAATAACTCAAAGACGATTAGCTGTAAAATGTTTAAATATAGAATTTTGGATTATTTTAACACTTTGCCATCTTCTCTCTTTTTAGATTATCTACACAACAGAAATATCAATATAACATGCAATATCTTACATTACATTGAAATTTCTCGTTGAATGTAGAATAACTCATAGACGATTATCCGTAAAATGTTTAAATATAGAATTTTGAATTATTTTAACACATTGCCGTCTTCTTTCTTTTTGGATTATCTACATAACAGAAATTTCTATATAACATACAATATCTTACATTAAATTGAAATTTTTTGAATGAATAATCATGTTAGCAGTAAATGTTTAAATAAAATTTACTAATTTAATTTGTATCTTCTTTTTTTAGATGTTATCAAATCTCTATAAAATGAAATCACATTTTGTTTTTTAGAGCAAAATATCTATGTAAAGAAACATGTTTAAATATAAATATGAATTATACACAGTTACGGAACAAACAAAATTTCTATATAACAAACATCTTACATTAAATTAAATTTCTATTTTTAGGTAACTCAAAGCGATTAGCAGTATGTGAAAATGCATTTAGGGAAATATTTTTATTGTATATTTTTTAATAAATCTGAAATCTAAAAAAATTTATATAAAAAGCACAATATGAATAGATTATATATACACAATGCATATAGTACATATGATTTTAAATTTTTAAACAAAACATTGATATTTTTAAAAAATATAATTCACTTATTAAAAAAATATTTATACTTATTGTTTAAATAAAATAGAAATCACAAATTTTCGGTTTAAAAAAATATTTGTAAAGAAAATTATATCAATATTATTGGTATAGAGAGTTTGCACTATCAAATTTAATTTAAAGGCATTTTTGGAACTAAGACAAATGAATTTGCATCTTATAAAAAAACTAATTATTAAACGAAAAAAAATATTCACACTCAATTGGTGAAAACATCTGTCTCTTGTTTAGATATTTTTGAAGCCAAAACATAAGATGCGTTAAACATCAATAAGAGCGATAAAAAGCATCAACTATATTTATCAAAATAGAAAAAACACAGTATAGATTACATTTATACACAGAATTTTTAAATTTTCAAATGCATGGAGAACAATTTTTAAAATTTTATAAATAATACGGGAATTTACGAGAAAATATGGGTACATGATTTATGAAAGCAATGAAAGTGGAACAAAAATTATAAACTATCGGTATTTAAATACTTAAAACTATGTACAAAAATTGTATATTCAATTGCACTCGGAAAAACCTCAGGTTGCCATATGTAAGAATACGCTCATGCTTGGCGATGATATACATAGATAAAGAACCAAAGTCAAGGGGCACCCTAAACACAATTGAAGTCGGAAAAACCTCGGGTTGCCATACGTAAGAGAACTCTCATACTTGGCGATGATAAATATAGATAAAGAATAAAAATTAAGAGGCACCCTATATTGTAGTGAATCAAAGATATTTTATTTTACTCTTCCACGCGTCTTATTAAAATCTGGTATCTAAATAGAATCCCAGTTCTGTGGACCGACCGGCCGGCCGCCATGTTTGGTCATATTGAAAACATAACTATTGAAAATGTTTGTGTGACAGCATATTATTGAATTGAACATGTATGACAAATATTCCGAATCATCGGTATCGTAACATTTTAATGGCCTTCGTTTTCATGCTATATTCCAGACATCAAGACTAACATGTAAAGCAAAACTATCTGGATGTTTCTAGCATACATATATTGTGCCGATAGAATGAACAAGACAGTTTAGTCAATGAGCTTGCTAGTTTCTAAGAGAAAAGCTGGTATCTTTTGTTAGACTTTTTTTTGCATGCGAATGCATTTCGGTTATGTTTAAAGTTAAATTTGTTACCATTTCACCATATTTTAATATAACAAAATTGACTGTTAATGTAAAATATTTCCTTTTGCACCTCTGGTAAAAAGGGATTAAAAGTTTAAAATGGTCATTTTTTTAATGGAAATATTTATTGATGGCGAACATAAACATACATGTATAAGATCTACAAAAATATAAACTATATTTATTAACACTTTGCGTGCGGGGGCAACGTATTTTTATGTTTTTTTCAGTCTGTCACTGGAGCGCGGGTCACGTAAAAATACGTATTTAGTAGATTTGTAAATACGTATACTTATATGTATACGCATAATTATATGCATACGTAATTATATGTATACGTATAATTATATGTATTATACTAAATACGTATAATTATATGTATGCGGGACAATATATGCTTGTTGTTTGTGTTGCTATGCAACGCTTTGCATTTTTTCTTTCCACAAGTTATGATTGTCGAGTTACTCGGTCTTTTGTTGCGTTATTTCGTCTTCAATCGAATTCCTAGCTCCCGAACGTACAACTCGTGTTTTGTCAATTTGAAGCTTGGTTTTTTATTGTTGAATACAAAATTGATAAAATGAGCCGTTGTGACAAATATAGTAATGAAGATTTGGTTTGGAGCGCTACGGTCTACTGTTTTGCACACGAGGGGTAATGAGACCGGGACCTACTGCTTAAGGCCGATTCCGAACGGCTACGAACATCCATGCCATAGTGGGATTCGAACCCACGAACTCTGGTACCGATGATCAGTGCCCTAACCAATCGGCCAGCGTTCGGCAATAGTAATGAAGAAATATGCGCTGACAGATTATCGAATGTATTTTAAAAAGCGTCTTTTTGTGATTTCTTAAAAATATTTTTTGTTAAATAATACAGTATATATTAAAGTGTAAAGTAAAAAAATGAGTCATTCGTAAAAACAAAGTAGTTTTCGATTTACTGAGATTTTTTTTAATAACTAAACTTTCGCGCGATTCACGGAAAAAAGCCCGCTGCACGCGTAAGTTAGTGGTGAAGTATACCCGCCTGCCAAGTGTTAAAATAGTAAAAACATAGCATAGATAAATTTTATACACAGATTGTACTAAGTTTTGAAATTTGGAAAATCATGAAGATTTTTCAATTTTTAAAATTTTCTAAATCATATGGAGATTTACGAGAAAATAACGGTTCATTAAGGTATAAAAGCAACAAAAAGCCTAAACTTTGAGTATTCAAATACTTAAAACTGTATACAAAAATTTTATACACAATATCAACCTTGGTTTCCATACGTAAGAAAACTTGCATACTTGGCGATCATAAATATAGATAAAGATCAAAGGACACCCTATACTGCAGTGAAGCCGCACCTTTTGCTAGGATTGTTACATAGGGCGTTATCATAAAGGTACCTTATGCAATGTTAGTCTAGAAAGAAAAAGATTCACCTTAAGGCTTTGATGCTACACTCTATCTTGTATCTATATGTAATAATTGGTGCCGATAAGTTAAGAATGCATAACGCAATACGCTTAGTATGTTTGCTTTGAAGAAATATTTTTATGGTATGAGGATTAAATAGTTTATTTTAGTAAGCTATTTTCCTTTCCAAAATTTACAACACGCTTGAATGTATCCCTAATTTTAATTAAAGATAGATGTAATTTTTTTCTTGCCCTTTTAGTTTTAAATATAATGTGCTTATGAATACACATTTTAATGAAGTAATTTTGCAATACATTATGTATTTCTTTCTTCGTTTCAAAATGTAATATCACTTTATTGGACTTATCTCATCAAATACGTGAACCGTAGAAATAAAATGATAATGTTCGGTTGTTAATTTAATTAGATTTTCGTTTCCACTCCGTTTGATAGTGAAATTAATAACACTGCTCTTATTAATAGTTTACCTTTTCTCTATAATTAAACTTATAATAAACCTGAATATTTGATGATACAACACTAAGTAATTTCCAATTATTTTTGTATGATGATATCTGGGGTAATTAAGGTTTAATAGTAATAAGCAATTACATTATGCAGAATTATTTTAACTTTGAAGACAGGTATTTTTAGAGATACTTGAAAATGGGTGTTACACACGTACGTGCACACACACACACACACACACACACACACACAAATAGAAATTGAGGAAAGAAAAAAATTGTTCCCGTTGAAATTGGAGGTAATATGACTGTTAGGAAAATTCCAACTTAGCCTATAAAATTATTTCCGCATTGGGGGGGGGGAGGTAATGTTACTGACGTCTGTAGTATAATTTAACCCTTCGACAGTTTCATTTTTTTTCCAGGATTTGGTCAAAAAATGTCACATATTTTTATTGCATTTTTTTGTTCATTTTACATTTTTAGGTAAAGATATGTTATTAAAATTAACATTTCTAATATTTTTAAGTATTTATTACAACTTTTTTTCTTTCTATGAAAGCATCATAGAACTGAAGTTTACCTTTAGTCTCATCGATATCCAAGTTAATTTTTGGAATTCCAGTGAAAGCAAATCTAGGAGGCGGATCCGAAGGATTATCACAATTAATTTAAAAAAATTGTCTTGCTTGACTGATTCCATCTGTACTACTACTAGAGTCACTACTATCCAGGTCATCTAATAAAATTTTGCTACTATCATTTACAGATAATTCAGTTTCTTATTCCTAGTCACTGTTCGAATCACAAGAAATTAGCTCCATACGCTCTGAATTATGAATTATTTAAAAGTAAAAATATATTATTCAACTCTTACATCAATAAAATTATCAGGCGGTTAGTAAAATATAACCAGAAAGCTATACACTGAAAGATAAAAATTCGTCTTCTGATACAAAACATGCGAAAAAACCCGCGCTTTTGAACCAATCAGAGTAGAAAATACAATAAACTGCAAACTATCCTATACGAATAATTTGTTACTAAAATTGTAAAAAATATGGCTGAAACAGTGCTAGCGAAATATAAATCAGATTGCCCGTACGCCGTACGGGCAAATCAGTAAAGGCCCGAAAGCTGTGCCCATACGGCGTACAGGCAAAACATTGAAGAGGTTAAGCTACACGTACCCTATGGGTAGCGCTAAATGAGTAACGAAAAACGTGTACATCCTTGGAAGCTTTTTGTGCTATGAACTGGAATACTGGAGAGATGTCACAAGATGTTCGAACTAGAGAATATTTCTGAGATCCATCGCAGTTGGAGCATTTCGTCTGGAGACCGGTCAGATTGCAATGCCAAACAGCTTTACCACAAAAACATCAATAATTGGCCCTTGTGTTCTCTATAAACAAAAACTCTCTATAAACAAAATTTTGAAATGCACGAAGACCACCTTGCAAAGTGTCCATCTTTGAAAGGGGAAAACATCTACAATCAATATTGGGAGATCATGCAGTGAATACTCAGAGATTGATATTCTTTTGTTTTTAATATTTTATTGTTCGTGTTTTAACATTCTTGTTTCTTATTGCAGTTTTTTTAAGCTCGTTATTGTTTTATCTATTTGTAAATTTTTACGGCTCCAAACCTATACATCTGTGATGTATGGAAGACAATGATGTAGGATCAAGATCTTCTGGAATAAAAAAAATTCCGAATTGTTAATATCATCGGTCTTTCTTGCTGTATGTTTTCATACATATTTATATTTGAAATGGTTCGGTGTACAGAATATCATTTATTCCTATCTCTTGCCAATGTCGTCAATTTCCACTACACGATTTTCGAGAGACAAGTCTTAAGGAGAGCCATTTATATACATATAATGTATTGATATAATGCTTACAGGTAGAGGTTTGAAGATTCGCAAACACCTTATGCGAAGAGCCATTTGCTCTTAGCGATCTGCCATGATCCGACACCTGCACTATGCATCGACTGGAGAGCACCGCTGGGTTTGGATCATACAATAGATGCTAGAACAATCGGTTACCTCCCTAGAATGTTTTTACAGATAGATAAAGGTACATTTAAGCTAAACAAAGAGTTTTTTTGGAGCGCTATATTCTACTGTTTTGCTCACTAGGGCTAATGAAACCAGGATCTACAGCTTAAAACCGTGTACTACCTGTAACCAGCTACCCACCCGAAGTCGGGTGTAGGAAAGCCGATTCCAAACCGCTGCGAATATATATGCCAGCTGTAAGGCTCGAACCCGAGAACTTCGGCAAAGAAAAGCGCTCTACCATTCGGCCATCGTTTGGCAGATAAACAAGAGGAAATCTAAGGAAATCCAATGTAGCTAGTTCATCTTATACTAGGATATTAAAGATATTGAACATAAAAAATGCCTAAATATATAAGAAGCTTATTCGGATTAGTGGAGGATATATATATATATATATATATATATATATATATATATATATATATATATATATATATATATATATATATATATATATATATATATATATATATATATATATATATATATATATATATATATATATATATCAGATATTCCAAACCAAATACATAACGATCGTTTGGATTAGAGGAGGATATTATGGATATTGGATATCACATATCGGTCTCAAAACAGGAGCAAAGTATTCGAATGTACCATGAAAAAATAATCTCTTAATATCCCCTTTTTGTCCTTGCTTAAGAATATAACGGTGTTGAATTCAGAGAATTATGTGTCCAACTTTTGTTATCATTAGTTCCCCTATAAAGCAAGTATATGCGATTTTGTTAGAAGCATGGGAAAACCTCTCCTAAATATCTTTAACACTGGCATACTTTAACTGTCTTTTTAAAACTACTTTTAAGTGTAATGAACTTCGTGTAAATTGTTTTGAAGGATTGTTTATGGAAAGAAGTTTGATCAGCAGAAAAATTGTTATGAATGAAATGCTCTACAATGTCTCTCATTAAACCCAGCATTCTACTTATGCATTTAAATGTGCATCAGATAGCTCGAAAACCTCTGATTAATTTTTAACCCTATTTTCACATTTCTATTTTTACTGGAAAGTGAAGGTATCACTCGAATGGATTGGCCAGCGTACTTTCCTGATTCAAATCCCATCGAACATGTGTGGGATGCTTTGGGGAGACGTATTTCAGCACGCTTACATCCTCCTGAGAACACCCAACAACTCAAACAGATTCTGATTGCGGAATGGGCTCTCCTACCGCAAGAAATGTTGGGCCAGTTGGTTCTGAGTATGAGGATACGGTGCGAAGCAACCGTTGCAATTAGCGGAGGACATATCAAATTTTAAGAAACATCTGATTGTTGTTCTTTCTGTTGGATAGACAATCATGAGCCACGATACTATGCATGCAATAAAGTTTGTTTTGATTCTATACCGTATGCATTGTATTTCTTTTTCAACTCTGATGTTTTCGTCATCCTTTACATACATAATACTCTCCCTCATTTCTAAATTTCATGTCTTTTACAACCACAGTTTATAAAGATCATCCTTAAAGAAAGCATACGATGAAATATAAGAGAGTGTGCTTCTAAATTTTGTATCAACTAGTTCTATAAACTTTCGTTACTGCGAAGATGACTATATCTTTATTGTCTAAGAACTAATTATCTATTAGTTCTTAAAATCTTTTCTTCTTCAATCTGTGTACAGTCGAACTTGGTTAATTCGAACTTTAAGGGGAATCAAGCATTTCGGAATGAAATATTTTGGATTATAAAAAAAAACAATTAAAATAACCGATTTCGTTAAAATTACAAAATAGATTTATTTCCTTCGTTAATACCTGTATGTAAAAGATATAAAAAGGATGTAAAAATCCAACAACAGCATTATCTTACTTTAAAAAATTCGAATTTTTAAAAATTTTCTTTTGATTTATACTATATGCGAATCAATTTCGCTTACAGAATGGAAAAAAAGTACCTTGTATGCTACTTTCTGCTTCAACAAATCGTTTTATTCTTTGCAATATAATGATTGTTACCAATGGAGCTGAAACTACATGCACTTCTTCATTACAATATCCTCTTTTTGCGTTAGATGAATCTGTCTTTACTTCGACAATATTTTCTGTGCTGGTTTTCACGCAACAGCTACTTGATCAACATTTATATATGATCCATAGGTGACAATAACTACCACTGTATCTCCGTCTCCATGCCAAAACTCAAACAAAAGTCTCATCGCTTGCATATGTAGACAAGATAGACTGCATATGGGACACTTACCAACCACTACTGTATCTCAGTCTTCGGACTAAAATTCTAACAAAAAGCCAATCCCTGGCATACGAGGGTCACTCTGAAATTTTTGAGATACAACTAGGTTTTTAAAGTTATATTTACAAAATTTTAGTTGTGTTCAAGGTAGTCTTCTCCAGCATCAATGCACTTTTGTAGACGAATTTTCCACAGATTAAGTGCCTCAAGCCATTCATTTCTTGGAATAGTTGAAAACAATGCATTTATAGCCACATCAATCTTTTTTTTTTGAATGAAAACGAAGTCCAAGTAAGTTCTTTTTTAGATTAAAGAATAATCAAAAGTCACACATAGTCAGATCAGGTGAATACGGCGGATGTTCTATCACTTTAATTTTTTTTTTTTTTTAAGAAACTCAACTGTTAATCAGGCTGTATGAGAAGATGCATTGTCACGGTGAGCATTAGTCCCCTAACATTCACTTCTTGTAGAATTTGTGGAAGACATTTAGTGGTATACCAGTTACTGTCTTCTACCTTTCCAACTTGATGGCTTTGACCAATCCCGTACTTCTGAAGAAAACGGCAGACATCACTTTTTTCAGTGCGCGTTGTCTTTTCACCATTGTCGGCATAGGATCATCTTCAAAGACCCATACTTTGCTTTCTTCACATGTTGGAACGTCAAAAATCAGTATGTACGTTTCATCACCAGTTAAAATTTTAGAAATGATGCTGTGACCACCCTGATTTAGCAATTTAAGAGTTTCTTTACGGATTCTGACACGCTCCCCTTTCTGGTGTTCAGTTAGATTATGGGGAACCCAAAGGCATACTACTTTTTTCATATGTAATTCTTCATTAATAATTTTGTGTATGAATGCGGATCCAATGTTAAGTTCCTTTTGTATAATTTGATAGCTACAGTGTTTATCATCCATTAACATTTTTCGTATGGCAGACGCATTATCCGGGATTACTGCCGACGGCGGCCTTCCTGTGTGTTCTTCACGCTGAAGAAAATTGCGATCTCTGCTAAATTCTTTAAACCATCTGAATACAGTAGCACGATCTGGAGATTCATCACCAAATGCCCACTGCAACCGCTAAAAGTATTCTTCTTGATTTAATCCTGCTTTAAAATCGTAGAACATCAAAATCGCGAAAATATTCTCGCATCAACTCCATTTTCTCTCCTGTTTAAAATTTATTCTACGCTAAACAAGTTGATATAAGTTGGTAAAAAATTTTCTGCTGTGTTAAAATATTTTGTATTTTAAAATTAAACCATTATTTTTATTTTGTAAATTCTTGTCTGCGCGTATCTCAAAAATTTCAGAGTAACCCTCGTATATGGAGAAAATAGATAAGAGGAAAAAAATAACCTACACATGAAACGTTTCTTTAGCTTTTCCATATATTTAAATTCTTGTTACAGCTTACCAGCATCAACTGCAAACGCATTTGAACAAAGCAAAGCTACGATTCTAAAAGAATTCATGAATTCTAGGAAAAATAAATATTTTTTTACATTTGACGTTTCTTCGAATATGAATGAGCATTCTATAATTATCTTCAAATTAATCGCTTAAATTTAATATTGCACTGTACGGAGAATTCAAAACGAATTTATGCAATCTGAACTAAATTTCTGAACTATTCAAAATTTAGAAAATTAGAATTAGACAAGTTTGACTGTAGTCAGAAATAATAAAAATGCAGGTTTATCATATGGTTTTATTCATAACAATAATGCATTCATGTTCTTTGCAGCTCCTTTATATCTGTATACTAATTTAGTTGCTATATTATATTATACACTGCATATAATAGCCTTGTTAAAGGACATTATAAAATACTAATTATTTAAGTTTCATTTATGTTATGACAAACAAATATAATTCCGACTAAATCTAAAATTAAACAGCAACTGTTATGTAATTATTTTATGCAGCTAAAATGTAAATAAGTTAAATTTAATACATTGCATTTCCTTTAATGAATAAAATATATCATTTTTATTTTCCAGATTAAAGCCCACAAGAGAGTTACAGTGTATAACCTGACGAGAATTAATATATTCCTTTCTCACTCCTATTTCTGTTAAAAGCTGCTTTAAATAGCCGGAAAGAAATTAATATTTTTAAACGTATAGCTAAAAAGTGCCCCAATATAGCTTACTGTAGAAAATACTGATGACGTCAGCCATGACGCTAAAGAACAAATGTTTGACGTCGTTGAATGTTCTCGTTGCTAGTCTTCTCTTTCTGAATCTACTGTCGGTGAAAGAAATAATTACAAGCGGAAAGGATTATCGGCTTAGAATTTGGCTATAAAAAGGGTCTTAATGTTACGCTGACAATTAAAATCTAAGTCCTCAATGCAGAACGTGTTGAACAATTAAAAGAATGCCAGTCAATTGCATTTGATTTCTGGGAATTTTTTATAATTGCGGTATTTAACTTTAAAAATTATGACATTTTTTCAGAGAAATGCACAATAAAAAATTTCAACGTCTACTTAAGGTTTAATTTCCTTTATAAAGAGTGCGTTTTAATGTCTTAAAATGCCTTCTCATGAAAGAAGAATTTGAATTTTATACAGCTTTATATTAAATTTCTTTACATTATAATTTTAACGCATCAATTTCAATTAAAAAGAATATGTTAAAAAATAATATATATTTTTAGAAGAAAACCCCCATTTTTTTCTAATTTCACTACAGCTATTCAAAACATTTTTTCCGAAAATTCTCTCTATTATTAATAATTTTAAAAAATGTAGTAAAGATTTATTCTTTAAGAATGCACTGAAAATTTGTTCCGTGTTTATGTTTTTCAAACATTAAATGTGATATATCTGTAATATTTTTTATCAATACCTATTGAACTGCATGATAACCGATTAGTCGGATCCTTAACATTAGAATCTAAAAACTACATTTCTGAATCCTATTTAGCTTAAACTACTGTAGTCAATCATATTTAGTTTTAAGCAGTAAATTGTGCTTAACTAATATTAGAATAGAGTCTTAAATTCTTAGATTAGAAATTATTCTTAGAGTAGTCAGCTTTAATACTCACAAATGCCAAAATAAATATAAATAAACACCCAGCAGGAAATATACAAATCTTGCAAGATTCGGGTTAGTTTTGAGTGTTATGGTCTACTCTTCTTTTACACGAGGATTAGTGAGACAGGGATCTACTGCCTAAACAAGATTCCGAACGGCTATGAACAGCTATTACAGCAGGAGGATTCAAACTCCTGTCGTTGCATTGAAAGCAAAGCACAATAGTAAATATAGTCCCAGCTAAATTACACACGCTAACTTAATTTACTAAACTTTAATGCCTCAAATATTGCATTATGAGGGTGCAATAAAATATCTTAGTTATCTCGAATATCTAACATTGCGTTATACAGTGATTATTTAAATTACTCACAATATGATTAAAAAATTGAGTTTTTGTAATTGGCTCAAATTATCGTTCTAAACTTTCTGCAATATTTCAAAAATTATA
>CM063505.1:131711002-131816002 GCA_032207245.1 Pardosa pseudoannulata | reverse complement strand
GGTTATCCCATAAAAAAAGTAAAATAATAACGCTGACTGGTGACTGCATCGAGCACATTCCAAATAGATGAGCAGCATTATTGTATCAAGATATCAGTTCTATACAGTTCGTCGAGAGTATTGATAGCGAATAGTAAATTTTAGACGTATTTATGTGCTGCTACCTCAGATGGATCTATATTGCTCTACCTATGTAGTGCTTCCATAATTAGTAGAAAGGTAACAAATCAGCAGATTCTAAGGTAAAATGCTAATAAAGGCAAATGCAGATCATGTAAAAAAATATTTTAAAATTATTTTAAATTGAGATATAAATAAAGTAAAGAAAATAATCCTATTAAAAAGCGTAATATAAAAAGATTCTGCCAAACTGCTTAAAAGGAGGCTTAGTTAAGACATCTAATTCTTCGTAAATATCACCAAATTTTGATACCATAGCTCAAGAAATGTTTTCATATTTTCTTGCGGCTTAATGCTGGCTTAGCTATGTGTTTATGAAAATCATTGAATTTAATTATATTATACAAAATAGATTATTGTTCTATTATCCAAGTACAAAGACAAATCTCCAAATATTGCCTATTATGTCACTTTCATATGTCATAGTTTATTAGAAATTTAAATATCCGAGCAAAAGAATTTTCAAAAGACTACGAGATCTCACAAATGATGTACACCCCAACCGAAGGCTTTACTAATGGAAAATAAATGTAAAAATTATTTACAACTACCTAATATGCTATGAAACATGTTTGTGCTAAGAATATTGATGAGTTTTTGTAAATACTAATAATATTTAAAGCATATGGATGAAAAAAGTATATGTGGAAAAATGTTATTGCATAATATAACTATTTATACTTGCATTTTTAAATGGCTATACTTTCACCAGGATTTTCCTAAAAAACAGAAAATAGATTTATGTTCTGTGGAAAATATATTTGTGTATTTGTTATAAAAGCAATTTGAAGCTGTATTTTACGTGCTTGTAAAGCAAAATTTTCACTCTGAAATAAATAAGTAAAAGATATGGAGATAATTTTTTTTTTGTTTATCCATTCTAGATACCCAATCCGAAAGAATCTTATATAGCAGCCTTTCGAAATTCCTAAGCTGCACTTATCGCCTTTTTTTTTATAGAATACCATTTTCTGTGTGAGAAAAAGTTTCTATTTTTGGAGCATTTCTTGGAATCCAAAAACTAAAAGAAATAAGTGATTTTTCACTTCCATTTTTATTTCAAAGAATAATGGTTATCTTTGAATATACAAGCTATTTTGTTTTTCAGTTCTTTTTGGTGTTCTAAAAAAATGCAAATTTTAATGCCGTATTTATTCGTGCATAACACACTCTCTCTTTTTTAACAAAAATAAGGTAAAATTTCAGGTGGGTTTTATAAAAGAATAATTTTTACTGCCTCCTTTAAAGTAATCTTTTAAGTAACCTTTTTATAATAGAGCCTAGATAAAAATTAAGGAATGTTTATAATTATTGGTGTAAGATAAAAAATGAGGTAAAATATAAAGTCACAAAATACACGAATATACTTTATCAATTGTTAATGTTCCAAATTTAAAAATTTTGCAGAAAATAAATTTAAAAATTTAATATACTTAATATTAAATAGTATTAACATTGATGTTCTAATAATGCAAAACTAACATAAAATATTGCATACCAACTTCTAGGAATAATTTTCAAATCTATTTTTAAGAGAATAGATAGCAGCATAGATAGAAGTTAAGGAATGTTTAGAATTATTAGTGTAAGATAAAAAAAGAGGAGAAATTCTGTAAAATATAAAGTCACAAAATACACGAATATACTTTATCAAATTGTTAATGTTCCAAATTTAAACATTTTGCAGAAATTAAATTAAAAAAATTAATATACTTAATATTAAATAGTGTTAACATCGATGTTCTAATAATGTAACGCTAACATAAAATATTGCATACCATCTTCTAGGAATAATTTTCAAATCTATTTTTAAGAGAATAGATAGCAGCATAGATAGAAGTTAAGGAATGTTTAGAATTATTAGTGTAAGATAAAAAAAGAGGAGAAATTCTGTAAAATATAAAGTGACAAAATACACGAATATACTTTATCAAATTGTTAATGTTCCAAATTTAAAAATTTTGCAGAAATTAAATTAAAAAAATTAATATACTTAATATTAAATAGTGTTAACATCGATGTTCTAATAATGTAACGCTAACATAAAATATTGCATACCATCTTCTAGGAATAATTTTCAAATCTATTTTTAAGAGAATAGATAGCAGCATAGATAGAAGTTAAGGAATGTTTAGAATTATTGGTGTAAGATAAAAAATGATGAGAAAGTCTGTAAAATATTAAGTCCCAAAATACACGAATATACTTTAGCAAATTGTTAATGTTCCAAATTAAAAATATTTGCAGAAATAAAATTAAAAAAATTAATATACTTAATATTAAATAGTATTAATATCGATGTTCTAATAATGTCTAGGAATAATTTTCAAATCTATTTTTAAGAGAATAGATAGCAGCATAGTTAGAAGTTAAGGAATGTTTAGAATTATTGATGTAAGATAAAAAAAGAGGAGAAATTCTGTAAAATATAAAGTCACAAAATACACGAATATACTTTATCAAATTATTAATGTTCCAAATTTAAAAATTTTGCAGAAATTAAATTAAAAAAATTAAGATACTTAATATTAAATAGTGTTAACATCGATGTTCTAATAATGTAACGCTAACATAAAATATTGCACACGATCTTCTAGGAATAATTTTCAAATCTGTTTTTTAAAAGAACTTCACCGGGTGCATCCTTTTTGTTATATTAACCATTGTCTTAATTTATTATTGTATGCAACATTACAGAAACTCTCTAACAGAGGCTGGTAGAAATTTTACCTCACGCTCGAGCAATAAATTAAATTACTGTAATTTTTTTTATCATCCTCTTTATACGTACAGCTATGTTTCTTTACTTTTTAGTTTCTAAGCCACTTAAAGCAGACTTTTGGTCTCGAAGATAAAAACGACCGAAAGTCTAAAGAGAAAATTCTAGATCGTAAAAAGGAGTTATCGTAAAGACAAAAATCTCGTTATCATCTGTGCAGAACTGGCATCAGCGTCTAAGAATAATAAATTAACCTGGTGAATTTTATTTTACCTTATTTTACCTTCTAAAATCCTATTACTTATAGGACACAGCATATTTTTTTTACTCTCGTTTCTTTTTTAAAGCTTTAAATAGATATAAATTGGAAAAGGTAGAATTTCTGAAATGTCCTTCATTGAATCTTTCAATTTTTGAAGTATGTAATAGAGGAATTTAAATTACATTTGGAAGGCAGGTAAATTCGAAATAAGATTTTTTTTAAAATTTAGAGATAAAAAAATTCTGTCTAAGTATTTTTTCAATTGAATTTTTAATCTTATTAAAGGAAGTACTCAGAAGTGATCAATCAATTGGATAAATGTACTTTCTTTCACTTGAAAATATTATTCACGAATTATGATAGTTCTTTCTCTTATAATTCTCGAATGAAATTTCCCGAAAATGGGATATATTTTAAAGTTTATTTACATACAAAAATAAATTTCTCAAATGCCTTTCTTTATATTGGGATATATTGATTTTCATTGGTCTTTTGAATCGCCTATTTGGAAAGAATATGCTCCTTTTAAACCTCGAGCAGGATGTCTACTGCAGAATCTTCAATATGACATTTCTCTAGGTATAAGGTAAATTGAATAGTTAATGAATTTCGAATTTGAACAATCACGAATCTTGATCTTTGGGTTTTAAGAATTACTATGTGCTTCGCACTCAGCTTTCGGTCTAGGTAGGAAAAATTTGTGTTATAAAGATTTAGATATACAACTTTAGATAAACAAATTTCTAAATAAATTAAAATCGTATCCTGCAGATTGTTAACAAATATAGTTTATTAGCAACAGGGAGTCCCAATTATAAATATGTATGTATTTACAGCGAAAATTTATTTCAAAAGAATTTAAGAAATTTATTTATTACATACCCAATTTTAACCTCCTTTTCTTTCGTCCAAAGAAGAGAGGTCCCTTTTACGATTTGTTAGAACACCAAGAAATTGTCACAATGACTTAGTTGTATTTTTTAAAAGTTATTTAAAGAATTCAATTTATTACATCTATCATATAGGCTTAAACTTCATAAGACATATGACAACTTTATGTTAGTTGTTTTATGTGTAGAGGAAATATTGAAGCGAAACAAACTAATCTTCCCCATGAGCTTTTGATCAAAACGTTTATTAAAAAACTAATAAGTAAATAAAGAATAAATAAAGAATAAATAAATAAAGAATAAATGCTCTCGCTCGCAGCATCGAGGGAAATTTGCATCCATGCAATATGCATTTGCGGGAGCTTCTTCGATGCGGTTAGCAGAACGCCACATATGTTATAGACTCTTTCGATTTCTTAATTTGGGACATTATTAAATGCTTTAGTGAAATTTTGATTAATTTGATTAATTTTGAAGAATTTTTTGCCTAGAGTCCTAAATTGATGATTTTACGTTCGGAGGTTAAAGACTTTCCACTTCACTAGGTACTCCGTTTATCCCAAGTACCTTGACCTTGACCCAATTAATAATTGTAAATGTTCAACAGTAATCAATAATCAAATCAGGTAATTGCTTACCTTCTTCTTATTCTTTTGATTTGCTATGAAGGATCTGTAGAAATTGAAATTATGGATGAAAACAGAAGTCTACTGTTGAACACAACTTTCTTTTAATTATACAACACATCACGCTGAATTCGCAGTATAAAAAATGAATTAAGAATGTTAGGTTTAAAATACATGTTTAGCAGATGAATATGAATAAAATACAGGTTAAATGAATACAATTAAACACACATTCAAAAACACAACCCGAATCAAGCAGACTAGTCTATCACTCATATATTTTGGTATTACACAATCGCTGAATAGCGCCATCTAGAGTTCGTTGGAGAGACTAATCTAACATAAGGTTTCTGTGACAGCAGCAGTTCTTTTTATTCAAAAATATATACTTCAGTGTTCTGCATTTATCCCACTGTGAAACTAAATGGAAATTCCCCACTCACAGCAAAAACCAATACCAAACCGTATCCCAAAATTCCTCATCCGGCTGAAATCTTCGTTTATGTAAATGTTTTTGAGTTATCCGAACACATGAAAGTCGCAAGGAGACAGGTCAGAACTCTAATGAGGTGAGATTGAGAACCTCTCATGGAAATTTCAGCCTTCAGACATTCAGACATTCTAAAATTCCACTTTCGCTTATCTTGCCTTTTACTCTTATGAATCCTACTACACCTCGATGTTCCCCTTTTTTTTGTTGTTAATTTCATTTCAAAGTATAAACGTGCGATTTATATTACAATTTTACAAAATTTTACAAAATTATAAAACTTTTCTCGGTTGATATTTCAGAGAAATGTTTAACGTAACAGGTTTCGGTTTGTTATTTATTGAAGGCATCTTATACATCCCAATCTTATGGTAGAAAACACTATAATATTTTTCCTTTTTAACAACCTAATACTATTAAATGTTTCTGTTGACATTCAGAAAATAACTTTTACATCCAGGATCTTTTCAGTTTCTATTTTAAGATAGCAATTTTTATCCACAAACACGTTCTTTGCTTTTGATTGAGTAACAACAATCTTCTTTGAAAACCGAAGAAATCCACCTTAACTCTATAAAGACTAATCCGTTTAAGTCTGTCTCTTCTGCGAGAATGTGGGCGTGTAAGACAGAGTGGGAGAGCTTGCACTGTTTTCCTTTTCCCACTGGAACTTGAAAACTTGGATTTTGTTGTACTTTCCACTTTTCTCTCTAACTTCATTTCAATTTCGTTCCCTTTGTTGAAAGGGATCTTTCTTTTCTGTAAAATGTATTTAATTACCACTACAGTTGGAGCTCTATTTTTCCGAAGTCTCTATATCCCTTAATATGTATCATTATATGGAAAATTCCTTAAACAGTGATTCATCTTTTAAAGTGCATATCTCTAAATTTGTATCATATGGAAAATTCATTAACTAGTTATTCAACTTTTAAAGTATATATCCCTAAATATGTATCATTATATGGAAAATTCATTAAACAGAGATTCATCTTTTATAGTTCGTATCCTCTATTATATTTCATATGGAAAATTCATTAACTAGGAATTCATCTTTTAAAGTACATATCCCTAAATATGTATCATTATACGGAAAATTCATTAAACAGAGATTCATCTTTTAAAGTACATATTCCTAAATATGTCTTTTATGGAAAATTCATTATCTTGAGATTCATCTTTTATAGTTCATATCCTCTATTATGTTTTATATGGAAAATTCATTAACTAGAGATTCATCTTTTAAAGTACATAAGACAGATTTTAAATTCATAAAGACTAAATATTATTAAAATAAAGTAATAAATCCCACTTTTGCATATATTTACATCTATGTATTTTATTTATTTTACTCATCAAAAAAGTTTCTAAGAAGAAATGAATTAAAAAAACTCTTTTCCTGTAATATACTATTTTCAGTAGCATATTTTAGTGTAATATGGAAAATACATTGAATATAGATTCATCTTTTAAAGTACATAAGACAGATTTTAAATTCATAAACACTAAATATTATTAAAATAAAGTAATAAATCACACGTTTGTATAGATTTACACCTATGTATTTTATTTATTTTACTCATCAAAAATGTTTGCAAGAAGAAATTAATAATAAAAATCCTTTTCCTGTAATATATTATTTTTAGTAACAAAAATTTTAGAATCCTGATTTCAAGGTCATTATTAAAAATAAAATGTGTTCGTAAAAGGAATAAGTCTGAAATGTTTTGAAAAATAGGAGAAAAAAATTAGATCACACGAAAACGTTTGTTAATCACATAACTCATTCGATATTTGGAAGTTATTTTATGAAGAAATTTACAAAATGTTCTAGAGTCAAGGGAATTTGAAAAATAGAGGTTCGACTGTATTTTAAATTGTGATCTATAATTGACACCACTTCTTTTTGTTTTCACTGATATTTTTCTTTTCTTCTGTACTAAGTATTCACTACACTTATCATAAAAATGCTTCACACTCCTAATCTACGAGAATTCACTCCGCATATGACATACATGTGCCAATTTCGTTCAGTTCTTAAATCATATTCTATTCTTTCAACCAGGACCTTCACTTAGAAAAGACAGGTAGAAGTGAAGCTTTATGTTTCTGTATATTATTTTTTTTTTATATAATAAGAATAATTTGTTTTTAAATACAGGTTTTATAAAACAATCAACAGAACATTTTTTAAAAGATGACAGCAGCAAAGAGTTGTCGAAATTGAGGCTAATAGCAATGGAGATGATATTAAAGTACAAAATTTTCGTATAAATATTGTTGATGATGTAGTAACAGAGAGAACTCGATTCTGGTGTAAGATCAGTGCAAGATATCAGTTACTTATTCAGAACGAAAACTAATGGGGTAACAAGTAAGAAATTGGGCTCAAAATGGATTTACTTCAATAACCTTATTAAGTCTGGCAAAAAAGTAAAGAATGATTTTATCCATATTTAATTCAAACTTTCTTAATAACTTTTTTGTGTCGTGTAAGTTGTTGCGATTTATATATTTAGAACAGATCCATCCGACCCTAGTTTGAAACGAGAATATCAAGGTAAAAGCCAAATACAAAACTTCGTGTAACTTGTCATGTAAGTTGTTGCGATTTATATATTTAGAACAGATCCATCCGACCCTAGTTTGAAACGAGAATATCAAGGTAAAAGCCAAATACAAAATTTCGTGTAACTTGTCATGTAAGTTGTTGCGATTTATATATTTAGAACAGATCCATCCGACCCTAGTTTGAAACGAGAATATCAAGGTAAAACCCAAATACAAAACTTCGTGTAACTTGTCATGTAAGTTGTTGCGATTTATATATTTAGAACAGATCCATCCGACCGTAGTTTGAAACGGGAATATCAAGGTAAAAGCCAAATACAAAACTTCGTGTAACTTGTCATGTAAGTTGTTGCGATTTATATATTTAGAACAGATCCATCCGACCCTAGTTTGAAACGAGAATATCCCAAATACTTCGTGTAACCATGTAAGTTGTTGCGAGAACAGATCCATCCGACCCTAGTTTGAAACGAGAATATCAAGGTAAAAGCCAAATACAAAACTTATATTTTTATTATTTGACAAAGACGACAGGGTTGCGCTGGGTTTTTTTTTTTTTTTTTCTTGCGAAAGGGGACTTTATTGTAGGAATACTAACTTCTGGAATTGACGCACCCTCCAGGGTACAAGTGAACCAACTAACCACTCTACCGACCGGTCGGCAAATATCTTGTTACATTAGGAATCAAGGCCATGCCGTGATATCATGCAGGGAGGTGGTTGCATCAAACGACTTCATAAAGGCATTATCACACGAAGCGAAGGTACGCACCGACAACTGTTTGAAACAGTTGCTAGTGCAAATTTTCGTCTCCTGTGATAAGGCTTTAACCCTTTAACGGGCAGTGGTTTCGCAGAGAAATCATCCGTTAATACACTTTCTCTTCTTTTTAAAAACAATTTTTTTTCGATTTTCTATGTTATAGATTCTTTGATGTAGCAATAGGTAATAGAATTTTGCATAGTTTATTTTTCTTTTTGAAATATATTACTTTATAATTGCTCTACAGGAAAAATCTCGATTTTGATTATTCTCCTTATGACCTCAAACAAAACACCTACCCAAACAACAATGAAAAATTGTGTAGGTATAGATTTATTACATTATTTGTATGATACTTATATTTTGTTCTTCCAATATAATTAATTTTAAGAAACTTTTGTTTCCATACTGTACAAGGGAAGAGTTTCACAATTACTTTCCCATCAAAAAATTCCCATCTACCAAAGGAATGTAAAATTTGTTTTCATATGTTTCCTATTTATAAGGTTCACAGACAACGTTTATAACCTAATGTCCTTAAATCTTAAAGAATCTTTAATTGTGACCTTTAAAGGGTTAAGGGCGTGACAGGAGTATTAGGCAGGAGTATTATAGCGAGATTTAAACATTTAAAAAGCGACAATGCGCAAACTTGAATCATGCAAAGAAAATCTACTATTACCACCCTACTATTAGTAATAGAACTATAATGAAAGAACAACATACCTCTTTTTTACACACAATAAATGCTATGTGCTATTTTATCATAGAATAAAAAAAAATATCAAGAATTGTAAAGGAGGAAAAATTGTTAACGAGTGTGATAAACGTTTAATAAAAACTCAACGAGATTCAAAACTGCATTGCGTGACTAACTGTAAGAGAAAGGGTTTAAGCCTTTATTTACTTAACAGGGTTACATTTCTTTTTATTAAGTAAGACAACATAATTCTATTTATTCAGCCCTGAAGATATTTTAAATACAAAAGAGTAGCTATTCCTTTTGCATTTGTGTAAAAATTTTGAAACATTTGTTACTACATGCACGGACGTAGAAATATGTATAAATGTATAGTGTCGTTTATTCTTAATGTTTTAATAATTTACTTTGTAGAGGGTTAAGTTCCAGATCTAAGAAGTTTAAATAAATACTATTTTGTATTCTTTATTGTTGGAACGTTATTAAGTTTTATAAAAGAAGCTCTAATCCTTCAAAATCAGTAACATTAAAGAACATAATTGAAAGTTACCAGAAATGGTATAAAAGTATTGGATCTAAAATAATCTATCATTGGGTCCAGTTTAAGATTTATTTAAAAATATTTTCTTTAATTTGGCATTAAGCTTGTTATGAATCACTATGACTATATGCAGAATTTTGATTTTCTTGACTTGAGAAGAATTAAATTTAGCTTCAATTTAAACCACAGAGAAATTAAATTGTTGCTGCAATATTAACTTCTTTGATGTAATCTGACCTATAAATTATTTTAAAGTTTTTAAATATTTGATATAGTTTGTCTATCGAATTCCCGTTTTTAGATAAATTAGAACGCAGTTTCTCTTCATGGTTCTTACTATTTCTAAGCTGATAAGTTACGCCTGGTAACAAGTATATTCCATAAAATCGCACAACTCAATTTCACGCCTGTATAAGCTTCTGAAAAATAAGAGTAATTGGCAGTATGATAAGTAAAAAGACAATTTTGATAGAAATCCTTAACAGCACTGTTTTACAAATTTATAAAAGGTCATTGTTTTGACATGATTCATAAAGAATTTGGAAAGCGATTGTCTGTAGATATTTATGCTTAGATGAATAAATATACACTTTAATACAAGTAAGTAGTTGAAAAAACCAATGTGGTTAAGCCCAGGAGAAAAGAAAAACTGAAAATAATTGATGTTTTTAACACAATTAAAAATTTTGGATTTATTAAAAATTTTTTATAATAAACATCAATATTGTGAGAGTGCAGCTATGTTTGACATAAGGTTTGCGAAACTGATTTTCTCGCCGCACTCACACGTTGTGGGTTGAATGCCCAAGTTTTTTTCGCGACTCCAGGAAGCGTGTGGTGTGGCCAGTGAAAACGATTGCACTTAAACTTCACCAAGTTTTGGAGAGTTGTGATTGGTCTCCAGGAGGTGATTCAGGACCATCCTTGGAGTCCCGGTCCTTCTGGGCAGAGCCGGGAAAGGACGCATTGTGCAAAGGACAATGGAACAACGAACGTATCAGCACAGGATAATGGAAAAAGTATAGGGTTGCCTGAGAGAAAGAAGGAAGGAAAAGAATGCAGCGTTTTTTTGGACATTGGCAATTTTTTTTTCAGGCGTAGCACGTGGAGTGCTTCTTTTTTTTAATTTTTTAAAAATATTTTTTTAGCATATTTCCTTGTCGTTTGTTCAATATTTGAATGTTGTAATATAGATCAGGGGCATTTGACTATAATTAAAGACGATATAAAGTAAACTTGGGTTATAAAATGCTTTGAAATAACAACAGTAATGTACTACAGCAAATGTTATTAAAGCAACAACTAAATTCTTTAATAACCAAAAATATTTATATCCTTTCAAGTTATATAATACATAAAATGGACTTAATCACATTGACTTGAGTGATCCATATGCATGTGTGTGTGGTGTGTGTGAGGTTTGGGAGTTAAAAGTTGGAAAATAAAGCATTAATTAATAAAACGAGAGCTAACTCTTTGTATGCGGGAAAATATGGAGATAAAACGGAGAGACATTTCGTAATGCTCTGGTCATTTTGGGAGGTTTCTTAAAATTTGTGTAGATGCATGAAGCTGTACGGAAAATCTAATGTTAAGGCACCAAAATAGACCTCTGTCAAGTTTTGAATAAAATCCGTAAAGAGGAAGTAACGTTAGATTTCTAATGCCACTCTCGCTGCTCTAGAAGATTCTAAGTTAAAGCATTTTCGACTGTGGAGATACTGTCCATAGATAAAATAGAAACATTTATTTGTACTACAGACACAATGACTTATAACAACTCAAAAGTGGCTGGAGTAGTGTCTGAAGAAATCTATGGATCTCGTCTGCAAAGGTAAGAATTTTATGCTAATGTTTAAATTTCAAATCCTGCTTTAAATGCCCTTAAAATTTGCACCGAAGATCTTGATTCTGAGTTAGTGAAACCAATTTCAAATAATTGTAATAGAATAGTTAGATGTTCGGAACGTCCGAGGTAGTCGATTGCAAACGCCGCTATAGAATGGATTCGATTATTTTTATCTTGTCAGTAGTTAAAGTATTTAAACTAGTCTTTTTTTTTGCCTTGTTATTCACTTCTAAGCGACTCCTAGTCTGGAAAGAAGACGAAACAATTTTCAATGCTTCAAAGTATTTAAAGGTTAAACCCTAATCGTTTAGTTAACTTAAATGTCATGAATCTAATCAAAATTTCAGTGTTAAAATAGGGAGGAATTAGAGAAATGAGACAATATCTAAAGTCTATCCAAAGTGGATATTTTAATTTTGATAGCTGAATATTTATATCTTGGTATTTTGGGAACGATTTAAATTTTTGTGTTTGGCAGTACACCACCAAAATAAGTGCTAGATTAGCAATTATGACCTAATGGTATTCAAAGATTCAAAACTATTTTTATAGTTGTTTTGGATGACACAAAAAAGTAATTATGGTCAAAACAAGTAACGGTTTAACCTATGGGTAGTGAAGGTGTAAATTTCATAAGAATCATTTCATAAGAAAACCTTGACGTTTCTATTTAAACTCTCTTGTCATTTCCATGCGCCGCACTTATTAAATTGTACATCATCAATATAACCTCTTCTGTAAAAAAGTAAATAAATACTATATCTCATGGCTAGATTCCTGTTGCCGTGGTTTCGCTGGGTGTTGGTAATTTTTACTCGCACTCAATCCCTCTTAAAACATTGTATGCGGTACACGTATTAGTAAGTTTTCTGACGATTGATACTTGATCGCGAATCACGTACTAGTACGGGTTAGTGTTTCATTTGGTTTGGTTTGGTTTGGAGCGCTACGATCTACTGTTTTGCACACGGGGGCTAATGAGACCGGGACCTACTGCTTAAAGCCGATTCTGAACGGCTACGAATATCCATGCCATAGTGGGATTCGAACCCACGAACTCCGGTACCGACGATCAGCGCCCTAACCAATCGGCCAGCGTTCGGCACGGGTTAGTGTAACAACATGGTTTGTTTGTGGGTACAAAAATAACGGTATATACAGGAAAACAAAGCCGAATGTTCTTGTCTACTACATAGATTCTGGAAAAATTTAGACAAATAAAAACTAGTTTTTACATCAGTCGATGCGGAACCACAAAACGGGAAGGCTGATTAAAAAAATCAATTTAGATTTAAAATTAACTTTTTATTTATCCTTTCGAAAATGATATTATATACATGTATACTTATATATTATATATATATATATATTTGTGTGTGTATATATATATATATATATATATATATATATATATATATATATATATTTGTTTATTATATATTTCAATATAAAATACGAAAAGTTGGTTAAAAAATTAAATAATTTTCGATCTATTGAGACTTAACTGAATAACTAAATTTACGCTCATAAAACCCCTCTCGGTACAATTCCACTGAGAAATGTACTCGCACACAATGTGTTAAGGCAGTGTGAAGACTTCCCTTTGTTCCAAGCACGTGCCAAAGCAGCTGATTGGATCCCACCTGTTTACCAGGACAATAGCATAACGTCGCAAAGTCTGGGATCTTGACAATCGGATTGAACAGACGTTATGCCCCTGATGGATCACGCTAATGAATCCTTGGGAATTTAATAATCAGGACAGCCAGCGAATGAGAATTCAGCTAAAAAATCTAACTGTACCTTTAGCTGGAGTTCTCAAGTAACTGAGATCTTAACTGTTCCAGAAAACAGTTGGCGGGACATAACTGACCCGCAAGTATAAAAAGGTTACAACTTTGAGACTCAGGGCTTTTCGACATTTTTTTTTTACGAAAGTGCGTGACCTCGTGGATACTTTCTTTTTTTTGACCGGAGCCAGTTTTCTAGTTCGGGAGATTCGTAAAGTCCGCTCATATAGGGAGCGGCAGAGTCTCTGATACCAAACGGGGAATAAATTGGGTTTGATTGCACCCTGAAAAGCCCCCCCCCCTCACATTTGTACGAGATTATTAAATCTCTCTTTTTTTAATTGTGATCGTCGTGAGGAAGTTATACAGGCAACCATCCTTTGCAGTTCTACATGATTTGGGAATTAGAATTCCCTTGTAAATAGCCGTAGTTAATCAAGAATAAAAGTAAATTTCCAATTTTATCTCGACTGTGACCCATTCTTCACGTTACCTCTCACTCGAGAATAATGAAGCCGTCACAGCAGTTACTTTAATTGATATTGACTGAGGATCGCCTGAGAATCGTTTGCGCTTCAAACCAAAATCTAAAGGTATTGTGTGTGTGTGTGTTCTATTTTAAGTTGGCATGTATCCTATATAAGATGATTTGTTTTTACACCTTGGAGTCTGTCTGTATTTCATTTCCTGAGTTCCCCTGAATTGATGATTCAGTTTGTTTGTAGCTGGAAAACAGTTGGCTGCAATCAACTTTTTCGCCCAGGAGAAAAGAACAACTGAAAATAATTGATGTTTTTAACACATTTAAAAATTTTGGGTTTATTAAAAATTTTTTATAATAAACATCAATATTGTGAGAGTGCAGCTATGTTTGACATAAGGTTTGCGAAACTGATTTTCTCGCCGCACTCACACGTTGTGGGTTGAATACCCAAGTTTTTTTC
Organism: Pardosa pseudoannulata; assembly: GCA_032207245.1. Classification (NCBI taxonomy): domain Eukaryota; kingdom Metazoa; phylum Arthropoda; class Arachnida; order Araneae; family Lycosidae; genus Pardosa; species Pardosa pseudoannulata. The sequence continues at coordinate 131,801,677 of CM063505.1, read as the reverse complement.
GCGACTCCAGAAATCGTGTGGTGAAAATGATTGCACTTAAACTTCCCCAAGTTTTGGAGAGTTGTGATTGGTCTCCAGGAGGCGATTCAGGACCATCCTTGGAGTCCTGGTCCTTCTGGGCAGAGCCGGGAAAGGACGCATTCTGCAAAGGACAATGGAACAACGAACGCATCAGCACAGGATAATGGAAAAAGTATAGGGTTGCCTGAGAGAAAGAAGGAAGGAAAAGAATGCAGCGTTCTCTTGGACATTGGAAATTTTTTTTCAGGCGTAGCACGTGGAGTGCTTCTTTTAGTTTTTAATTTTTAAAAAATATTTTTTTAGCATATTTCCTTGTCTTTTGTTCAATATTTGAATGTTGTAATATAGATCAGTGGCATTTGACTATAATTAAAGACGATATAAAGTAAATTTGGGTTATAAAAGGCTTTGAAATAACAACAGCAATGTACTACAACAAATATTATTAAAGCAACAACTAAACTCTTTAATAACCAAAAATATTTATATCCTTTCAAGTTGAATAATACATATAATGGATTTAATCACATTGACTCGAGATATCCATATGCATATGTGTGTGTGTGTGAGGTTTGGAACTTAAAAGTTAGAAATTGAAACATTAATTAATAAAACGAGAGCTAACTCTTTGTAAGCGGAAAAATATGGACATAAAACGGAGAGACATTTCGTAATGCTCTTGTAATTTTGGGAGGTTTCTTAAAATTTGTGTAGATGCATCAAGCTGTACAAAAAAACTAATGTTAAGGCACGAAAATAGACCTCTGTCATGTTTTGAATCAAATCCGTAAAGAGGAAGTAACGTTAGATTTCTAATGTCATTCTTGCTTCTCTGGAAGATTCTAAGCTGAAGCATTTTCGACTGTGCAGATACTGTCCATAGATAAATAGAAACATTTCTTTATACTACAGACACAATGATTTCTAACAAATCGAAAGTGGCTGGAGTAATGTCTGAAGAAAACTATGGATCCCGTATGCAAAGGTAAGAATTTTATGCTAATGTTTAAATTTCAAATCCTGCTTTAAATGCCCTTAAAATTTGCACCTAAGATCTTGATTCTGAATTAGTGAAACCAATTTCAAATAATTGTAATAGAATAGTTAGATGTTCGGAACGTCCGAGGTAGTCGATTGCAAACGCCGCTATAGAATGGATTCGATTATTTTTATCTTGTCAGTAGTTAAAGTATTTAAACTAGTCTTTTTTTTTGCCTTGTTATTCACTTCACGACACTCTTAGTCTGAAAAGAAGGCGAAACAATATTTAACGCTTGAAAGTATAAGTTAAACCCTAATTGTTTAGTTAACTTAAATGTCATGAATCTAATCAAAATTTCAGTATTAAAATAGGGAGGAATTAGAGAAATGAGACAATATCTGAAGTTTATCCAAAGTGAATATTCTAATTTTGATAGCTGAATATTTAGATCTTGGTATTTTAGGAACGATTTAAGTTGTGTTTGGAAGTACCCCACCAAAATATCTGCTAGATTAGCAATTATGACCTAATGGTATTCAAAGATTCAAAACTATTTTTATAGTTGTTTGGGATGACAAAAAAGGTAATTATGGTCAAAACAAGTAATGATTTAACTTATGGGTAATGAAGGTGCATTTTTTTCATAAGAATCCTTTCATAAGAAAACCTTAACGTTTCTATTTAAACTCTCTTGTTATTTTCATGCGCCGCACTTATTAAATAGTACATCATCAAGCAATATAACTTCTCCTGTAAAAAGTGAATAAATAATATATCTCGTGGAAGTAATTATGGTCAAAACAAGTAACGGTTTAACCTATGGGTAGTGAAGGTGTAAATTTCATAAGAATCATTTCATAAGAAAACCTTGACGTTTCTATTTAAACTCTCTTGTCATTTCCATGCGCCGCACTTATTAAATAGTACATCATCAAGCAATATAACTTCTCCTGTAAAAAGTGAATAAATACTATATCTCGTGGCTAGAGGCCATGGTTTCGCTGGGGGTTGGTTGGAATTTTTACTCGCACTCAATCCCTCTTAACAGATGGTATGCGGGACACGTACTAGTACGCTTTCTAAAGATTGATACTTGAGCGCGGGTCACGTACTAGTATGGGTTAGTGTAACAACATGGCTTGTTTGTGGGTACAAAAATAACGGTACATACAGGAAAACGAAGCTGAATGTTTTTGTCTACTATATAGATTCTGTAAAAATTTAGACAAATAAAAACTAGTTTTTACATCAGTCCATGCGGAACAACAGAACGGGAAGGTTGATTAAAAAAATCAATTAAGATTTAAAATTAACTTTTTATTTACCCTTGCGAAAATGATATTATATACATGTAAATTCATATTATATATATATATATATATATATATATATATATATATATATATATATATATATATATATATATATATATATATATATATTTGTATTTATATATATATTTGTTTGTATATTTCACCATAAAATACGAAGAATTGGTTAAAAAATTAAATAATTTCCGATCTATTGAGATATAACTGAATAATTAAATTTACGCGCAAAACACATGCTCCCGGTACCATTCCGCTGGGAAAAGTACCCACACACAATGTGTTAAGGCAGTGTGAAGACTCCCCTTTGTTCCGAGCACACGCCAAAGCAGGTGATCGGATCCCACCTGTTTACCAGGACAATAGCATGGCTTCGCAGAGTCTGGGATCTTGACAACCGTATTGAATAAAAGATTACGCCCTCTGATGGATCACGCTAATGAATCCTTGGGAATTCTGGAATCGGGACAGCCAGCGAATGAGAATTCAGCTAAAAAATCTAACTGTAAGTTTATCTGGAGTTCTCAAGTAACTGGGATCTTAACTGACCCCAAAAACAGTTGGCGGGATGGTAACTGACCCCCAGGTATAAAAAACCTACAATTTTGGGATTCAGGGTTAACAGGGACTATGCCATGTTAGAACCAAATAAATCCAAACTGTTGTTCTGCCAAACTCCTCTATGTATTACAGAACTATTGGGCCCAGCCCAGGCAGTTCTATAACAACTGCATCCTGTGATCCTGTGTGACTCAGGGCTTTTCGACATTTTTTACGGAGGTGCTTTACCTTGGGGAGGCTCTCCCGTCTTTTTTTTTTTCTAGTTCGGGAGATTCGTAAAGTCCGCTCATATAGGGAGCTGCAGAGTCTCTGATACCGAAAGGGGGATAAATTGGGTTTTCATTGCACCCTGAAAAGCCTCCCCACTTGTAAGAGATTATTAAATCTCTTGTTTTTCTTTCGATTGTGATCGTCGTGAGGAAGTTTTACCCGCAACAATCCTTTGCAGCTGTACATGATTTGGGAATTAACATTCCTTTGTAAATAGCCGTAGTTAATCAAGAATAAAAGTAAATTTCCAATTTTACCTTTGACTGTGATCCATTCTTTACGTTACCTCTCACTCGAGAATATTGAAGTCTTCACAGAAGTTACTTTAACTGATGCTAACAGAGGATCGTCTGAGAGTCGTTTGCGCTTCAAACCAAAATCTAAAGTTATTGTACGTGTGTGTTATTTTAAGTTCGGCACTTATCTTATATAAGATTATTTGTTTTTACACCTGGGGTCGCTCTGTATTTCATTTCCTGAGTTCCCCTGAATTGATAATTCAGTTTGTTTGTAGCTGGAAAACAGTTGGCTGTAATCAACTTCTACGATTTGTACCTGATTTGCGTTGGGTCTGCATTTATTGATACATTCTGGCAGAAAGATTTAACTTTCTTGTACTATTGTTCGGGTTAGCATTCCAAGTAGCGTTCATTTCATTTGATCAAAAGTACTACAGTTTTTATATATTGAATAGAGCATAAAATGAACTTTAAAGCATAAATTGAATACTGTCATAACGTTCCATTTAGTTTCCTTCAATTCTATGAAGCTTGCCTTAAACAAAAATACCCGGTTCGTATCTTCCCTGCCAAACTCCCAATTATCACGTTGGGGAGACCAAAAAGTTCTTTTTTTTTTACCGCATACGCTGCTCAAGATTTTCAATCACACGTTCCAAGAGGATATCACGTTCTAAGTGACATTTAAAAAATTTTTTTATGATTTTAAATGTTCAGGCAGTTGGCTTCTATTAAGTAATTTTTTAATTTCATCCTAATATCTCAATAAATTCCATTAATTCAATAATAACTTCTTTCTTTTTTAATGTCTGTTGTGTTTTTTTTTTACTTTAAGACTTAAACATAAGTTGACGAAAAGCCAAATTTAATTTAAATATGAGGAAAGAGGTTATGGTCATTACGCGTACTTCACTATTCCTCACCACCTCATCAAATACTATATTTGTGAGATGTTAAGAACTAGTGGAATGTATAATTAAATATATAAACTAAAATAAAGTGATTGAGAAATGACCAAAGGAAAAGGATTCGCTAACAGTTTATTGTAGATTCGAATTTGACATTACAAAGAAAATATATTACTATTAATAGAGAATTAACGACTACTAACATTTAAGATTTTAACACAGTACAATAGATAAGAATAATATGAACGAGGGGGATACATAATATATAAACACAATCAAATAGAATTAAATGGTAACAAAATAAACACAGTTTACAAAACTATTAAGCACTTGCTGTCGCATCATGGCTGTTGGACTGAACACTTAGCTAAGGTATCGGAGTATCACTTGGAAGGTATCAGTATTCTTGCCCAGAAAATTATTTTTTAAAATTTGGTTTTAAAGGTGGGATATCTTTATAACTAGAAAGAGATATTTTGGGAGAAAAATTTAAATTGGTATAAGTTCTTAACTCAACTGTAGTACATTGTTAAAGAAATGATTTGGATTTCATTAAACCTAACATTGGAGGTTATGTGATTGATCAATGGAACTTCCTGTGAATTGGGAAGCCTTTACTTAAGCATTTTAAAATAGTTAAATGCCTTATAAGAGGTAGAATAACAACGATAATAATATGTTGATACAGGATTTTTTTAGAGAGTTTTAGGGCTACTAAACATTTTTCAGGAGAAACTCGGCGTTGACCTTTTATAATGTCTTATACTTAGTGTGAGATGTTAAGAATTAGTGGAATGTATAATTAAATATATAAACCAAAATAAAGAGTTTGTGATTGAGAAATGACCAAAGGAAAGGGATTTGCTAACAGTTTATTGTAGAATCGTATTTGGTTGGTTGGTTGATTGAAGTTTAATGGCGCTAAATCCTCTAGGGACAAAATGCGCCAAACAAGATGAAAAAAAAATTACAGGCTCAAAAACAGATTAAAGCAATTGTAAAAATAAAACAAACATAAAACACAAATAAAAATTAAGTTATATACAGATTAACAAGAATTGAAAATTGAAAGATTAAAAATTGAAAATTAGAAAATTGAAACACAATCAAAAATCATATTTCAGTATAAAAACCAGATTGACGAAGAAAGGGGAACAAGTTTGGATGTGGAGCTTCCCCGATGATTAAATTAAGATTCGGCGATGGATTATCAAAAAATTTTATATACATTGATTTTAAACAAACACAAGAGGTTAAAATATGTGCGACTGTGTAAGGTGTCTTGCAATACGCACATTGTGGAGGAGCTTCACCCAGCAAGAGATGGGCATGGGTGAGTCTGCAATGACCCACTCGTAAACGAGTGAGTATTACGTCATGTCTCCTAGAAAGGAGTTGAGGCCATTTAATTATCTTGGTTTTAATTTCCCGCAGTTTATTTGAAGGTATGTTATCCCAAGAGATCTGCCATTTATCGTGTAAAAGATCTTTGATGTAATTTTTCAAGTCAGGATAAGGAAGACCAGTGTTGAGAAAGTCACTTGCAGACCTGGTAGCCATGTCCACAAGTTCATTGCCTTTAATACCGACGTGAGAGGGAACCCAGCTAAAAACTAGCGAGATTCCCATGGAAGTAAGGTTAGTTATTGTTGTAAGAATTTTGAAAATAATAGGATTATTACAGTTATTGGATTGCAATGAATTAAGAACACTTTGGGAGTCTGTATAGATAATAAAGTTTTTACTATTGTGATTCATCAATTCTTCTAAAGCCTTCAAGATAGCAAAGGCTTCAGCAGAAAAGATGGAGAGTTTAGGATGGAGTCTGTAGCTATTGATTTGATCTTTAATAAGGTATGCACAGCTGACATAGTTAGTGGATTTTGACCCATCTGTGAAAACAGAGGTGTAATTTTTATAATATTGCTTGTGATCTTCAAAAATTTGTTGATAAATGATATTGCTAGTTGAACTTTTGTCAAATGATTTAAAGGGGTTTATTATAGTAAAAGTAGGAGTGTGCCAAGGATGTATTCCAATAGCTGTGGGTATTGTATCTATATTGTCTAAGTTAAGATCTCTTAAAATTTCATTTATCCTTCCCTGAAACGGCAGAACACAAGATGGTCTCGCATTGTATAATCTCTTAAGGTAATAATTGAGTGTATGTTGATGAATGGGATGGTTGATATAAGATGACGTTCTGAAGTAGTACTGAAGAGATAACATCTGTCGACGTAATTCAAGAGGAGCGTCACAGCAGTCAACGTAGAGACTTTCTACAGGAGATGTTCTAAAAGCCCCGGAACACAATCTGAGAGCGGAATGGTGAATGGTATTCAGCTTTTGAAGGACAGAAACGCGTGCTGACCCATACACAGGACAACCATAGTCCAGTTTTGAGCGGATGATGGCATGGTAGATCTTAATTAGGGAAACGCGATCAGCTCCCCATGAGGTCTTAGAAAGGATTTTTAGGATGTTGAGCTTCCTTTCGCAATTTTTCCGCAAGTTTGTGATATGGGGTGCAAAGGTAAGTTTTTTGTCAAAAATGACGCCGAGAAAATTCACCTCATTCACAATGTTGATGTTATTTCCAAGAAACTGGATCTCTGGGTCAGGGTGCAGACCTCTTTTTTTGCAAAAATGCACACAACATGTCTTTGAACTTGAAAAGCTGAAACCATTCTCGCTCGCCCACTTACTGATCTTGTTGACTGCAGTCTGGAGTTGTCTGTTAATAAATCTCATATCCGCTCCTTCACATGATATATGGAGATCGTCGACATACAAGTTTCCATTAACAGAGGGAGGTATCTCGTTCAGAATCCCATTAATTGCAATAATGAACAGGGTCACACTCAATACGCTTCCCTGAGGAACTCCTTCTTCTTGAATAAAAGTGCGAGATAATGTATTTCCTACTCTAACACGGAAATTTCTTAAGGCCAAAAAGTTTTGAATAAAAATAGGCATATTACCACGCAACTCTAAATTGAACAGTTGCTGTATAATTCCATGACGCCAAGTGCGATCATATGCCTTTTCTATATCGAAAAACACCGACACCAAATGCTTCCGTTTAACAAAAGCATTCCGAATTCTGGTTTCCAATTCTATGATATTATCTAACGTGCTCCTTCCACGACGGAAACCACTCTGAAAATTTGATAGGTAATTATTTTCCTCCAGGTAGTATATCAGACGAACGTTTATCATTTTTTCAAGAATTTTGCATAAACAGTTCGTCAGAGCTATTGGGCGGTAGCTGAGATGATTCGATGGGTCTTTATCAGGTTTTAGAATGGGGATTACAATAGCCTCTCTCCACGAGGAAGGGAAGCTATGTTCTCTCCATATTCTATTGTAAAGTTTTAGAAGGTTGGACATCGAAACTGAAGAGAGGTTTTTTATCATTTCGTAGGAAATATTATCGGGACCAGCAGAAGATTTATGGACTTTATGCAAGGCTCTGTTTAGTTCTAAAATGGTAAAATCAGTATTATAGGGAAAGTTAAGCGTAGTTTGAAAGTTTAAGGGTTTATCTTCGACCAGGTTTTTGAGTTTTGTAAAAGATGCAGAGTAATTTGAGCTTGAAGATATATCAGCAAAGGATGAGGCTATTGTGTTGGCTATGTCATCAAGAGAAGTTATTAGGTTATTATTATAATTTAAAATTTGGATTTGGTTATTTGGGTAAACGCCTGAACAGCGCTTTACTTTTACCCATAAATCTTTACTGGAAATGGAGGAAGTGATACTGCTTATATAGTTCACCCATGAATCTCTTTGGCTACGTCTTAAGGTGCGACGGAAAATACTTTTGCATTTCTTATAATTTATAAAATTCTCCGTCGTAGGATGTCTTTTGAACAATTGGAACGCTTTTCTCTTCGCTTTATAACAAATTTTACACTCTTGGTTCCACCATGGCTTTGTTTGCTTTTGAGGACGGCAGGAAGATTTTTTAATGGAAATATCAGCTGCAGAAATTATTTTTTCAGTTATATGATTCACTGCTTCATCAATAGTATTATTGTTGACCATGTCTGTAGAGATATTAGCTAGGATACGAAATTTATCCCAATCAGCGGAGCCTAGAACATAACGAGGAACACGCTGATTGGCATTAGAGCCACTATTGTGAGTTAGGATAATAGGAAAGTGATCACTATTGTAAAGGTAAGAATCCACTGCAAAATTCCAGAACGGAAAAATTTGAGGGCTGGATATTGCTAAATCCAGGGAGTGAAAGGTTCTTGTAGGGGAATGGAGGTAAGTATGTTGGTTTGTATTGTAAATGCACAGATCATGGTCGGATATTAGTTTTTCAATTTGTCGACCCCGTTTATTAAGGTTGGGGCTACCCCACAATGGACTGTGGCCATTCAAGTCCCCAACAATAATAAAAGGGACTGGGAGTTGAGTAATAAGGTTATTAAGAGTGTTCTGGGAGATGATATTATTTGGAGGTATATAGAGGTTACAGACAGTTATTAGAGAGTGTATGTGTATTTGAACAGCTACTGCTTGGAGGTCAGTGTTAATGTTTAAAGTTCTGAAAGGGTAGTCATGAGAAGTGAAGAGGGCAACACCACCATATACCCTGTCCCCTTCTAGGTAATATTTTCTAATAGTACTATAGCGTTTTAATTTGGCTGATTTATTGCTGTCAAGTAGAGTCTCTTGAAGGGCAAAACAAACAGGATGGTATTTATTTACGAGGTCTCTGATATCAGAGACGTGACTTTTGAAGCCATGGCAGTTCCAAGACAAAAGCGCCATTGTAAAAGTTAGGGAGGAAAAGGATGGAGATTATGTAGGTTGGGTGTTAGCCCACATTCCTTCTGAGTCCGAGGGATCTGTCAACATATCCTCTTCGGAAGTAACATAACCTTTTATTGAATCGTCTTCAGCAACTGGACGATTTTTTAAGAAGTCTTTGCTCGACAATTTAGATTTGAAAGGTTTTTTGGAGGATTCGTCATCGTCGAAATCCTCCAGAAGGTTACATTTATTTTTTATTTTTTCTTTTAGTTTTGCAGCTGTAAGTTTTTGATGTTTGGGAGTCTTTTGCTTAGATGGAAAACTAGTAATCTTTGCCTTTGATAAAATCTTACTTGATGCTTGAGTTTTTGGAGTTAATTTGTTTCTAGGTACACGTTCATTTAATGGTTTTGGAATAATTACGTTTTCTACGGTAACAGCTTTATTTTCTAATTTTGAGGGTGGATCACGATTAGGTTTAGGGCTATTGGGTACGGTTGGCCTATTTTCTGTTTGTGTGCTTATTGTTCTGCATTGTTTTACAGCTGCAGCAAAAGAAATTCCAGGTTTGGGAGTTCTTTCTTGAACAAGTTTCCGAGCTTCTGGAAAAGAGATGTTACTTTTCACTTTAACGGCCTGTATTTCTTTTTCCAGTACCCACTTAGGGCAAGTACGGGAAAAGGCAGGATGGTCTCCTTTGCAGTTGACGCATTTAGGTTTTGATTTGCAGTCAACGCCATCATGGCCAACTTCTGCGCAACGAGGGCAGGTGATGGAACCACGACATGATGTTTTAGAATGTCCAAAACGTTGGCATTGAAAACAACGTAATGGACTGGGAACAAAGGGACGTACAGGGCATCGAAGGTATCCAGCATTAATATGAGATGGCAGTGATGGAGTGTTGAATGTGAGAATAAGATGTTTAGTCGGCAGAATTTTGCCGTCTCGACGGATGGTAATTCTTCGTACTCCACAAACATTCTGCTGTTTCAAACCTTCTAGGATATCTTCATCGGAAACGTTGTAAAGTTCACCTTCTGAGATAACACCTCTACTAAAGTTTAATGTACTATGAGCAGAGACCGTCACAGAAAGTTCTCCGAATTTGGTACATTTCAGTAGATTTGAGGCTTGCTTCGTGTCTGCCACTTCTATCAGCAAGACACCAGATCTTAATTTTTTTACTGATTTTACTTCTCCGACAGATGTTGAGATGTATTTGTGTATCAGAAAAGGCGAGACAGCTGAAAAGCTTCCCTCCTTTCTCTGTACAATGAAAAATTTCGCAAGACTTAAACAATCACATCATTGTGCCCCTTTTGACCCAAGGGGAGAGGTTGTGGGGGGGGGGTTGAGGAATCCATATTTTAAAGGAAGTTGTTCAGATCCCGGCGGCACCACCCACCATGGAGCCCAACAAGGGGATGCTAAACGCTCCCAAAAAGGGACATAAAGTCGCACCAGTGCTAACCGGGATCTATACGCGCACAGCTACCCCTTAAGCAGCCTCGACCCATTAAAGTGCCCAGCAGGTAACCGATTGCTTGGCCCAGGCCAGTGACAAAAGTCGTCCGACCAGCCGATTGATGTAGACGGGACCATTCTACACCACCCGTTTACCCGAAGCAGGGGCCAAAGTAATGTGTTGGTTTCCCTCAATTACCAGGATCCCCCTTTCCGGGAACACGGGTCTCCACGCACGGCAAACACGTGGGTGGTTAACAAATCGCGATATGTTGTGTTCAGAAAGGAACACAACATATCGCGATAAGCCCTCACCTCCGAAAGGGTAACCACAACGAGGGAGAAAAAGGAAAAAGGAAGAGAAGAGAAAAAAGGAAAGAAAAGGAACAGAACAAAAGATCGCTGGGGTACCTCGGGATTGCGACACCCGTGTTTACCTGAAGTAGGTAAACCCCCTGAGGGGAGAATCGTATTTGACATTACAAAGCAAATATATTACTATTAATAGAGAATTAATGACTACTAATATTTAAGATTTTAACACAGTACAATAGATAAGAATAATATGAACGGAGGGGATACATAATACATAAACACTCTCAAATAGAACGAAATGCATATGGATTGGATCAGCGTTGGGAAAATGAAACCCAATAAGATTTATGATTAAAGGAATTAAGAATTTACTTACTACAATGACTTTGAACTGACAATGATATTTTCACTCCAAACGTCGTCCAAACCATCCACTTTAAAGAAACCAAGAAAAAAAAACAGAATATCTAGCCGATATAATTCCCTCACTCCGCGCTCTCAGCGAACACTGTATTATATTTTTTTTAGATGGCGCTACGCTCAACGGTAACAAAATAAACACAGTTTACAAAACTATTAAGCAATTGCTGTCGTATCATGGCTGTTGGATGGACGGAACACTTAGCTAAGGTATCGGAGTATCACTTGGAAGGTATCAGTATTCTTGTCCAGAAACCTGCAGTTTTACCTTAACATAACATAAAATTAATGAAAAATGGTATTTTTCAAAATTTGGTCTTAAAGGTGGGATATCTTTATAACTAGAAAGAGATATTTTGGCAGAAAAATTTAAATTGGTATGAGTTCTTAACTCAACTGTAGTACATTGTTAAAGAAATGATTTGGATTTCATTAAACCTAATATTGGAGGTTATGTGATTGATCAATGGAACTTCCTCGTATGGATTGGGAAGCATTTTAAAATAGTTAAATACCTTATGAGAGGTAGAATAACAACGATAATAATATGTTGATACAGGAATTTTTAGAGAGTTTCAGCGCTACTAAACATTCTTCAGGAGAAACTGTGCGTCGACCTTCTATAATGTCTTATACTTAGTGTGAGATGTTAAGAATTAGTGGAATGTATAATTAAATATATAAATTAAAATAAAGACTTTGTGATTGAGAAATGACCAAAGGAAAGAGATTTGCTAACAGTTTATTGTAGATTCGAATTTGACATTACAAAGCAAATATATTACTATTAATAGAGAATTAATGACTACTAACATTTAAGATTTTAATACAGTAAAATAGATAAGAATAATATGAACGAGGGGGATACATAATACATAAACGCAATCAAATATAATTAAATGTATATGTATTGGATCAGCGTTGGGAAAATGAAAGCCCAATAAGATTCATGATTAAAGGAATTAAGAATTTACTTACTACAATGACTTTGAATATTTTCACTCCAAACGTCGTCCAAACTATCCACTTTAAAGAAACATCAAGAAAAAACAGAGTATATTGGTTCGTAGCCGGTTTAATCTCCTCACTCCGCGCTCTCAGCGAACACTATTGTATTACTAGCATATAACCCGTCATATGACGGGGTCAGTAAAATTTTTAATTTTCCAGAATTGTAAAGAACCCTATGAGGCATGTAAGAAAATGGTTTGTTTTTTAGGCTGAGAATTACCTTTCAAAAAAAAAGAATAATCGATTAAAATTATCACATATGTACTTAATCTATTATTTAAGTCAAATAAAAAAGAAAATTATTTATGTAATATCCAAGTTTAGTGATAAAACGTATGGAAATAATGCAGAACACATTTACATAATTTAAAATAAGAAATGATTAAATGAGATAATTAAAGGAATGAAGTCATAATGCTAGAAAAAAATGTTATTTTTACCTACTTATTATGTGATAAATTGATAAATTTAATCGCTTGCTCTTAAAATGGGGCTTGATATAATGGCATTAAACACCCGAAAAAGGGACAGGGTGGATTTCGAACGGTTTAAAGAGAACAGTATTTTTTGTCGTGATACGAAGGTTATTCATACCAATTTACTTCAGAATCGGATCTATAGTTTAAGAAAAGATAAAATTTACTCGCTTTGAATTTTGCAAACCCTAACTCCTCAAAAATCCAATTTGGATGCTCTATCCATTCCAGGTCCAACAGCTTCATAACTTCGAGGACAGACGGGCAGATAACTTAGGCCATTATTACATTACGAGAAGAAAGTTTAAGGATACCCAACATGAAATGTTTATGTGGCCAGGGACATCCGTACAACAATACGTGAATTTAATAAAATAAAAAAAAATAAAAATTATAAAAAGTTGAAAAAATAGTAAAAATGTATGTTAAAAATAATAAAACAAATTTCGGAATAAGAATTTAAAATAAAAAGCAGAAAATATTAAAGTTATTAGACATTAAAAAAAATTAGCTGCGTCGGGGATAGCACAGTCAACCCGAGAAGTACGACGATCAAGTGGGCGGACATTCTACCAAACGTACAACGCCTGCACTTTGTGAGCCAACTAATATATGAAGATTGAAGTAGAAACAATCCAGAAATTTAAATATTACTCTTCACCTTTGCCATCCTAACAAGAATGAATTTCGTATAGAATAAGAGGAAGGATAAGGCTTGAAATAATAGCATTAAACGCTCGAAAAGGGGGGATGGGTGGATTTCGAACTTGCTTTCATTCTTGCTAACCCTAACTCATGAAAAATTCAATATGAATGCCTGTATCCATTCCAGGGACAACCGTTTTAGAAATTCGCAGACAGACAACTTAGGCTATTATTATATAAGAGACTAGCATATAGCCCGTCATATGACGGGATCAGTAAAATTTTTAATTTTCTTAGAATTGTAAAGTACTCTATGAGGCGAGTAAAAAATTGTTTGTTTTTTTGCTGAGAATTATCTGGTACAAGCTCAATAATTTGTTTATCTTCATATTTCTCTAAAGTCTCCCGATACTGTGATTGCAGTTTAGAATTACGTTGAATTCGTTTCGAAAGATAGTTGACCACCACGGAATGAATGTAATTGGTTCAAATATGTGGGTTCGGGGAAAATCTTCCAAAGTTTGCCGAAGTTCAACAGCGATACTCGGAAAGCGATGTCAAATAGCGAGGGATACAGTTAAATCCTAAACAGCGAGCGAGCTAGATCAGTGATACGTCGATTAGCAATGGAGCTGTGTGAATGGCTCCCTATAGTTCGATGTACATTAATTGAATCAAAAAAATCTTTCAGATTGAAGATCCCGATTACAAGTCATTCCGGTTCACTGCTAAATGACTGTTTCAAACATAAGATACGAAAGCGATCGAAATAAACATGCTCCGTCCCCAACTATTGAAACGACTGGAAGGGGAACCATTTTCTCTTTTATAATTAAAAAATATTGTTCCATTTTACAATTATGCTGACTAAAAGTTATTCATTTCAAACTTTACTCGCTTAGAATATTGCTAACCCTAACTGATCAAGAATTCAATATGGATGCTTATCCATTCCAAGTCCAACCGCTTCATAAATTCGAGGACAGACGGACAGATAACTTAGGCTATTATTATATAAGGGATTATTTTTTTTTAGATGGCGCTACGCTCAACGGTAACTATTAAGCAATTGCTGCCGCTGATCCAGCATCATGGCTGCTGGACGGAACAATATTTATTATTATCTATTTTCGTGGTTTCTTTTCCAGGTAATAACCCGCTACGTTTTATGTGTCGCGTACTCCCCCATAAATACTGGATGTAGTAGACCCATTCGTAGTATTTTTAAACTCTTTAATTAATTAAAGAATTCATCCCACACACTTAAAAAACTCACCGGTATAAAAATCCGATTAAATTTTCCTCTGGGGAGAATAGTATCTCCATCGTTTTTTCTCTTTCCTGTATACAAGGATTTAAATATAATTAAGTAGTTAAATTGAAAAACTTCCCTAAGGCGAAAGACCATTTCTTAAGAGATCAGGTATAGAAAGGAAGCGATGCGAATAATAGGCGGGTGTCTAGTTCTGTTTGAAAAAATAACTTAAGCGACATGAAAAAAAAATTAGATGTTTAAACCCAAGAAAAACATTTTCATTTTTTTAGTTTTTTTAATTACGGAATGTAAAGGTATTTTTTGTAAAGTTAAAAAATGTAGAAAGATTTTTTTTCTTTTTAAACCATGAAGAAAATTCTAAGAAAATATATTTTAATCGCTTCTTATAGAAAAGCAATTATTTCGCAATTGTTTGACTAGCCTTTGACTAAATAACGATTTTTTTTCTCTGAATATTTTAAAAGTAATGGATAAAGAGAAATAAACATTGTATTTTTTCATCTTAAAAGTTTATATTTTCAAGTCACTAAATATTTTCCTGAAGGTGTTTATCTTACGTCAGCGGTATCTTTAAAAACAAAGACAACGCTGTGTCAAAAAGTCTTTAAAAATTTGAATGAGGTGAGTTTTTTATCTCTAAGTAAAAAGGATATGTATTCTTTGTTACTTGAAAAATAATCATAAGGCATACTTAAGAAAGGTAATGTATTAAGGGGAAAAAAAGCATATGGGGACATTATATGATTTCCTTGTACGCCTATTAAATATGAAAATTTTTTAATACACTTCGTTTAAACTTATTGTATTTAAACAGGAAGTACTATTTTTGAATTTTGTAATCTTTCGACTCAATAAAGAAAATAATTATAACATAACTAAAATATTAATCTATAATAACAACAAAATGTATTTACTATTAACTTAACAATGAATAAATTTATATTAAATAATAAATAGTGTATTGTTACGAATTTGTTTAGTGAACCGTAAATTTAGCATTTTGGCGAGATACCGGTTCGTTGGCGACAGTTTTGGCAGTCTACTTTTGTCGCCAAATATCGCCAAGTGTCGCCAAATGTTGCCAAGTGTGGAGTCACTTGACAACTTTCGGTTCCGGTTTCTTAAATATTCCAGCAGTTTCTTCGGGCCTATATAAGGCAGGCTGAGTCCCAAATAGAGAGAGTCGTGAAGTGGATCTCTCGGTTTACAGAGTATACATGGTGTGTTGTATTTTCCAACTCAATGCTAATAAATGATTGTTTTCGTGTTGTAGTCCTTAAAGTCCATTCAATCCCCGAACCCAGTTTTGAATTTCGTAACAGTATATTAATCTAACAATAAGTTGAGCTGAAGTAATGCCACCTAGCGTAGACATATACCTTTATTTTCTTTTATATTTGTTATATTGAGATTTTTCTTTATATTTAGTTTATGTTGTTAAAAAAAATAGAAGCGCACATCTAGATGTTACAAGAGTTTTTACAAATGCAAAATTTCAGTTAGATGTTTTTGCGTTATGCTGATCAGTATTAATATCTATTTTATTTTATTGAAACATTTTATTAGACAAAATGCAAATTACAACCAAAAAAGAGCATCCACAACTAGATGTTACAACAGTTTTACTTACAAAATTTCTAAATTCTAAGGCTAATCGTTTTTGAATTATGCGAGGTATATACATACATGCAGATAACATGATCAAACTAGTCAAAACGCCTCCCGGGATGGTCAAAAGAATATTTAAAGTTTCAAAATCAAATAAAGTTCTCTTGCATAACGTATAGACGTAAATCTTAAACTAATCAAAATGGTTTCGATCAGGGTAAGATTTTGTATCGCGATTTATTTCGTGTATGAAAGTAAAAATTTGATCTTGGTAAATATTTATAATTGTACATCGCAACTTACTCTTATGATAATCCCGATAGCTGCTTTTGGCATGTGGTTGTAATATAAAATTTGCAAATTTGCATTTTGACTTATGTAACTTTTGAACCATGAAACGATAAAGATATAAACAAATATAGTGGCACTTCCCAACAGCTAAACACGGGACTTTGTTGCCGCTAAATATTTTTAATAAATATGTTCTTCCTAAGGTTATTTATGCCTCTAAGAAAATTTCTGAAAATTTAAACCTAAATAAATTAACATCGTTCATACATTGAAAAAGAACGTATGAAATATTATATATGTTTTCGTTTCACCAATTCTTCAACGAATTACTTTGCTGCGCTTCTACCAAATTCAAAAAAGTTCGGAAACAAAACATGACTGTATCCACATATATTTTATTAAAAAAAAGCAGCAGCACTTTTGCACTAACTAAAAACTATGTTTGAATAGCATTAAATTTAATAACAGAAATAGATATATATAGGGTTTTTAATAAAAGACATAGGTCTATAACATATTTTTCATATTCTTACTGGTCTGCAGTTGTAAAAAGTTGTGAATTCCTGATTTATAGCATTCGATAAAATAATGTACAGGGTGTTCGGATAAATGATGGCAATTTAGTTAGGAGACATCAAAAGGAGCAGCAATTTCCATTTAAACAGTGTCACAAAAGAAGCCTCATGACTAATAGTTTTTCAAAATTTTTGTTCTTAACAAAAAAATTATATATCGTTGTGTTAACGTGTTTAAATTAACTGTTGCCATAGAGTAATCAGAAAATTCAAGCAGTTTATTTACAGCAAACAGTTCACAGTCTGATTACTTTTCACTGTATCTCCATATGAGTACATTACAACAGTCTAGTACTCTATGATTATTTACAACATAAATATGCTAAGAACGTCCATCAACAGCTGTGAAAACTGAATTAAACTAAGTAAACGGACTACCTTTCTTTAGTTTCATCACCTAGCGAGAACTACGAGAAGACTGGAGAATGTCCTAAAAAGTCCAGAATCTCGCCTAGTTTGTGGACAATTTGAACAACCTTTCATAAAATATTTCCAACTTGACGACAACATCAAGTGCTCGAAGCAACAACCAACTTGATGATATATCGCCATTTAGCAGACATAGCCACTGACTATTGCAATTAAAAAGAAACTTCACCTGTAATTTCTTTTTTAAGCATGACAATGAAAATTTAAGACAAAATACGATCGAAGACACTTTATGGCAATCTAACTCACATTTATCACACTTTTTTCTATATTTACATCTTATACAGACAATAATGACACATAATATTTACACTGTTAGACAGAACTCAAATTCATAAATATCTAAGCCTTGCTGTCAAATTTGATGCCATTACTTGTAAATCTATAAAGTGTTTGGTTTAGTCTCGAGCGCTACGGTCTACTTTTTTGCAATACGAAGGTTAAATATCTTTAAAAGGTATAATCATTATAGCGAATTAATTTATTTGTATCATGTGTTATGTAGTACATAATTTAAGCTTTAAAATAATTTTCCTGAAATTTACTATTTTTTAGATTATGGACAAGCTATTCTGAATAACTTCCTGAAATTTCGTAAACTGATGTAAGTTCACATACTGTATTTACTATTGTATAATATGTACAAACTAATCAAAATGGGTTAAGGTATGGTTAAAATGAATATTTCTATTAAAATTTTATCATGGAAAGTTTTCGCAGTTACAATTCTTAATTTATTTTGAACAGAGAAGAAAAAAAGAGAGTAGTATGTTTTTAAATATAAAAAAGAAATTAATTTCTTATTTCAAACAATAATTTAATCAACTTAATTAAAAACCTGCTTATAATTAAAACGAAAAATAATTATAAAGATTAAACAACTTTGTGTAATTTAAATTTAAAGTGTCTCTTTCCGAGAGAAAATTTGAAAAGTTTTAATACTCCAGCGAACTGTATTTGAAGTCACCCTGAAAAACTTTTCTCATATTTAAATTTAATTCTGAATCCTAAAGCATGCATTAAATTTGTCTGATGTAAGGCAAAAAGTGGCACGTCTCATGTTTTGCAAAAAAAGCTTTTAATACCTATTTTTAGACAGAAAAAGGAAGATCAGACGTATGTTTACATTGAAATAAGATATTTGAAGTAAAATTTGAATGACTTACATTTTGCAAATATTGCAATGAACATTTTTTCCCAGCTTGAGCATTTGGAGAAATTTTTACCCTGTTCGTACTTTTCATAAAACATCAAATGCATGCAAAAGGTTTTATTTCGTTTTATGCTTGAATATTTCATATCATATATTTTCTGGTGTTGTTCTGGGAATATTCTTTGTAGAAGACGATAGTAATGTAAGCATTAAAATTTTATTACTTCATCTTCAAATAAGAATGTGAAATGAAGAGAGAAATAAACTCTATAGCTACTCTAACCTAATTTTGTACACACAAAAAAAAAATACAGAAGCATAATGTTAATAAAAACGTCAGCGTCATTAATATGCAAATGTAAAATATTTAAGACAGTATAGAGACATTCTCTTTGATGAATCCTTCATATTTAGCAATGGAAAAGTTTTCTCATTACTTCAAAGCGTCTGTAAGTAGTCTTAGATATTTTTGGTTGTTGCTTATAATTGAAGCTAACTTTATTATTCTATTATATAAATATAAGTCGGATGAATTTTTAAGAATATATATGTTATTTGGTAATAGTTGCGCAATTGATTCTAAATAGGGTACAAATGATATCTCTTGTCAAGGTATTAATGGATAAGTTGGGTTGAGACTGAATCAGTCCCAAAGAGCTATATTGTGGTAACAAAGGCTCAAATTAAAACGGACAAATATACACAAATATACATATATACAGGGTGTCCCATAAATCTTGTGACAAGCTTGTAAATGAGGTAGGGTCCATCATAGGGAGTAAGAATTGCACACCACATGGGTTGAAACATCAGGAATAAGTAGTAGCACGCTCTTAGTACACAACTAGGTGATGTTGTCCATGAGAGTGTTGGAAAGGACAGTGAAAATTTCTTCATTTCAGCGATAGTCAGCATACGATCGTAAGGGCATGGAACGTTGCATGAACTATGAGCTAGAAGACATGCACTTAATGTACACCATTTGAATTCATTATGTCTAATAAATGTCTCAAATTATTCACTCTCTTGTTCCTTTCCTATCTTCGACCTCTGCTGCCACTTACTACTGACTCTTCCGCCCATGGGTTCCAATGCATTTCTTGATCTTTATGATGTGTCCTACTCATCTAAAAGTTTTTTGTAACATTTACGGGACACACTGTGTGTGTTGTGTTCACGACGTACACGTATGAAGAGTCAGACGAATCCATGTTTTTTAAATTCCATTATTCTATCCTCAAATTTCCTAAGCCCTCATATACAAAATGACTACCCGTATTGGTGGTAACTCTTTTAATAAAAAAGCATTCTCTGACCACAGATCGAAGAGCACAGTTGCGCAAGAACTCTCTTCCTAGATTTTGACACATCAGGAGGTATTATAAACTAATTCATTCTAGATCATTTCGCAACTGAGTATCTTGCATATACTCTTAATATATATATATATATATATATATATATATATATATATATATATATATATATATATATATATATATATATATATATATATATATATATATATATATATATATATATATATATATATATCATAACTAAACTTTAGGCATATAATTGTTTAAAAAATTAACATTTATTTGTTGTTGTTGTTGACTTATGTCACTTGGTGAAACCAAGCACGATTGAGCAGGAGGATACTTGTATTTAGGGGAAGGAATGCGACTTTCGTTTATAACAAGCACCACGAGGGTGAAAGTACGACTTATGCTCATGTGGGTCCTCGTAATTTTAAAGCAGGGAAAGCAGAAGCCCCATAGACTTAGCCTGCCACCACCAGAATTATTAATTGAGAACTTGGAGAACATTGTAATCAAGAACCTATTTTACGTGTCCCAGTCACCTTTAACGAACACGGCGGATCTTAGGTCGGCTCGGGTTCCTAACCCGCAACCTCTCAATTACGAGATCGTTGCCTTTATCAATTGAGCACTTATTTGATTTTCCCGAGCTAGACTCAACAATTTTGTTGCTTTAAGTAACCATTAAAATCCCGCACAAGACTCATAAAGATAGTCATAGTAAAGTTCCTTAAAACTCCATTTTGCTGCAGCATCTCCAAAATCCGATCAGCACTTAGAATTGTCCATACCCTTTAAACTTCATAGGTATCAAAAGTCATAACATATCCAAGTCACAAAAAAGTGAAATTATGCTACTCTTATGGAAAATTAACTTGGCTTAACGTTCAGACTTCCAAAATGCCAACTGGTAAAATATGTGGCAACTTGGTCCTACAGCCAATATGAATCCCTCTCGTGTAGATTTCCTGTGAGAATCACTACAGGAATATAAAAAGAAATAAAATTGTTTTCATTCTAATTAAAAAATTGCCTAGTCTTTCGTACATTTAAAATTTACTTTTCGGAACACAATAGAAATGGTACGTTTACGCCATAGTTTAAAGTAGTTCGATGTTTTTTTATTAATCTGATGTGGCCGTCACAAGACATCTTTGAACTGTTAATAATATATATGTATATTTTATTAATTTGTATAATGCATTATCAAAATTATTTTTTACACATGATCGTCGAGATTTAAACTTAGTTTCGTCTTTCGTAGTAATGGTGTTGTCTGAGTATAAATCAAGTACAGCTATATGGCAGCAAACCACAACTTTAATATTCGTTATATTGATACATAAATATTTGTTCTAAACCGAACTATTTCGTACTTCCAATATTTCACTTACTACTTCAGGAAATAATAAACAGTAAAAATTCAAAATGATTCTCTGCTATTTTCATATTTGTGTTCTAAAAATAATTTTTAAAGTATTGTTAGAAATGTCTAAAAAGTACTGTTAAAGTTGCATATGAATACGTCAATATATCTGTGTTGAAATATTGTAGACTGATAGCATTAATGTTCATTACAATGAAATCTTTCGTTACTTAAAATGCGGCTTGCAATCAAAACTGGAGATGCACTTGTTACTCATCGTATCAACTTCTGTTGATCATAGTTGTCAGAATACACTGACTAGGGTTCCTTTTAATGTCCTTCTAATTAAAATATGGAAAAATTTCTTTACCTTTCATGTTGAATCACGGTGGTGTCTGGACCAAGAAGACAAAAAAAACCCTACTTCCATACGACACACACACCAAACATTTTATTCTTGCATTCTCTGCAAAAACTCTAAAAAACATCACAAAAACACACTTCCCACACTACATGTACTTAGAATTCCATCGTTATATTACTTTCCCTGTAGAGCGTCCTTTAGTGAGAGAAAATCTCTTTAGGTTGCAGACATAACATCACTACTAGTTGTTACAATCTCAAATATTAAATACAATATTCGGCTAAAAATTTTTTAAGTATGTGAGATATATACGCATGTACTTACAGACATCCCAATAAAACAGTCAAAATTTTCTCAGGAACTATCAAAATGGATATTTAGTAAGATGATGGCTGAATGGTTAGGGTGCTGGTCTTCGGTACCGGAGTTCGAGGGTTCGGATCCCACTCTGGCATGGATGTTCGTAGCCGTTCGGAATCGTCTTTAAGACGTAGATCCCGGTCTCATTAGCCCTCGTGTTGCAAAAAGGTATACCTTAGCGCTCTAAACCAAACTAACCAAACCAAAATGGTTTTTAAAGTTTCAAAATTAAAGTTCCTTATACGTATCTACACACGTACCACTAAGTATCGAAATTGATTTTGTCATGTTCAAAATGAGTATATCCTGTAAAATGTGATCATGAAAAGATTTCGGGAATACAATGCATCTTTGTACAATTAAGTTAAATGGCCAAATGATTTAAATAAAAATTCCAAATTTAGCTTATACTACACAATTTTGTTGAATTATTATATATAAAAACTAATGGATATAATATGTATTTTGCAGAGTGTTTTCGGAAAATATACATTTTCTTTTGACTTAAAAGGCAATTGCTAAATTTTAAACGTATTGTTCTTTAGTGGATCCATCCTAAGTTTAATAATATAAATAATATTAAGAAAATAAAAAAGACCTCTATCTTAATAAGAAACCATATTTTAACTGGAAATCGTCTTTTCTTTAATGACCTCTTATTTAACGTTTCCAACCCTCAGATTCCAATTAAATTGCATCATTACAAGACAGAAAAATAGGTACTTAAAACTAACCAATTATGATGAATCAAAGTTACAGCATCCCGAGAAGGAATCCATCTTGTTTGTGTCTACTTATCGATTCCAAGAAATCGTTTGAAACTCAACAACACTCTGCAATTTCTATTTAATGTCTAAAATAAATAAATATATTTCGTACTGAGAATATCTGCACAGCGTATGAAAAGTCATTTAGACTCCGTCTAGACTAGAAATTTCTGTGTGAGTAAAAAATGTAAAGAGTTTGTACAGAAATTTAAAGGTTAAATTACGTCTAGTTTTTATTTAAGTTACAGAGTGTGTTTATATAATCTGTAGGGAAATTGGGTGTTTTCTAGAAGGTGTCCTTTTATTCAGAGAATATACATGGGTAAAATACATATACGAGTAACATACGAGGGTAAGATACATATACGGATAAGATAAGCAGGTAAGATACATATAATCAGTACGAAAAAAAGAAATATATTTCGTACAGAGAATATCTCCATAGTGTATGAAAAGTCATTTAGACTTCGTCTAGACTGTATAAACTTCTTTGTGAGTAAAAAATGTAAAGAGTTTGTGCAGAGATTTAAAGGTTAAATTAAGTCTAGTTTTTCTTTTAGTTACGCGGTGTGTTTATATAATATGTAGGAAATTCGGGTGTTTTCTAGAAGGTCTCCCTTTATTCAGAGAATATACATGAGTAAGATACATATACGAGTAACATACATATACGGGTAAGATACATATGCGAGTAAGATAAGCGGGTAAGATACATATACGGGTAAGATACGCGGGTAGGATACATATAATCAGTACGAAATAAATAAATATATTTCGTACTGAGAATATGTTCATAGTGTATGAAAAGTCATTTACACTCCGTCTAGACTGTAGAAATTTCTGTGTGAGTAAAAAATGAAAAGAGTTTGTACAGATGTTTAAAGGTTAAATTACGTCAATTTTTTTTTAAATTACGTGGTATGTTTATGTAATATGTAGGAAAATCGGGTGTTTTCCAGAAGGTATCCCTATATTCAGAGAATATACATGGGTAAGATACATATACGAGTAAGATAAGCGGGTAATATACATATACGGGGAAGATACATATAATCAGTACGAAAAAAATAAATATATTTCGTACTGAGAATATGTTCAATAGTGTAAGAAAAGTCATTTAGACTACGTCTAGACTGTAGAAATTACTCTGTGAGTAAAAATTGTAAAGCATTTGTACAGAGATTTAAAGGTTAAATTACGTCTAGTTTTTGTTTAAGTTACGCGGTGTGTGTGTTTATATAATCTGTAGGGAAATCGCACGTTTTCTAGAAGGTTTCTCTTTATTCTGAGAATGTACACGGGTAAGATACAACTTCTGAGTGATTATCACATTGCAGAGTGGAATCACTGGGCATTTAATTTATTAGAAGGTATATTTAGTTGCTTTATTTCCAATTTTCTCTGATACAGCAGGAATGATTTGGTTTCAAGCTCTACAGCTAACTTGCTTGTATAATAGAGATAATACCTATTACTTAAAGTCGATTACGAATGACTACACATATCGATGCCAGCAGTAGTATTCAAATCCATGGACTCGGATTCCGACAGTTAGCATCTTTCTTATTCGTCCATCGTTTAGCCAGAATTGAATAGAAGATTTTAGATTCAATTCTGGCTTTTTAGATCTTCATAATTTATGTTATACATACATACATACATATATATATATATATATATATATATATATATATATATATATATATATAGAGAGAGAGAGAGAGAGGGAGAGAGATATGTACATATGAATATATGTGTATGTCAGGTTTGAAAAAGTAAAATTAATAAATTTGGGGTTTAAGAGTAAAAAAAGCTTATCTCTCTTTTAATGCAGGCTTATGAATCTTTAATAAAGCATTATAAAAGGACTTGACTCTTAAGGATTGAGAGAGAGCGTCTTGAGAAAGGGTTGCTGCATGAAACTTCCCTAAGTAGGGCTTCTATGTTTAGCCTATGACCGCCAACTGACCAACACCATGTTTCATTAAGATGTGAACAAATCATGTTTTAAGAAGAATACTTTTCGCACTCTTCATCCCTCAGGCATATGTCTGACATACACACACACACACACACACACACATATATATATATATATATATATATATATATATATATATATATATATATATATTATATATATATATATATATATATATATTATATATATATCATTGTATGTAAGTATATGTTAATGTCCGCTGTGCATTTTGAAATCATACAACTTGAATATTTCAAGGCGATTCAGGTCAACTTTAAAAAGATTTTGCAGAAATAAAACGCTTTATATATATATATATATATATATATATATAAATCTTAATTGCATTTGACAGCTGTATTTTGTCACCATTTGATATTTTTTTCTTTTTATAATTACGAACTAAAATAACTTAAATAACTTAATTCATCTGATACTGTTTAAAACGTGTTTTCATATATTCATATATGCATTTTCATTTCTAATTTACTTTTTGACAATATTTATATGACTTAATTGATTTCATCTTTGACATTTAGTTTCATCAATTTTAATTCGGTATATTTCTTTCATTTTAAATTTAATTGCTTTATTTCTTTATCCAATTTACAGGAACCAATCTTATTCTAATGATAATAGCCTTATCGTTTGATAAAGTATTTAAAACTAACATTTATGCTACGTCAATAATATTGTTATTCGTAATTACATTTGTTTACTTTAAATGATTTGGCTTAAATGTTAAGATGCTTCTCTGTTACTTCGTCGCTAAATAAAAATTTTTTATTTATTTAAATTATATTTCCTGATTAAATTAAGTTTACATGAATACGTTATTAGTTTTACAATGATGGTAATTTTATTTTCATATTGTTAATGTAAAATAATATAAAAATTAAAATGTTGTATTATTAGTGTAATATAATCTAAAAATTAATTTGAATTTTAAAATAAATATAACGAGTATTTAAAGCCTTACACACCCAGACCAAAGATAGGACACGAAGAGGTAAACTAATAAAATAAAAAAATAAGAAAAGATTTTCAAATTATATAGGATGATACAATGGAAAACAGCGTATACGATACTCACTTGTACGAAATATTCAGTTGTGCGAAGTACTTCTCGTGTCCCAGCTATACTTCTATAAGGCTTATATTATAAATTATTCACTCATACAGATAATAATTTACGGAAAGCTTATCCTCTACATATATTTTCGAAGGAAAACCTTAATTAGTTATATGAAGGAAGCAAAAATTTTCCTCATTCAATCGGGCAATTAAGTTCTCAAAAGAATGCTGCAAAGTGTATGAATTAAATAGAAAATATTTATGCAGAAAAACTGAATAAAGGAAATAAAAGTAAAAACTGCACAAATGAAAAGAAAAGGATAAGTATATAGCTGCTTCAAGCTTAAGGTGATAATGGATTTTACAGTTTTACTTTGCGTTAAAACTAGAACTTCTTTTCAGTTTAATGTTCAAAAAGCCTACAAAAATTAATTCTTGCTAGTTCAGCTTCGAGATTTCTTATTTTCTCAAAGATATTAACGCATTGTGTGCGGGTACATTTCGTAGCGGAATTGTACCGGGATCAGGTGTTTTGCACGTAAATTTAGTTATTTAGTATTCAAATTTAAGTAAATTTAGTATTCAAATAAATCTCAATAGATCGAAAATTATTTAATTTTTTAACCCACTTTTCGTATTTTATATTGCAATATATAAACAAATATATTAATAAAAGAATAAGCATATATATATATTATATATATATATATATATATATATATATATATATATATATATATATATAATATATAAATATACATATATATAATACCATTTTTGCAAGGGTAAATAAAAAGTTAATTTTAAATCTAAATTGGGCGAACGATGGCCGAATGGTAGAGCGCTGCACTTCGAAACCGGAGTTCGCGGGTTCGAGTCCCGCTGCTGGCATGGATGTTTGTAGCCGTTTGGAATCGGCTTTAAACTGTAGGTCCCGGTCTCATTAGCCCTCGTGTGCAAAACAGTAGACCGTAGTGCTCCAGATCAAACCAAACCTAAATTGATTTTTTAATCAACCTTTCCGTTCTGTGGTTCCGCATCGACTGATGTAAAAACTAGTTTTTATTTGTCTAAATTTTTCCAGAATCTGCGTAGTAGACAAGAACATTCGGCTTCGTTTTTCTCTATATACTGTTATTTTTGTACTCACAAACAAACCATGTTACTACCCTAACCCGTACTAGTACGTAACCCGCACTCAAGTATCACTCGTCAAAAAAGTACTAGAACTTGTTCCGTATACAATGTGTTAATATATTGATCTAAAATTATTAGATAAAATAAAATGAAACAATGTTCTTCATTTATAATTTAAGAAAATATTTTATATACCAAATCTAGTTTTATAGCGAGTAAATTCATTACTTGAAATATCTTAATTCAATTTTATAATCTGCGTGAAAAAGAAAATAAATTGATTAACAAAAATTTTATGACAGCTTTTTTCATACAGTCCATTGAAATATAAATTTTCTTTTGACAAATCGAAACAAAATATATTTTAAGAAGTAGAATTCAAATGGAAGCAGTAAAAGCATTTTTTACTTTCGAATTATTTAAATCTCCATTATCTAAACTTGAATTCTGTAATTAATTATTATTAACTTATGAATAAATAACTGTCACAAGCGAAGTACAGATGTTTAATTAATAATAAATGCATGTTCTGTAGAATAATTAATTGCGGTAAAGCTTTTCGTTCGCTTTCATTTTCATAACATGTATTACGATTTGAAAGTGGTTAAATGGTTTAACCAATATTAAATGCTCATTGACGTAAAATCGTATTATTAAATGAATTATAAACTTTCGCAGGAAGAAAACTGATAGAAGTTTTCAATAAATTTAAGAAAGGAGAAATAGAGTGAATATTATAAAGATGTCCTGGTTTTATACTCATATACTTATATTTTGTAAATCTTAACAGTTTTTATTCATTTGTTTGTTTTAAAGAACACACTGAAAAATTGTAACCATGGTGTATAATTTTCTCACATTAATCGAAACATTTTTTACTATAATAAAAGTGTTTCCACCAGAACATATGCGTCTTATAAAGCATTTTTCATTAGCTTTATTCTAATCTACGTCTTAAAATGTAAACGCCGAACGATAGCCGAATGGTTATGGCCCTGATCTTCGGAACCGGAGTTCGCAGGTTTGAGTCCCACTGTAGCATAGATGTTCGTAGCCGTTCGGATTCGGCTTTAAGCAGTAGCTTTTGGTCTCGTTACCGTCGTGTTGCAAAAAATCTAGACCATCCAAACCAAACCAAGCCTTAAAATACAAAATAAAATAGTCGTTCTTTTCTTAGATGTATCAATGTTAGAGGTATTTAAATTACTCGTATATTCTGTATAATGTGAGTATTACATATTAAACCCTCTCGATTACTTTTTATATGAACTTTAAAGGGCGTAATTAATTTTTTGAATTGCTATATGGTCAAGTCTTCTATAGAACAATCCCATATAGTGTATATACCCTATAATGAGAAGCAATAAATACAGCTGTCCTATAACAGTCTCCATGTAATGCATTTTTCGTACGAAAACATTCCAAAAAGTAAAATGGCTTCAAAACTTTATCTGTGGCAGCACTTATTCGATGCGTTAAAATTTTGTAGTTGACATTTATGTGGTATTACCAATTCTATTTCTCAGGGAATTTTATTAAAAATGAGTAAGAATAAGAATGATAAAGCATTGTCCTCTTTTAATCTAATTTTTAATTTAAAATATATAGTCTTGCCCCATTTCTTAACACATTACATGCGGGAACGGGCGATTACCCGCTTGGCGTGCTAATTGTAATCTGCGGGAACGAGTAATCTCCCTTTTGTGCAAAGTGTGTGTTATCGGTGGGAAAGGGAGATCACCACTATTTTTTCTTGGTTTTCCACATATGGTTATAATTTGATTCTCCGCTATGCGCATATTACTGCATTCGCCAAGCCCGCATATAATGTGTTAAATCAGCTTTTCGCATTAAATAACTTTTTTAGACAATTCCTACAATCTATGATCAGCATTTTAATTTTCAAAATTCGTAATTTAACATTACAATTTCTGAAAGTTAAACTATTTAAATTTTTTAGATTTCAATATTTAAATTCATATATCAAAGTTATCAAATCATAATTTTAATATGTGTGCTATATTATATTCAAAAAACCTAAAATCAAATATGTAAAACTCTACATATTCATTGTACCTTCTATTATAAGTTTTTATTTATTTATTATATCAATCAAAACTTGAAATTTTCAGAGAGTGGTTTTATATAGGTCTGAACAGGTATGATTTAAGTACTGTTTACCTATTTCTAATATTTTTCATAACGTGGTACGAATTTATTGTTATTTCAAGTAAAATTTAAAAAGTCTCATGAGAGGTTTGAATGGCTAAAGATGATTGGAAGTAGAGACAGTAATACATTTAGAAAGACTAAATAAAACAGATTTTGCAATTAGATGATAAATTATGCATGTTGTTACGATTTTGTTAACTATTATATATAAACATAAATATTCCACACCACTTTTGTATGTATATGCTGTAAATATCGAAATATATATATATATAATGCAATTTAAATTCA
This sequence comes from Pardosa pseudoannulata, assembly GCA_032207245.1. Taxonomy (NCBI): domain Eukaryota; kingdom Metazoa; phylum Arthropoda; class Arachnida; order Araneae; family Lycosidae; genus Pardosa; species Pardosa pseudoannulata. The sequence continues at coordinate 131,772,101 of CM063505.1, read as the reverse complement.
TGTAAAGCGTTATCGATTGTAATTTCCTTGTAATTTTGATCACCGAAACATGAAGAACGAAGTACGGGCAAAGCTTGTTTTAACCCCTTATCTGTGAAGTCCGAACTCACTTCGGGCAACGCAAATGAGCCAATTTTGGAATGTCCGACTTCAGCTCGGGCAAAAGAAAAAACAGTATTTCAATTAATGTTAAGCCCTAAATAGGTTCGTCCATTTCATAATATTTAATATACCATTTTATCAAAAGATAGAGATACTTTCCCGTGAAAAGTTCGGCAGTTTCGCTCCATTTGCAGCTATTTCTCGGATACTGTAAAGGTTTGGTTTGGTTTGGACTGCTACGGTCTACTTTTTGAAACACAAGGGCTAATGAGACCGGGACCTACAGCTTAAAGCCGATTCCAAACGGCTACGAACATCCATGCCACTGTGGGATTCGAACCCACGAACTCCGGTACCGAAGGCCAGTACCCTAACCAATCGGCCATCGTTCAACAATAATGTAAAGGATTTGTGAAATTCAAAGGAATCTGAAGAACATGGACATTTGATATAGATAATAATATTGTATTATTAGTTTATTATACTCATCCAGAAAATTATGTCATTTGATTTACTTTGCTGTAACTTGAGCAAAAATTACTGTAATTCATTAACATTTCCCATATATGTGAAAACAATATTTCATTCATTTAAAATTTTGTTTTTCTTTCCAAAATAATCTATTCCTAACATTTTGATGATAGTAACAAAAAAATTAAAGAGGAAAATTCTGTTTTGGGACGTTTTTCTCAAATATATTCCACAGGCAAGGGGTTAAAATAAGGGTCAATGGCTAATTCTGCTCTTTGGCGAGATATTGCTAAGTTGGCAATTGTTTCGTGTATTTAATTTTTGTTGCCAAATTGGCGAAATTTTACCATAAGTTGCCAAAACTCCTGCCAACTAGGTCCGATTCCGGACTTTACGCAACTCTCGGTAGAGGCGAGACTATAAAAGGAAGTAACTCGCTCAATTAGTTAAGGTTTTAGCGTCTGTTGTTGAAAGAGCTTTGTTCGATTGTTTCGGCTTATATTTTTAATTTTTAGCAGTTTTGTGCTTCAAACTACTGACAGAGTGCAGCTGAGTTGTCAGTTGCAGATATTCTAAAAAATTATCAAACTGTAAACTGTTTTCTTTCAATAAATCTTTTTATGTCTTTGATATATCTTTATCATTAGTCATTCTTAACATATGCAAGTAACTTTATTAACATTTAAATATTGTTAAAAAGGGTATTTAAAATATTGTTTTTAATAAAGAGGCAAAATTCATCTGTATTCACATTTACCTCAAATTTAAGACGTCAGTTTTTTAATTTGGGGCTCTCAGTTCTTGTTGAGATCAAAATCAAATTGAGGCCATAAACGAAGTCTCGATGTATTAGATATGTTACGGAAGGTATATGTGTTTTTGAAAACTTATTTTAAATTATTGTTAAACTGAAATCAGGAGTTTCATTTAAGGTTTAGAAAAGCGAAAGCGCTAAGGGAAGAAAAGTAATAAAAACTGGGGTTTTTTGTGTATGAATTCCTATTTAAAAAATAATAATTACATACTCCTTAAGTTACATTTTGAGTAAAAATTTAGAAAAATTGAAAGTATATCTTTATATAATAAAATTTAATGATAACAATCCTTATGGAACTAACATTTCTTGGTTTCCATATTTTAATTATGCCTTTAAAGAATTTATTAACAATAGAAAAAACGTCCAGAAAAGGATATTTGATAAAGAAATAAGGAAATATTCATCATTATTACGATAAAATCAGTATTATTCAATATTTTGAATAAGAGCTTCTATTCTCTGGATAGCTTCAAGTAAAATAGATGATGTTTTGAAAGAACTTGCTTTGTGTTTTTCTTAATCTAAATTGATTTATCTTTTTTTTTCGTTAAAAATCAAAATTTTCTTTGACATTTCTAATATTTATTATAAGTTTATACATATTAGAATCATGACATATTCGAACTATAGTTGAGCTTATCACGAAAACTAAAAGATAGGAACAATTTCCGGTTACTCCGAGCGTTCATTAAAATGAAAATATCAAATGTAAGAAATCCTAATGCATAAAAACTAATTACAAACAAATAAATATGAATTGTTTTTATTTTTTGGCATTTGTGCAAAAACTAAATAAATAAATATAGTTTATTTCGATTGTAATTTCCTATGCATTCATTAACGACTATATTAAAACATGGTTCTTTCGTGTTTTATAATGTAACATCCGGTTTGGTTTGTATTACTATTTTTTTAGATGAGGACTAATTTCATCCCTCACCAACAGAACAAAAACAATTTCAAATGCAAATATAAATGAAAATTCATGTCAGCTGCATAATCAAACCTACAAACTCTCGGTTCAAAAGGCAGTAAGTACACTTGCTGAATTTGAGCATAGACCGGCAATATGCAAGGTTTGGTCACGAAATAACAAGATAATATTCATTGCCCTACTTTATAACACTACTTTTTATTCATATCACTACTTTTTAAAAAAATAATTATTTTTAAAAAAAACCTATAAATTTAGAACTTTTTGTAGATTTTAATCAAGTAATACATTTTGGTTAAGTACAATTGCAGCAATCACAATAGCGTATAATCTTAAATATATGAAATCGCAAAATATAAGCTATTTAAATAAGATATATGAAAAACTTCTAAAAGTTACTACTTAAAAATAAGATTTAAAGATCAGTACAAATATTATATATACAAAAAGTAAAATTATCTTTGAAGATATGTTAATCAAATAATCATTATTATATGGACATATGCAGCAGGATTCATTCGAATCTGTAAATAAATCCTATCAATTAGACTAATTAAAAGCAAAATATTAAATTTATATTAAAAACTGAAATTAAAACCATAAGAGCAAAAGAAAAGGATAACTACAACAGGAATTAAATTGGTGGTAATTTATAAATAAGTCCTATTATCTATTTAATGAAATTAATAGTTAATAGGGTTACTTAATTAGACCTGCGAGCAAAGTAATGTTTGGCAGCCACTATTTTAACAGTAGTATTAACACATTTTATGCGGTCACGTAAGACGTTTTTTAACGACTGATACTTGAGTAACATTAGTATTTACTAAATTGATACTTAGAGGGTCACGTACTAGTATTTTTAGTAACAACATTTTGTTTGTGGGTAAAAAATAACTAATACAGGAAACCGAACCGAATGTTCTTGTCTACTACGTAGATTTAGACAATAAAAACTAGTTTTTACATCAGTCGATGCAGAAACCACAGAACAATATTTAAAACTATATATGCTATTTCTATTTGATTTTTTATATTTACGATACTATATAAGTTTATTCATTAATAAAAGATATTTTTTGTTTAAAAAAATCTTATGGTTTTTATTTGTGTATTTCTCTTTATATATTTGTTTATATATTTCAATATAAAATATTAAAAGTTGGTTAAAAAATTAAATAATTTTCGATCGATTGAGATTTAACTAAATAACTAAATTTACGTACAAAACGCCCGCTCCCGGTACAATTCTGCTGCGATATGTACCCGCGCCCTATGTGTTAATTGCAGCAGAATCCATAACTTATTCCAAAACATAGAATCATACCATTATTTTTGTATAACTACCTCATTGACTACAGATAAAAAAAGCAACAAAGTTAATGCATCATATATTTATTTCAAGTTTACTAAAATGCATATAAAAGTACAGCAACAAAAAGTAACTCTAAACTGCATTTTTCATGGTTTTTTTATTCGGAAGATTGTTAATAACATATAATAATTTTAAATTTTAATTAAATTTCTTTTCAGTTGAAAGTAACTATATCTAAACAAATAGAAAAGAATAATAATAGGAAGATATAATTTAATAAGGAGAACATAATAAATTCTGATTTTAATAATAATATGGAATCGGTTATTTCTGGAATAAAGCAATAATTCCCCAGGGCCGTAACTGGGCGGGGCAAAGGTGGCACTTGCCACGGGCGCATCAATTTTAGGGGCGCCGGCCAGTAAGGAAAATGGTGCCCGGAAGAGAGCGATTCGCCCCGAGTAGAAATAAGGAAAAGGTGAAAAAATGATTTATTTTTATTATAAAATCCAATGCGTTATAAAACTTTTTTTTATGAATTTTCTTATTTTTTTAAAATGCGTCTAGAAACTCAACTTGTTACAGATTCTTACAAAACTAGCATATAGCCCATCATATGACGGGATTAGTAAAATTTTTAGTATTCCAGAACTGTTAAGTACCCAATGAGGCAGGTAAAAAATGGTTTGTTTTTTGGGTGAGAACTATCTGGTTCACTTTCAATAATTTATTTATCGTCATACTCCTCTAGAGTCTCCCGATCCTTTAATGCAGTTTAGAATCACGTTGAATTCATTTAGTCAAACCGTGTGGTCATGTATAATAAACAAACACACAAAAGAACAAACTTCTTAATTTCCAAATGTATATAAATTAAAAGTTAGATATTTATTAGTCCGTGAAATAGACTCCTAGACTTACATGAAAAGAATTTATTGTTAATTAATATCGGTGGTAAAAGTTTCATTGCAACAAAAAATAATCGATGATTAAATTTAAAATTATCACGTATGTACCTAATCCATTATTTAAGCCAAATATAAAAGAAAATCATTTACGTAATATCTAAGTTCAGTGATCAAAGATATTAAAATACTGTAGACGATATTTAAATAGTAGATGATATTAAAATATGAAATGATTAAATGAGATGTTTAAAGGAATGACGTCACAATGCTAGAAAAAATTATTATTTTTACCTATTTATTAAGTGATAAATGGATAAATTTAATCGCCTGCTCTTAACCTGGGAAAATAGGACTTAAAATAATGGCATTAAACTCTCGAAAAGAAGGGAAGGGTTGGATTTCGAACGTTTTAAAGACGACAGTATTTTTTGCTGTGATATGAAGCATATTTATACAAATTTATTTTAGTTGGATCGATAGTTTAGGAGAAGATAAACTTTATTCGCTTTGAATGGATGCCTCTATCCATTCCAGGTCCAACCGCTTCATAAGTTGGAGGACAGACGTACAGATAACTTATATTTTTATATGAGATATTTACGAATAATTAATATAAATATTCGATTCTTCCAACAGTTATTAAACTGATTTTTTATGATAACACGCTATATTCTTCAATATATAAATCCGGGTGATGTCGTTTTAAAATATCATTGAATTTACTAAAGTTATTAAAACTAAATTTAAATTTAGAAAATGGCTACTTTTTATGAATTTTCAACGTCTAAATAAAAAGTGTTCCCCTCAAATAAACCATTCAGTGTATCAGCAATATCCCCAAAGTGTTCAAAAATGTAAGTATTAAAAAAGTAAAAGAAAAGAAAAAATTTTAAATATATATGCTTGAACATTTAAGAATTTACAAAATATTTTGAGTTTAATGAATAAATGATATAGAAAAAAATGTATATTTTTACTATATTTGGTAGTAGGGCACAGAAAAGTTTTTTTACAATCTATTACGTGTAATTCCCCTACACAAACCTATCAAAATTACTTATTATTATTATTTGTCAATATTTATTTTTCTAATCGTTATTATTCTTTTTTAATATCTGTAGAGTTTGTTAAACTGAAAATCATTAGTCTAAATTATTTTACGTCATCTGCAGCTTTCAAAAATTGGCACCTTTTACCAATACGTCAGAGGAATGCCAAATAAGCTTACTGTCACATTAATCCCGATTTATGTTTACTTTAGATTCTGCGGGAAACAGCGGCTACTGCGACAACGTCATATCTACAAGGGTCGTATATTTTGTTAGAAAAATGGCTCTTATGGGCACCTCTAGACACCGGCGTAATATGTTAGAGGAAAGTTGATCTTGTTAGCGATAACAGAGAATAAATCATGTCTGATGACTGGGATAGAGATTATCCGAGAGTGCCATAATAACCGCAGCAAAGTTTACTATTACATCCTTCGAGAAGTCTCTCGCAGACGTTTCATTATAGTTTTATTCTAATAAATTATAGATGGCACATTAATTTCCTTTGGGGTTATAAAATTCTGACTTCATATTTCAGACTCTACCAATCAGGAAGTCAAAGAAACTAGAATATTATAAACAGAGTGGAACACACCGATTAAAAAAAGTCTCCAAAAAATATGCTAAAAGTTTATTGTGTCAATGGCCAAAGTGTTCTATAATTTTTTACTTCATTTGTCGACTAGAATGGAATTTCCTCGTTATTGTTTACTTCCGGTTATAAAATAGATAAATAAATAGATATTATAGATTGTTAATTTTTAATACACATAAAGCTCGTCAAGTCTCGAAGATCATCCCATAAGAAATAATGGATTCTAAAAGTACAAATAAAAATATTCTTTAAGAGAATTATTTATATTTTTTGGGAAAGTTATCCAAGATATTTAAGTGGTGAAAATTACAGATACATCTATTACCGCAAACGAAATACTTCGAAATAGAGATTTACAAAGCCATGAAAAGCTATCAGGGTCTTTGTGCCTCAGGAAGTAGGTGTTCATCCCTCAAAAAATTTCAGTCAAAGAGAGATGCTGTTTCTAAACAATCGACCTGACCCTCCTACCTCAAACACTGGCAGAAATATACATTACATCCATTTTCGGAACGTTTTTGGAGGTCGAAAAATTTTAATGACAATTTTTGAAGACATTATTTTAATTGTTATTATTACAGGGTTAAATAAACTTCATGAATAAATTAATTAAAAGCAAAGTTTTAAAACAGAAAAAAAGATATTGCAATAATAATTAATTTAATGTTATTTTATAAATTAGTCCTATCAAACATTATTTTGCTATAGACTCTACCAGTCAGGAAGTCATAGAATCAAGAATAAGTAAAAACAGAATATTAAATAAACTTAATAAATAAATTAATTAAAAGCAAAGTTTTGAAACAGGTAAAAAGTAATTGCAATAATAATAAATTTAATATTAATTTATAAATTAGTCCTATCAACCATTATTTTACTTTAGACCCTACCAATCAGGAAGTCATAGAAACAAGAATAATTAAAAACAGAATATTAAATAAATGTAATGAATAAATTGATTAAAAGCAAAGTTTTAAAACAGAAAAAAAGATATTGCAATAATAATTAATTTAATGTTAGTTTATAAATTAGTCCTATCAACCATTATTTTACTTTAGACTCTACCAATCAGGAAGTCATAGAAACAAGAATAATTAAAAACATAATATTAAATAATGAATGAATATAATAATAAATAAATTAATTAAAAGAAAAGTTTTAAAACAGAAAAAAAGATATTGCAATAATAATTTATTTAATGTTAGTTTATAAATTAGTCCCATCAACCATTATTTTACTTTAGACTCTACCAATCAGAAGTCATAGAAATAGATAATTACAGAGTTAAATAAACTTTTAAATAAATTAATTAAAAGAAAAGTTTTAAAACAGAAAAAAAGATATTGCAATAATAATTAATTTAATGTTAGTTTATAAATTAGTCCCATCAACCATTATTTTACTTTAGACTCTACCAATCAGGAAGTCATAGAAACAAGAATAATTAAAAACAGAATATTAAATAAACTTAATAAATAAATTAATTAAAAGCAAAGTTTTGAAACAGGAAAAAGGTAATTGCAATAATAATAAATTTAATATTAATTTATAAATTAGTCCTATCAACCATTATTTTACTTTAGACCCTACCAATCAGGAAGTCATAGAAACAAGAATAATTAAAAACAGAATATTAAATAAACTTAATGAATAAATTAATTAAAAGCAAAGTTTTAAAACAGAAAAAAAGATAATTGCAATAATAATTAATTTAATGTTAGTTTATAAATTAGTCCTATCAACCATTATTTTACTTTAGACTCTACCAATCAGGAAGTCATAGAAACAAGAATAATTAAAAACAGAATATTAAATAAACTTACTAAATTAATTAATTAAAAGCAAAGTTTTGAAACAGGAAAAAAGATAATTGTAATAATAATAAATTTAATGTTAGTTTATAAATTAGTCCTATCAAACATTATTTTACTTTAGACTCTACCAATCAGGAAGTCGTAGAAACAAGAATAATTAAAAATAGAATATTAAATAAACTTAATGAATAAATTAATTAAATAAAAGTTTTGAAACAGGAAAAACGTAATTACAATAATAATTAATTTAAATATTAGTTTATAAATTAGTCCCATCAACCATTATTTTACTTTAGACTCTACCAATCAGGAAGTCATAGAAACAAGAATAATTAAAAACAGAATATTAAATAAACGTAATAATTAATTAAAAGTAAAGTTTTGAAACAGAAAAAGATAATTGTAATAATAATAAATTTAAGGTTAGTTTATAAATTAATCCTATCAACCATTATTTTACTTTAGACTCTACCAATCAGGAAGTCATAGAAACAAGAATAATAAAAAATATAATATTAAATAAACTTAATGAATAAATTAATTAAAAGAAATGTTTTAAAACATAAAAAAGATATTGCAATAATAATTAATTTAATGTTAGTTTATAAATTAGTCCCATCAACCATTATTTTACTTTAGACTCTACCAATCAGGAAGTCATAGAAACAAGAATAATTAAAAACAGAATATTAAATAAACTTAATGAATAAATTAATTAAAAGCAAAGTTTTAAAACAGAAAAAAGATATTGCAATAATAATTAATTTAATGTTAGTTTATAAATTAGTCCTATCAACCATTATTTTACTTTAGACTCTACCAATTAGTAAGTCATAGAATCAAGAATAATTAAAAACAGAATATTAAATAAACTTAATAAAGAAATTAATTAAAAGCAAAGTTTTAAATCAGAAAAAAGATATTGCAATAATAATTAATTTAACGTTAGTTTATAAATTAGTCCTATCAACCATTATTTTACTTTACACTCTACCAATCAGGAAGTCATAGAAACAAGAATAATTAAAAACAGAATATTAAATAAACTTAATAAATAAATTAATTAAAAGCAAAGTTTTAAAACAGAAAAAATATATTACAAACATAATTAATTTAATGTTAGCTTATAAATTAGACCTATAAACCATTATTTTACTTTAGACTCTAGCAATTAGTAAGTCATAGAAACAAGAATAATTAAAAACAGAATATTAAATAAACTTAATAAATAAATTAGTTAAAAGTAAAATTTTGAAACAGGAAAAAAGATAATTGCAATAATAATTAATTTAATGTTAGTTTATAAATTAGTCCCATCAACCATTATTTAATGAAATTAATAATTCAGCTTAAAAATAATATTCTTAATTTCACGATAATAACTTAAATTACATTAAACTATAATATAAATATTTCAGTCCAGTAATATATTTTGATTAAACACAATTGCAGCTATCCCCATAGTGTATAAAATATAAATATAAAACAAATTGCCAAATAGAGCTAAATAATCTAAGATATTTGAAAATTATTATAAGACTACCCTTAAAAATAAGCTTTGGAGATCCATATAAATAATAGTAACATTTAAATTTTAAAAATATCTTTAAAGATATATTTATTAAATTAACATATTTATATCCGAATATGTAGCTTGATTCATTCAAATGCGTATATAAATTCACAGAAATTAGGATAATTATAAACAAACTATAAAATTTACATTAAAATTTTAATAAAACAATAAGTCTTAAAAAAGAGAAAAGAGATATCTGTAAAGTAATTGAATTAGTGTTAATTTATCAATTAGTTCTATTATCCATTACTTACTGAAAGTGATAAATCAACTTAGAGTCAGTTATTAGATGCTTACAAGCAAGGTACTGATTGGCCACCACTTAACAAATAGAACTAACAGTAGTATAACAGTAGATTTATAACTTAGCCCAAAACCAGACCTGCTAACTTATGAATATTGAAAATAGTAGCAATTGACAACTTTTGAAATCAGAAATAGTAGAACACTAATTTGCGAGGTAGGTTGGATGACGAGTTTTTACACGATAAATCCTGGGCAATCGTACGCGTGCCATAACACACAATGCACATACTAAATGATAGTGGGTAAGATATTTACTGCTCAAACAAAACAATCAACAAAACAATTCTACTAAAGTATCTAAAATTCCATATAAAATTTCGAATAGACAATACTTCATTTTCAAACTCTCATATACATTTATACACATTTCTGAACTGAACCCCCCCCCATAAAAAGTTAGATGAAGTATTTTAGTTGTATTTAAATGTTATTCAACACCTTAACATTTTTATTGTAAGAAATATTAATTTTTAAAAAATCTCAAACATACTGAGAGAAGAACACAGAAATATACTATTATATTATAGCCAGAAATATCAGACAAAAAATCTAATTTTTAATCCAAAAATTTCTACCATCGGGAGAGTATAATATCGTACCGTAGTTACAGGAAAATTGATAGGAAAAGTTTTTTACGGATTTCTTTATATCGCTTGCGAAAATACATTCATTTATTTTGAATTCCCGGATGCGATGTAATTTTGTATTCCTGTATATATTTTTTGACGAGAAATCGTATTTTTTGACCGATTTGGGTAAGATCGTAATCATTTGCTAAATTCTTGGAAACTACGATTTTATCGCAGCAGTTGGCAGGCCTGCCCAAAACATACAATCTTACTATTGTTTTTATATGACTGCTACACTGATTAGATATCAAAAAAGCAACAAAATTAAATACATCATATATTTATTTTAAGTTTATTTAAACGGATATAAAAAATAGCAACAAAATGTATCCATAAACAGCACTTTCATGCTTTCTTTTTCATCATTACATTAATAACATCAAATAAATCTAAAATTTTTACATAATTTCTATTCAGTTGCAATAGTAATATCTAGACAAAAGCGAGACAGTAAAATTTGGTATCAAAACTGCAAATCATAGATTACATTTTATCTATTATTTCAAAATGGTTTGGATTTTTTTAGTTGGCATTTCTGAGATCTTAATAGTTAAAATTTCTTCTAACGCCACTTCATATACTGTATATTAAACTCTTTTGAAATAAGAAAATTGCAGTGATGAATATGTGAAGAAGTATTCATTAAACACTATGTTTATGACAACAAGTACACCCAGATGCAACAAGGCAGAGATAAATAAGGAAAAGATTTTCTCAATAAATATTTTCAGTAAAATTATCTTTTCCTAAAAAAAGGCTTCAGTCACATAATTTAATGTTATCTATTCCATCGGTCGACCCACAAATTTGACCGCATTTTTGCATGCACGCTCTACACATCCACTATCCCGAACTCTGTACAGACACACACACACACACACACACACACACACACATATATATATATATATATATATATATATATATATATATATATATATATATATATATATATATATATATATAATTTTTGATTTATTTTTGGTTTATTTAATAAAATAGTTATTTGGAACCATCTTCCAATTTTCTGCATTTTTCTAAAACTAATTATACATTCTAGACTGTATACTAATGATCCATACTAATGTATACAAAAACAAATAAATATACTCAGGCAAATCAACGCCTGCCGTACTTTGTAGTAGAACATAAAATGTATTAAAAGTACTTTTCATTATATATTTAATATTCAGTCCTAGAAGGAAATAAAAAAAATAATGCCGAAGCTGAGAATCAACTGTCGTATAAATATTAATGAAAAGGCAAAGGGTAGTAACGAGAGCTTCGGTGTAGAATCAGAGGAGTACAGGTCTAATACTTTGTCATAAGCAGGAAAGAAATCCGCGGTAGCTCAGTGAGTAAAGGCAAACTTTACTCACTGAGTAAAGTACTATTCCGTAACTGAGAGTTTGCGGGTTCGGAACCCAAGCTTTCACCATTTTGGTGCTCGTTATAAACGAAAGGCGCATCCCTTTGCCTTAAAAAGAGTAGCCTCCGGCTCAATCGTGCTTGGTTTGCCCAAGTGGCATGAGAAACAAGAACAACTACTTATATATTGAATACATGTTTATATAAATTATCTTATGTTTTGGACCAAATCTGGGAAAATTTGATCAAAACTCGGGCAATATCTTTATGATAGCAAACCAAATTTCCTACATAGATGGAAAAAATTTTGCAGATAAACGACTGCTTTTATTCCTCCTTGTTTAAAAAATTTAACCCCAAAATTTCGATGATAATCGATATTTAAAATTCCACTCCAAAAGAGCGAAAAGGAGAGTGTTAGACATCAAACATCAAATTCATTAACATTCATTAACTTCAATACATCAAATTCATTAACAAACTTGAAAACTTCCAAATCTGTTATTAAAAGTAGTTCTTCACTTACTATTCATTTTAGAGTTGGGCTGAACGAATGGATAGAATGGATAGAAAGAATGGATCTAGTGGATAGAAAGCTACTCTTCGGTACCATTAGTGGGTTCGAAATAGATGTTCGTAGCCTGTCGGGGTCAGATTTAGGCAGTAGTTAAGGGTCTCATTAGTTATCTCATATCTAAACAGTAGGCTGTAGTACTCACTTCCAACTAACCAAAAAAACAACCATCATTTTAAAGTTGAAATACCAAATTATGAGGACACACTTGAGCATAAGTCGTACTTTCACCCTTCCGGTACTCGTTATAAAAGAAAGGCTCATCCATTTTCCTTAAAACGAATAGACTCCAGCTCAATCGTGCTTTGTTTCACCAAGTGGCATAAATCAACAACAAAGAAGAAAAGAGATAACTTATCAGAAGTTACAATTAGATTATCTTTGAGTATTAAACTCAAAAGATAAGAAAAAATATGCAAATAAATTTTGAAAATAATTTATATTGGTTATATATATACTGGTAATTTATATTGGTTATATTGGTTGAAAGTAATTTATATTGGAAAGTTATTTATACTAAAAATTTTAGACATAAGACTTTGTTAATAAGTTTGTTAAGTAGAACTTAATATCATTTCATACCATTTTTGAGATAAGAGACTGATTACTGATAACTAGGAAAAACTTAATTATAATTATACCTTCATAAACAAGTGAATTTTACTGAAATACGAGGGAACACTTGTATATTATATCGTAATCTATTTGAAGTGGATTTTATTAGAGTGAGAGGGAACATTAGTAAATCATATCGGAGCTAGAGATATCAATTGTATGCTACGTTAATTTTACATTTCTCACTGCATATGAACCACTCTGAGGCATACTACATCACACTATTCAATGGATAGTATTATTATCATTCAATAGTAGTTCTGAAACTACACAACAAATTATTGGTAAAACGTGTCCAATATATAGCGACCCAATATAATCGAGATAGATGCATAAATGCTGTTAATGATCAAAATCAATGCACTAACTATGTATTCAAATTTGTTTACTGGTTGAGTGAATAGAAGTGCTGAAGTCAATACTTAGATCTAAACACCGTGACGCACAGAATAAACAGTTTGACAGAGATACAACAATACACACAGACACACAGACACATACGCCCATATATATATATATATATATATATATATATATATATATATATATATATATATATATATATATATATATATATATATATATATATATATATATATATATATATATATATATATATATATATATATATATATATATATATATATATATATATATATATATATATATATATATATGTATATATATATATATATATATATATATGTATATATATATATATATATATATATATATATATATATATATATATATATATATATATATATATAAATATATATGTATATATATATATATATATATAAATATATATATATATATATATATATATATATATATATATATATATATATATATATATATATATATATATATATATAAATATATATATATATATATATATATATATATATATATATGTATATATATATATATATATATATATATATATATATATATATATATATATATATATATATATATATATATATATATATACACCATAGCATCCTAAGATATTTAAATATTTTATCTTACTATGGTACAATATGCGAGGTGTATTCTCATGCAAAATATATTTTCAGCTCCAAAAAGTTAATTTAATTTCAATTTTGTTTACTCATGCTACAAATTATTTATTGTGATTTATTGTGATTTAAAAGAAATCAGAGCCTGAAATATGTAATGGGAGTACTTTTACAAACTTCAAATCTAGAGTTACACCGTACTGCATAAGAAACTACTGTTATACTATTAAAGAAAACAGAAAAATTTGGAAATAAAATATTGATTTTTTTTAGACTATCCATCTTGGTCATTCTACCACCTAACCTATACCGTGTGCCTTCACTTATACGGAAATATGAGGGTGCAAGAGAGCCAGTCATTCAGAAGTGTTAAGAATATACACGTGGGGACGCTAAGAACCGACACTAAATTACATCAAGTTATAACTGGAGATTAGTTGAGATAAGAAGAAATTAACTTGGTATTCTCGTGGTCACCAAAAGACTACCAAAATTAAGAGAGAAACAAACTTTGTCAAAAGTTAACCTTTTGAGGTATCGAAGTGGTAGAAATTTGTTTTAGAATATTATTACTATTCAGTTGATTAGTATAATTAATATATCCTTACACACATACACACATGTATATATATATATATATATATATGTGTGTGTGTGTGTGTGTGTAATATGGGCGAGACTCATTCAAAACCACAACACATTTTATTTCTGGTTATAAACATGAAATTCGTACAACAGGCAAACGCCTTTACAGCTTCGCGCACACAGACAATGTAAATCCCGCACATACGCTTTTCAAGTAGGGATTCCTAAGGTATCTCTACGAATAATCTCTAAGCACAATTGATCACGTGATACAAAATACCCATGTTTTCAGAGAAAGCGCTAACTATTGGCTAAAGTAGTACAGACATAGGCTGGATTAGGTCTATAGCTTGTCTGGCGGGAAAAATCAGAATTACCGTGCAAACCCCGAACTCACTTTATGAACAAAAGTTAAATTAATATTAACCCTCTAAGCGGTTCGCACGAACAATTCCGATAAACCGATGATGTCTTCAAAGCGGTTGTCACATACAATTTTCGACACCCAAAGACGTTCCAAAAATGGATGTAATGTACATTTCTGCCAGTGTTTGAGGTAGGAGGGTCAGGACGATTGTTTAGAAACTACATCCCTCTTAGACTGACATTTATTGAGGGATGCACTCCTACTCCTTGAGGCACAAAGACTCTGATAGCTTTTCATGGCTTTGTAAATCTTTATTTCGAAGTATTTCGTTTGCGGTAACAGATGTATCTCTAATTGCGCCACTTAAATATCTTGGATAACTTTCGTAAAAAAAATTTAAATAATTCTCTTAAAGAATATTTTTATTTGTACTTTTACAATCCATTATTTCTTATGGGATGATCTTCGAGACTTGACGAGCTTTATGTGTATTAAAAATTAACAATCTATAATACTTATTTGTATATCTATTTATAACCGGAAGTAAAGGGACAATAACGAGGGTGGGTTTCCCGTATTCCATTCTAGTCGACAAAGGGTGAAGTAAATAATCATAGAACGCTTTGGCCATTGACACAATAAAACTTTAGCGTATTTTTTGGAGACTATTTTTAATCGGTGTGTTCCACTCGGAGGGTTAAATTAATATTAAAATACGTAAATAAGGTATTTTAATATTACACACATATATATATGTATATATATATATATATGACTTACGAATAGATGTATAAGACTTATGTATAAATGTGCTTCGTATGTGTGTAAGGAATAGTTTATATATATATATATATATATATATATATATATATATATATATATATATATATATATATATATATAGATATATATATATATATTTAGATATAATAGGTATATATTTGTAATAATAAAATTCTATTAAAGCAAAATCATAAGATAAATGTTTTCTGTTTTCTATTGAAAATCTAGATTCCCCATTGACAAATTCTAAAGAACATTTTCATAATAATGGCGGTAAAACTATGTCCTGGCATCTTACATTTAGAAAACGCAGAGCCGTTGATTCACTTTTCCCGCGTATTGTAGAGGTACTATATCTTCTAGAATAAACTAGAAGTAATTAAAAAAGACGTGATTGGTTACCGGAATGACATCATTCCTGGAGCCACACCCCAACCAATAGTTAATAAAAGGGATAGCACGCAGATTTCATGGCTTTTCTTTTTTAAGATCGTGATGTAAACAATATCATAAAAATATTTCTGTGTTTTGTGTACTTTTTCCCTAAGGGGGTTTGTGTATTTAGTATCACCTTATATTCTAAATAAAGATGTTTTTGTAAGTGAACGTCTTCATTTATCTACTCAGCTACTACATTTAATGATGGTTTTAGTGATAATATCAATATCTAAGCCCTAAAGTCTATCCAAAAGTATTCCTATTCCCCATTCACTATTCTAAATCTTAATTTTTCCTCTTTATATTAACCATATTTCCCAGCCATCCAATTTAAACAAAGACGTTTTCATTCATCCGAACCCTGAAATTCTTTCTTTGATTCTCAAAGCAAAAAAAAATGATATAGCTGGCATTTTTAATTAGGAAGCAATAACTCTAATTAATGAAAACTCAGGGTGAAGTTGGTGTAGCACTTTGCACAAGTCCAAATTCGTTCCTCGGGCGAGGCAAGGTTACCTCAGCATTTTCAGTAGAGAATCTGGGAGTTTCGCTTAAAGTTAACCCCCTAATCTCCCCATATGCTTCTCGCCCCAGAATCCTTAGACTCGAAAATGGAGAGTGGGCTACAGCTTCGGGGACTTTAATTTTAGTGTGTGTATTGGTTTGTTTGCTCATTCCTATTTAAGGTCCAGTCATGGAGATTTGTACTCAGAAATTCAGAGCCACAAAACTGACAGGTCTTATTTGTACGACGATTGTCAATGCAGTGTTCGGGAGAGCCAGGTTACAATGAGAAAAACTATTTAGCGAAAAAGAGGTGTTTGCCAATAAGGTGTTAGTTTTTTGCTCACGAGGAGACGCTATCAGATACGCAGTTACATGAAAGATAATATAAGTATTATAGACTTTTGTAAAGAATTTAGCTTGACAACTGGCGCTCGCCAACTGAGTTATATAAAATAGTAGAGAAGAAAGGAAGTTTCAACAAATGATTTAAAAGAAATATATTTTAGGTATAAAGATGCCAAAAAATTATGACAGAATGTAATTGGAACTTAAAATCAATTATGTTGAAATACCATTCCACACACACACACACACACACATATATATATATATATATATATATATATATATATATATATATATATATATATATATATATATATATATATATATGTCAGGTTTAAATATGAGCGTTAAGAATTAAGCGAATTATAATTAAACATAGTGTTAACTCTTTAACAATGAAGTAATTAGAGGGTGAAAGACAAAGAAGCTGATGCTGAAGTAGACAATAGGAATTTGTTTAGATAGCAACGCCAAAAAAGACACTTCTAAGAGAGAAATTGGGCTGGTAACATCCCCACGCTTGTCACTCCAAAATGTGAACAAAGGATATCTAAATGGCATAGCCATGAACAGAAGAATTACAATAAAAATGTTTTCACACACACACACACACACACACACACACACACACACATATATATATATATATATATATATATATATATATATATATATATATATATATATATATATATATATATATATATATATATATATATATATATATATATATATATATATATATATA
Organism: Pardosa pseudoannulata; assembly: GCA_032207245.1. Taxonomy (NCBI): domain Eukaryota; kingdom Metazoa; phylum Arthropoda; class Arachnida; order Araneae; family Lycosidae; genus Pardosa; species Pardosa pseudoannulata. The sequence goes on along the minus strand of CM063505.1, from coordinate 131,754,230 downwards.
TATATATATATATATATATACATATATATATATATATATATATATATATATATATATATATATATATATATATATATATATATATATATATATATATATATATATATATATATATATATATACATATATATATATGTATATATATATGTATATATATATGTATATATATGTATGTATATGTATATATATATATATATATATATATATGTATATATATATATATATATATATATATAGAGAGAGAGAGAGAGAGAGAGAGATAGAGAGTTATTTAACTACATTCTAACACTTGAATTGATTTACTGAATCTGCCATCTTTTAAAAGAATAAATAAATAAAAACCTTCTGACATCAAAAAATAAATAAAAATAAATATTTTTTTCATATACTCTCATAATTGCATTATTTGTCTCTGATCTCAATTTAACAGAAAACCTCGGATAGAGCAAAATGAATATCTGGGAAAATATAGCGCATTACGCCATCACGCAATCCAATGTCTAGGGCAGAAATCACGTCGCTTTATGAGATAACGAGATTATAAACAGTGGCTAGTTGCAAAACTATTCGCCTTTTCGCCGATTTTTACCAAATATATCATGAAATATTCATGATCTCTCTTTTGGTCCAAAGATCAAGCTCACGTAATAGTTATTTCGCTGCGAATCAAGTCAAAAAACGGTTAAGACAGACTTTTAATTATTAATGAGTTAAACTAGGTAAAAAATAGCCTTTGGAACTTTTCCAAATTGTGGGAAGTATAAAGATTAGTGGGTTTAACGTTAAAATACGGTTATTATTTATAAAGATGATTTATTAAGTATAAGAAAATTAATCATGTATACTCGTATTTAAATAATATTTGGTTAAAATAAACATTCATTTTGTTTACAAGAACAATTAAAAATATGTCTGTCATTAATTAAAAGTATTTGTTATTTATATAGTTTTGGAATCATTATTGTTTTTCTGAGATATATTTAATTATTATATTAGCCGCTTTGCCCCCAAATTTTTCTCTTTGTAACTAAAGTTCTCAAATGAAAATTATTTTTATTCAAAAATTTATATTAGTTTTTAGATTATATTATATATCATTTTAGATATTAATATAATAATAATATATATATAAATATATATTATTATAATATATTATATATATATATATATATATATATTATAATCTATATATATATATATAATAATTAGATTATAATATGTATAATCTAAAATGATTATACAATATTTTTATACACTTAGAAATTATAAAATAAATAAATAAAAGTCATAAATTAGTTTATATTTTGAGATTAATACATTTAATCGACTAATGGGAAAATATTTTAGTTTTACTGCAATATTACTGAAAAAACATCCAAAGTACCAACAAAAATAAAAATATTAAGCTTGAGACAGAAATAAAATGTTAAATATTTTTACTTGTACAAGCAATCTCAGAACATCAGAATAAATTGGACCTGAAAGAGGTTTACAGTATATTTAAATATGTTTAAATTTATTTAAATTTACAATATATTTAAATATATTTAAGTTTACAATAATATTTAAATATATTTAAATATAGGGCAATATATTTAAATTAAAAAGCAAGAATTATGCTATAGAGATTATGCGCATGACTTAATGTGCAGCAAAAATTGCAGCTCAATTTCCTCGTTGGCAAAACATTTGAATTTCCTACGGATTGTGCTTGTTATCGGGGTTTTAATTTTGTCAATTATCTTAAAATTGTAACAAAGCTGTTGTACGTATGGCTGTACTAAGCGTTTCAAAAAAGGAGAAAATATTGGATTTTATTACAAAAGGGCAATATATTTAAATTAAAAAGCAAGAATTATGCTATAGAGAATATGCGCATGACTTAAGGTGCAGCAAAAATTGCAGCTCAACTTCCTCGTTGGCAAAACATTTGAATTTCCTACGGATTGTGCTTGTTATCGGGGTTTTAATTTTGTCAATTATCTTAAAATAGTAACAAGCTGTTGTACGTATGCATGTACTAAGCGTTTCAAAAAAGGAGAAAATATTGGATTTTATTACAAAAGGGCAATATATTTAAATTAAAAAGCAAGAACTATGCTATAAAGAATATGCGCATGACTTAAGGTTCAGCAAAAATTGCAGCTCAACTTCCTCGCTGGCAAAACATTTGAATTTCCTACGGATTGTGCTTGTTATCGGGGTTTTAATTTTGTCAATTATCTTAAAATTGTAACAAGCTGTTGTACGTATGGCTGTACTAAGCGTTTCAAAAAAGGAGAAAATATTGAATTTTATTTCTTTCCTAAAGATTCTACATTGCGAATGCTTTGGATAAAAGCTTCGCAAGGCAAGACTAGACTTCAAGTTCTTCGAGACTTTGCGGCAAACATTTTCAGAAGGGTAATAAAACAACCTTACTGTAAAGTAATGGATTATATAAAATTATTATGCTCTAAGAATTTTTTTATTATTACTAAGTTTTTTTTTCATATTTCTCTGTATTTTCTATGCTTTTGTGAGAAGTACTGTACCTATAAATGTAATTATTTATTGTCCTTAACCCCTTCCCGTATGATTTAATAATGAAAAACTGTGCATGAAATAAACATTTAATTTTTATTTAAAAAACTTGTTTCATTTTACAATTCTTACATATTCTTAATTAAAATCCACTTTTTACATAGTGTTAAATAATATAAGAAACAGTAAAATTAAGAAAATATCAAAGCAAAACATTAATAAGGTATACAGATAATAGTCTTCAAGCTAGTGGTACTTTTCAAAACAAAGTGCAAAGGAATTCTTAATTGTTTACACCGCCAAGTAGTCTCACTTTTAATTTGATTCTTGTAACACACACGGCATTTCTTAGTAGGTTTTCTTTTATTCTGACTCATTAATTTGGCAATGACTTGTACCAAGAAATTCTAAGTAAACAATATGCAATAGTGACTTGTGATTTTCACAAGTGATAAAAGTGTTGCCAAATTCAGTACACTAGAAATTTTAAACTAAATTAATTATCATATTTAACAGTAACTTTAATCGCATGACGAGTGTAGCTCGTCATTGTGCGGTATGGAATGAAAAACTAATGGCGAGCTAGACTCGTCATTTTACCGGAAGGGGTTAAAATGATCAGATTTTGTACATTTCTATTGGATTTGTATTTAATAGTTAATTGGGCCTATTAACATAATCAAAGTAGTTATACTTTGGTTATGATACTTAATAGTACTCTGTAAATTGTTTAATTTAAAAATATATATATATAATTTTGTAAGTGCTAAAAAATCTATTTTCTCGGCCAGTTTCTGATGTTTCCTTTCCCTTCCCTTAAATAAAATTTAGTTTCACTGTATACATGATCCTCATCGAAGTTCATAAGATACAATGAAAACAAGCAATATTTTGCCAACGAAAAATTGAGTTGTAGTTATCACTCGTATTTGTTTACAAACATGTTCTTTCTCTATATAAAAATAAATAAAATATCTAAATTTAATAGCTGAAACAAATCTTGACAAGAAAAAAGGCTAAACTCCTATTGTCTTTAAACACTGTTTAAAATCTATCATATGAATTAAGAAACTTAAAGGTCTTGCAAGCTATTAAATAAGAAAGATACTAAGGCCCTTACTCTGGACATTGCTGTTCGTTTCGCACCTTCGTTGTGACGTCATTTTGACGTCAGCTTGCGGACATTATGTGAGCAAATGATCAAGCTGACTTCAAAGTGACGTCACAACGAAGGTGTGAAACGAACCGCAACGTCCAGAGTAAGCCCCTAATTGTAGCCTTACAACATGATCAACAGGCCTGATGGAAATGTAAAAAAGGTGTTCCATCTCTTTAATGACTTTACCCTTCGAATGATATTACCTGCCAGAAACCTTCTCAGTGCTTATTTGAATAATCATGCAAAATTTCATGAATATTGATCCAGCGATTTTAGTATGCATGATGAAAATACAGAAATCCTTAAGTCAAGTCACGTAAATTTTTTAAACACGTAGTTCGGCTAGCGAATACACTCAGATTCGAAGCAATGTGTGAAATAATGTACTACATATTTCAATCTTAGTTTTAAAATGCATGTTGGTTTTTCTCTCCCAAACAATTTTTTGTGAAAAATTATAATTTAAAAATGTTAGTTAGCTACTTTTTTTTTGTCATTTTTGGGGTATATATATATATATATATATATATATATATATAGATATATATATATATATATATATATATATATATATAGATATATATATATATATATATATATATCAGGTCTAAAAAGGGGGATTCTAAAAATTAAGCGAGCTGTGAACAATTTAAAATTGAACTCTTTCGTAATAACAAAATAAATGAAAAAAAAACCCTAGATCCCTTAAGCTTTTAGGATCATACGGTCAGGCGGAAAGATATTTGAAGGATTTGATGATCAAGCGAAGCGATAACTGACAGATGGCGCGTAGGCGTAGAGCTGTCAATACACTTCACGCGTGGCTTCGTCACAAATAAATGGAAATGGCGCAAGTAAAGCCTTGAAAACAAAACTTTACTTTGAATAAAGAACTAAGAACAACTAATAATTCCATTCGTCTTACCACTGGACACGACACACCCACGCACACACACACACATATATATATATATGTGTGTGTGTGTGTGTGTGTGTGTGTGTGTGTGTGTGTGTGTGTGTGTGTGTGTGTGTGTGTGTGTGTGATTTTTCAAAATTATTTCACTTTAATATCTCTTTAAAAACCTCTTCTCTCCCACTGTAATTCCTTAAAATCTATTTTTCCAGCCACAAAATATCTTAATCAAAGGAGTGACATAAAATTCTTCCAACACATTTCCCAAAGCTTTCCGGCCAAAAGCTGGCCGGTTGGTTAAAGCATTGATCGTCGGTACCGGATTTCTTGGGTTCGAATCTCACTATGGCATGGATGTTTGTAGCCGTTCGGAATCGGTTTTAAGCAGTAGATCCCAGTCTCATTAGCCCTCATCTTCAAAACAGTAGACCACAGCTCTCCAAACCAAACCCAAAGCTTTCTAAGCAATAGATGTAAATGTTCTCTCCATTCAACACATTTTACAGCTGTCAACAGCAAATGGCTCAGTTTTTTTCCCTGATCTAACAGTTAAATTCGCTGACTAAGTTTGTGCGTATCGGAGTTTGAAGGTACTGAGATCCCTTCTTTCCCCCTGTGAACTTTTTTCATGATTACAATATTCCGTTTTATTTAGTACAAGAAATTAAGAAAGATCTCTTAGAACCGTAGACAATTTAACGTTATATCAAGTGCTAAAATTTGTTAAATAAGTCTTTAAATGAATAGTTCCAGAAATAAAACAACTTTCCATGTAGTTTAACACGGAGAAAGAGGAATCTAATGTGTTAGTAGCTAAACTGTTGTTTAAATCTTAAGACAACTTACTAAGTTCGACACAATATAATAATAAAGCATTATACGTCACCTTAAACATATACCCTCTTTACTTCTTTCAGTATGGATGTATTTCGAATGAATAAGAAGTGTCGAAACGTATAATTGGCTTATTGATAAACGTTTTCTAGATTAATAAGAGTCGTTTTTAATTCTAAGCTATTTTATTCCAGTTTGAAAAATTCCATTTTTATTATTTCAAGCTACTTAATTCTTGGAATTTCACTTATTTGGAATGGAATGTTAAGTGCTTCCTTAGGCATCCGCTTTTTCTCTTATGTAACACTCATAATTCCTCATTAGTCACGCTTAAAAATCCTTATTAAAATCTAAAAATAATGTAAATCTCCAAAAATGTATGGAAATATAAAAAAATTTAAAGCTTTAAGAAAAATTACAGTTTGAAGTGATATGAAAGCGATATAAAATTAGAGCGGTTGTAATAATTCAGGTAACTGAAATTATTTTAAGATAAAAACTTCAATTTGTAAATAAAGTCAACAGGAACATCCATAAAATGTTTCAGAAATACATTAATGGTTTAGAGATTCAAAACTAGCCCATACTCGTCTAAATGCGGCTGTGGAACGTATTTATAAATGCTATGTTTGATGATGTAATACCACTATAGAAAGCGCATAAACCGTGTCTAGGACTAATATATATGATGCTTTAGCAAATATGTTTAACTAGAGACTAGAGAGGTATAGACTGCTGAGATATAGACTGCTTAACCTTAAATGTATAAATAGCGGCAAAATAATTCTGTTTAAATTATAATCACGCGTTCTCGCCACATATTACCAGTGAAAATGAATTCAATTTCCATTAAAATACCAAAAATGTTTAAGGTAATATTTTTTTATTTATTTAATTTCTTTTTCCGTGTTAGACATAATTTAGGAAAATGAACTACCTATTGCATTTAAATAATTACATTTTAAGTCTGACTAATGAGGAATTTTCAGTGTTACATAAGAGAAAAAGCGGATTCCTAAGGAAGCATTTAACATTCCATTCCAAAGAAGTGGAATTCCAAGAATTAAGTAGCTTGAAATAAAAAAAATGGTATTTTTCAAACTGGAATAAAATAGATTAAAATTAAAAACGACTCTTATCTAGGAAACGTTTATCAATAAGCCAATTATATGTTTTGACATTTTTTATTCATTCAAAATACATGCATACTGAAAGAAATAACAGGGTTTGTTTTTAAGGTGGCGTAAAGAGCTTTGTTGTTAATCAGTGTCGAGCTTAGTAAGTTATCTTAAGATTTAAATATCATTTTAAGATGGTTAGCTACCAACCACATTAGATTCCTCTTTCTCCATGTTAAACTACAGGAAAATTATTTTATTTCTAGAGATATTCATTTAAAGACATTTAACAGATTTTACCACTTGATATAACGTTAAATTGTCTGCGGTTCTAAGAAATCTTTCTTAATTTCTTGTTCTCAGAAATTGTGCTTCTTTTCAATGGGGCCCAACTGCAACATTATTTATTACTGCTAGCTGTTCAGGCTTCTCCTTTACCCGTAGCCCGGACAAGTAAAAATAATAGGGGCTACATAATTATTGTGACCGGTAATTATTTCCGCTTTATTTATTACTAGCAAGTGTGCCCGTGTTTTGCTACGGTAAACTTAATATATTATTTTTAAAGAAAGATTTTTTTTCGTGCCTAACTCTCTAAATTCGTCACAGTACAGTTCGAGTCACTGGCATATTTATATATTTCTATTATAAACTTATTATAACAATATTCAGTTTTTTATACTGTATTACTACTGTATGTTGATTAGCAACGCTAATAGATCTTGACATATTAAGTGGTAGAATAGGAAGCGGAGGTTTGACAACAACAGTTCTAATTTTGTTGGTAATTATAAATGTTATCCAAAATAAGGGAAATTTATGACAAATCACATGGTTTTGCATGAAACAGAAACACACATTCATATTAACTACTATATAAAATGATAGGTTTTTATTTGTCTATGAGAGTCACTGAAATTTGTACTTTTTGTTGTTAGAATATTGTTGATAAACATTTTATTGTAACGTAAAAATGAACCAAGAATTAAATTTAAAATAAGTTCTCATATAAAAATGCTATAATTTGCGTCACATAGAAATGAAAGTTAATCACTTTATATCTCGATTTCCAGGTCAAATCGAATTGATACTACGCAGACGACGTTTAAATAATATAAAATAAGAAATGAATAAATGAAATATTTAAAGTAATGACGTCATAAGGATAAAAAAATATCATTTTCACCTATTTATTATGTGATGAATTGAAAATTTTAATCTCCTGCTTTTAACCGAGGAAAACTGCGTTTAAAACAATTACTTGGAATGACGTCACATTGCTAGAAATTATTGCTTCTTTCCCTTAGTTATGATGCGATAAATTAAAAAATTAATCGTTTGCGTTTAACCGGGGAAAATAATGCTTGGAATAATGACATAAAATGCTCGAAAAAGGGGGAAGAAATGGGTTTCGAATATTAAAAATTTACAAAAACCTTCCCAGTGTTGTACCTAATAATTTCCCAAATTTTCACGGTGATTGGATGCATGGTTTTTGAGTTTATCGAGTACATACAGACAGACACAAATTCATTTATATATATATAGATTTTGTATGAAGATTCATCAGAATTATCGTTTTCACATTCTATTCAACATTTAATTTAGTTTACGTTCATCAAGGTAACCGTGTTATGTGTTGACCTCTAAAAGTCAGTAAAATGATGACCATTATATTGAGAATTTAGTAAAAGCAAATTGTAATCAAAAGAAGAGGAGTCCAACTATATTTTTAATAATCCTCATTACAAAATTTCAACAATTTATGACAAATCATTTTTGAGTTATGCTCTGTATCAGTAATACCCGTTGTAAGATTTTTCTTATATAGAGTGAATATTGCATTCGAAAGAGAAGGTTCATTCCTAAACGTTATAACACTCCTAAATACAAAATGTCACCATTCTACGGCTAATTTCTTTTAATTATGCCCCAGAGTGCATTAGCTGAATGTGAATATGTCTCTATCTTTCGCATTATTGTAGATCGGCAGTGTCCATTATATTGAAATTTACATTGCGATTTTCGTTTATACAGAGTACGAAATGAAACGAAAAATGGAGGTTCTTAACTAGATCCTTACAGCAGCCCTAAATACAAAATTTCAACATTCTGCGGCTAATAAGTTTTGAGTTATAAAATATACATACGCACTTACATATTTACGACGAATATATCTTGACAAAACTTGTCAAAAGTGCGACTAAACTAATCAAAATCCATTCTGAAATTATCAAAATGAATATTTAATGTTTCCTCGTACGTATGTTATTGTTTCTAATGCCACTTGGACAAACCAGGCATAATTTGAGATATAGGGTACTAGTATTGGAGTAAAGGGGTGCACCTTTCGTTTTAACAAGCACCGCTAGGGTGAAAGATCGACTTTGTTCAAGTGGGTCCTCGTAATTCAGAAGCAGGGACCGAGCAGAAGACTCATAAGCTTGTCCTGCCATCTCCAGAAGTATTTGGAACGATGGCCGATTGGTTAGGGTGCTGGCCTTCGGTACCGGAGTTCGTGGGTTCGAATCCCGCAGTGGCATGGATGTTCGTAGCCGTTCGGAATCGGCTTTAAGTTGTAGGTCCCGGTCTCATTAGCCCTCGTGTTGCAAAAAGTAGACCGTAGCACTCCAAACCAAACCAAACCAAACCAGAGGTATTTGATTGAAAATGCGGCAGCGCTAGCGCATACTCCACGGTCTTTTCGAACCGCTAACAGCGAACGTAGTACATTGACTGTAACCGCCAGAAGAGGCGCTATAAGCAGAGAGACAATAGACTCTCAGACACTCACTGGACTGTGTGATGCTGTAGTTGCGAGCTAACACGGCTTGATGTATTTCCGTAATTTTAATCTTTATTAAATGTGTGTCGTGACTATTCCTAGCTTTCATCATTTGAACGTGTGTTGGATCTACTTTAACGTATGCTCGATTCCATGGGTATGATATCCGCCCATGATGTGAGAGCACCGAATTTTTTACCCTTACATGATATGCTGTGGATCACGGTTAGTCCTGTAGGTAAAATTACCGTCCCTGATAGACGATTTGATCATATCCATATAGACCTTGTAGTACCGCTGCTGACATCAGATAACTGCCAATATTTGCTTTTAATGATCGGCAGGTTTACTCGTTGGATTGAGGCTGTGCCACTGCGTGACAGCACCGCTGATACTGTAGTTAGACATTTAATTCCCATTGCATTGCACGGTTTGGCACATCGAGAATAATTACAACCGATCGGGGGAGACAATTCGAGTCCCGATTATTTACAACTCTGGCAAAATTGTTAGGTATACAACATATACATACTACTGCTCGATTCCATGGGTATGATATCCGATCGTGATGTGCGAGCACCGAAAGAACTTGGAGGACATTTTGTACGTGCTCCAATCACCTTTGAGGAACACAGCTGATCTTAGGCCGACTCGACCTTCGAATCGGCAAACTTCTAGTAACGAGATCGTTCCCTTTGTCAACTCAGCTATCGTGGCTATCGTTCGTGTGTTCAGACATAATACTGAAACTCGTAAAAACTGATTCAAGAAAGATGAAAATGTTTATTTCCGTTGAAGTCTGAGCACTGAAATGTTTCACGATTACAATACATCCGTTACTTAAAACCTTACCTTTATAAGAAAATAAAAATTAAAAGAAAAAAAATCTTTTAATGATTTCAAGATGTCATTTATATTTCTTTAACTATATACGAGACTTTAAATAGCAGTAATATTTATATAAACAAGGAAATTTCTTTAGAAATATTTTCTCATTAAACTTGTATGCGACCCTTTAATATAAAAATCGGAACTCTTAAAGTTAATAAAAATAGTCCTCATATTGCAAACATTTCTTTTTTTGTATGGTAGACCAAACGAAAAGATTTAATGATATGTTGAAACGCGTAAGAGGAAATACGTTTCGTAGAAATTATTTATTGCTGGTTTCTGTAAAGATCGAGTCACGTTTAATAACTTTGCGGAAGTTTAAGTATAACGGAAATTTCTAATTAGGTTGGTCTTGTATAATGTCTGAAATATTAAAAACGACATTTTAATGGTATGTAATAATTCCTCTATTTCTTTCTTTGTGGGCGTGTGCTCAAAATTAAATGGTATGCAGGTATTTTGCTGAAAGTTCATTTTTATAATCTAATTTTCATTCTTTATTTTCCCTACGAACCCTTTCGACCAGACTTAAAATTTGTATTTAGGATTCTTATAGCATCTGTCAGTCCGCATCCCCTTTTGATTGCATTCTATATATCTAAAAATCATTGTTGAATTTAAATTGTATACATTTTTTAGGATATTAAAATGCAGAATTTTGGTTACTGTGTTACTGTCCACTTACTTTAAGAATTTCCTTATAGAATCTGATATTCAGAAGAGTTTAAACGAAATGTAGCAAAAAAATGCATTTAATTCAATAGGTGTACAAGTAAGTCATACGGCATTCAAATAAAATTATTGTTAATTATTAATGAGATAAAAAACGATCGGTAACATGTTTGATTCCGATCCCCTTTTGATTGTAATCTGCATTTTATATATCTAAAAATCATTGTTGAATTTAAATTGTATACATTTTTTAGGATATTAAAATGCAGAATTTTGGTGACTGTTTAACTGTCCACTTTCTTTAAGAATTACATTATTGAATCTAATGTTCAAAAGAGTTTAAACGAAGTGCTGCAAAAAAATGCATTTAATTCAATTGGTGCAAGTCATACGGCATTCAAATAAAATCTTTATTGTTAATTATTGATGAAATAAAAAAACATCGTGAACATGTGATCAATTCGTTCAGCAAGCCAAAGTGCATGCCTTTCTTCTGGATTACCCAGTCAAAAATGGAGTTATTCTTGTTTCCATGGCAATAGACAGGCACAGACAAGTTGACTTAGAGGTATTTTTGTGTTTAAGGTACAGTTGTAGAATGGTTTAGCCGCAATTTGAGGAAAAAGGATAAATATAAATATGCATTATTTACTTTCTCGTGCTAAAACAACTTGATGGTAGCAAATCTTTCCTTGCTTCATCTGTTTTTTATAGCCAAAATGTTATAGTGAAATATTATTCCAACCCATTGTAGTGAATAAACACTTTAATAATAATTTTCATTTTAAAGTATTTATCCTATAGATCGAAAATATGTTTTACTTAATTTTAATCCATTATTTATTTGTCTCCCATGAGGCAAGAAACAAAACCCTTAAAAAGTAATTTTAATGTATTTTTTTAAAAAGTGAGCAAAATAACAATATCGTTTATATTTGTTTAAACATAGATGTTATATGTATGTTTTTCAACCTTTTAATGCTTACGCTTTTTACTTATCTCAACAGAATTAAATTAATTAAAAAATTATCTATTTATCGAAGACCTACCGTTTATTTTTGCATTCTCAAACTTCTTTCAAGCGCAAAACTTGTTTTTCGACGAGATGCTTAATTAATCTTTAAGCTGTTTAAATGTAAACATTGGTAACATTATATATTCCTAATTCTCAGACTTCCCTTTATCATTTAGTTCTCGTCTAGTTACTCTATTTAACAGCATATTTATGATTGTGAAAAAACAATGCACTCAGGAGAGTCGTTGTATCGATGGAAAATGCTTGCCTCAAAAGCAAGAGCTTACTTTTAAAAAGCGTGTTTGTTTAGTGTGAAATCCTTAATTGCGGCTCGTTAAAAGAGGGGAGAATTTTGCAAAGAGGATTTTAATTTGCTGCTGTTATACTTCGGTGATGGCTGGTCGTTTAAAATGCCTCCTTATCTCAAGCCTTTCCCCTGAAGTTACAAATTACAGTTTTATAGAAAGCAAAAAACATATCTTAATTTATGCGTGTATGAATGTATGTGAATGAATATATTCTTTATGCAAAAAGGAACATTTAACTTACAAAAGTTTTTAAACTTGCTAAATTTTTCTCATTGTCCTCCTTTTTAAAACATAAAGAAAATTTGCATAACTTCTCTTTTCAACCTCTTGAAGAATTTAGATTCCGCACAGCATCTTTTTTACTAAAATAGGACTTAATACTTTCATCTCGTTTTATTCGCTTAATATACCTTTCGTAGAATTTCTATTTTCTTTAATATTATCTTAGTGGTGTTTTAAAGAAGTAAAATAGTACAGCTTTTAGTTTACATAATCACATTTTTATACATTCTACAACTTTTCTCCTGAATAATTAAACAAAAGATTGGACTTTTAATACTTTCAACTTACTGTAGACTATAAAAAAGTCGAATAAGGTACTAGTTTTCGTCGGTGAAATCCATTGAACTATTTACCTACAGATTTTTAGTCCTTAGTAATTTCTTTTACATAGTACATCTCATCAGTCCTCACGAACGAACTATTCTTAGGTTTGGTTTGGAGCTCTATGGTCTACCGCTTTGCACAAGAGGGCTAATGAGACCGGGACCTACTGCTTAAAGCCGATTCCGAATGGCTACGAACATCTATGCCATAGTGGGATTCAAACCCACGAACTACAGTTATGACGATCAGCACCCTAACCAATCGGCCAGCTTTCAGTACTATTAATCTTAGAGTTCCAAATCTAGAAAATCGAACTTGTCAAACGATTATCGGAAACGCAGGGCACTATCTTTCTGTGCCAGTCTGAGGAAGGGTATGAATTTCGTTGCTGGCAAAAATGCTTCCTAATTAGCGTTAAGAAGTTATTCTGGATCTCCTTAACCTTCATATTGCTAAAAGTAGACTGTGGTGCTGAAACCAACCTCTTTTCAAATTCTTTGGTTGTTCAAGTATTTACGACATTTCCCTTTCCCTAAAGATTGCTTTCAGACCTGCAACGATACAATGCTACTGTAAGAAAACAAAATTATCCCAGCAGAGGTAAAATCTACCTCTCGATATGCAACATTCCATAGCGCTCAGTAAGGTTCAACTTTTTTGTTCACAATACGATTTACACCCATGTGATTATACCTACTGAAGCACCAATGAAGGTACATTTATATTTTCCGCTTGAATTATTTCAAACTGTTAATTGATCTAGAATCGTATCCCAACATTAATAATAATTTTTAAAAATGTCCAAAATAATTTATTACTGAAGTGCATGAATATAAAGTACAGTTCGGCCCAAACTCTCCGCAGGAATCTAACTTTTTAAGGAAATAAAATGTCATTCATTAGATTGAACACTGAGCACCCTCCACGTTTAAAATTATCGCCATTCCAAGCATAGTGTGATCGTAGTGATGAGAATGGTAAAAGACATTGGCGTCCGACAATATCGCTTCCAATCGCACCACATTGTTATTAATGCCATCGTTCTTTCGTTCTTAATCTGTATATACTTGACATTTTAATTTCTCATTATTAATATAGTTGAGTAAATGATATTTTCATTTCTAAATTACATTTTATTTTTTGTAAGTTAGACCTTTATATAAGGATAAAGAAAAAATTAGTCTAAACAAAGCAGAACTTTTTATTTTATAGTGAATAAAAAATTGGCTATTAAAATTAAGGCTTTACATCTCGAAAGGTACTATGTCCCATTAAGAATTATGTCTGTAAGTATGTTCAAGGACACTGTAAACGCACCCTCTTTACTACCGATGCGCTACGTTTTAGCGTGAGACCTGCCCGCCTACTTTTACTGGGGCAGGTACGTTCGTAAACTGTCGCTGGGATGCATTTACTTCTAAAATAATTATTCGGAAACCTCTTACAGACGAAACAACATTTTTATTTACACAAAATTAAGAAAAAAAAATGATTAAAGAAAATGACATATCAAAATTGAGTCTCAGAGCCAGTCCTAGATAGATTTTTAATGCCCGAGCGTTCTTTCCTCACATCAGTGTACAGAGATGTTCCCCGGTTGGCGGCTCTCTCGACTCTCCCCAATCTCTCTTCTCTGCTGAACTCCAACAGCCCCCTTCCTTCTTCGGGGGGGGGGGGTTGTCTGGAAACTTGAGCCCTGCCGAAAAGGGCATACACTCCTCCTCCGAGAACCTGCAAAAACATCCACCAGTGCCTCCGAAAAACGTTATCAGCCCCCTTTGCCGGCCGGCTTCTTATTTCTCCTAAGAAAAACCGCGTGGAAGGGGTCAAAATGGGGCGATTCTCCCAATGTCATTCAGAGCACACAAAGTCGTGGGTGCACATTCCTTACAGACACTTTAAATATTTATTTTGGCTATCCCCTAGAGTATTTTGACTAGTTTAGTCATGATAACTGTACGTATATATCTCGCCTAACTCGAAATCAATTTACCGTAAAATATTTAAATTTTGCGTTTAGGAATGTTACAACATCTGATTGTGCACCTTCATTTTTTATTGAAATTTGCATTCTATATAAACAAAAAATTTTAAAATAACAAATATGAAAATGCTACCGGTCTCTTAAAGGTAGTACTTAAATTCTACTCGTTATTGGGAATTAATATATTGTTACGAACTTCAAAGCTGGGTTCGGGGATTGAATGGACTTTAAGGACTACAGCACGAAAACAATCATTTATTAGCAATCAGTTGGAAAATACAACACACCGTGCGTACTCTGTAAACCGAGAGATTCACTTAACGACTCTCTCTGTTTTGGGACTCAGCCAGCCTTATATAGGCACGAAGAAACTGCTGGAATATTACAGAAACCGGAACCGGAAGTTGTCACGTATCGCCACACTTAACGACACTTGGCGACGAACTTAGCGACAAAAATAGGTTGCCAAAACTGTAGCCAACGAGCCGTATATCATCAATTTGGCGAGATACCCATAGAGTCCCATGATAAATTTACGGTTCACTAAACAAATTCGTAACATTATGCTACATGTTGTTGAATTAATATTGTATAACATTTCGATGTTATTAAAATCGTAATATTTTAGGAATTGTATAACGTTCCACTTAATTAAAAAGTGGAGAATCGTATTTCACATTCAAATAAAATAAATTTAAAAGAAATGTGATAAAAATATATACGTAGTTTAATAGGCTTACAAGGAAGTCATGTAATGTCTACATAGGTTTCTTTCATTGAACTTTAAAGATGAGCATAAAAGTTTTGTTATGACTCAGTTCCATTTATCGTGGTTTTCTACTACCGGAGTATTGAATACTTTGTTCAAAACTGATTGAAACACGAGATAAATAATATAATATTGAGGAAAATAAAAGAAATCAATATTACCCGTTCTAAAACTTTTTCTGGGGTACAGATTGATATGATACGACAAAAGTTCACACAGTTTGGCAAAACTTATTTTCTTAAACTAATTTTTCATTTATTTGGCTTCATAGTGTGCTTTAACACGTATAAAGTAGATAAATTAAACTTTATCTCATATGACACATACATATTTCACCCTCTTAATGAGGTACTTTTAATACGTTTTTAATAATATGATAACTTACTGCTCAAATTCTCTTTATCTGTAATCTGTTGCAAGTAAAAAGGATTGAAAATATTGTTTTATCGTGACAAGCAACACGCGAATTTGATATTTGCAAAATCTTTTTTACATCTGCAGATTAAATGCTTCGAGAAAATAATAAATGTAATAAATATGAGAAAATGTAGAAATAAATATGGTTTAATGCATTTGTTGTTTATGTATGAAACAAATATTATCACTGTACTCTTGTAAATATTAAAGTTAGGCTTAATTTGGTAATTTTTTACTATAGTAAAATTGAAAAAAATATTTTTTAAATTAATTAAAGGGGCTTTAGCTTATAGGATTCTTTATTTGAAGTGGTGCAGTTAATTTTTTGCAACTTTATAGGTAACTCAACACACCTACTGCTAAAAACATATTGTGAATGTCCGTTGAACATCCATGGTCAGCGTGGATTTAGGCCAAACGACGGCCGAATGGTAGGGCATAGCTCTACGGTACTGGAGTTAGTGGGTTTGAATCGCATTAATGACATGGGTGTTCGTAGCCGTTCAGAATTGGTTTTAAGCAGTGGGTGCCGGTCTCATTAGGCCTCGTTCCAAAACAGTAGACCGTAGTGCTCCAATCCAAATAAACAGTTGGACTTCAACCTACGATCTGTTAACCAATGAAAGCTGTCAATCTGACCATCGTTTGACTAAACATGTTACAAGATAAAATAATATCAATATTCATTACGAAGAGTATGATACCAACAGCTCTTGCGCACTGTTAAATGATTCATTTTGTATGTTTTCCTGTCACTAATAGCAAAATGTTAACAGAAAATGTAATTCTTACTTATAATAGAAAACATGATACTCAGATGTTTATAAACACAAAAAAAGACGCATTTTATTTTTTAAAGAATAGAACTGAAATGGAATTTCCATCACAGAATTGAGATCTTATTGCACATCAGCCCAAATGTTCTGAAAGAGAAACGAATTCGATTTACGATTTCTTTTCCCGATGAAGAATTCGAGGATTTCGCACGTGATAGAAAAAATATATTCAGTTGAATAGATTTAATGTCGACGAGTGACAAGGCCTTTAACCAGTTTAAAAGTTTTTCGGTATCTTACGAAAAATCAGCGTATTCTTCAACAAGAAAAAGAATCTTAAACTTTTTTTTAACAAAATATACAGGTTGATTGTAATAAGGCGTTTATGATGTCCTGTCCAGTTAGTTGGGGCAAAATATTTATCTGTGATGATGCTATGCATCCAAAGGTAGAAAATATTTAAAGGGATAGATAAATAACTGAACATACGTATAATCTTTTGATCTTTTTAGATCAAACCAATAATAAATCGTATAAAGTACGATGATCCCATCTGGCCAATCAATGAAGAGGGAATACGGATGGGGACTGTTAAAGATGATATTGCTACATTCAGTTAACGTTTAATAGACTGTTACTGAGAACACCTGATCCTCTATTACGCAAAACTTAAATTTAGGTATGTACTTGCTCAGGTTTAAAAATAAATAAATAAATAAAACTTAAAATTCCGATATCTTTTCTAAAAAGGATAATCCACCGAAATCATAAGAATTAATTTTTTTAGAATAATAAATGTGATGAGGCGATTTAGATCAGTTATATAATTTATTCATTCATACAAGAAGTAAAATGCTCGGGATCTAAATCTGACCTCATCACATCTTTGTAAAAGACAGAGGACCATATATTTATATTCAACGGATATTGTTGTCTTGTACGGTGGTCTCGGACGGGGTTCTGATCCCAGTCCCAGATTAGAATCCCGTCTCCGTACTTGACATTAAATTAGAATGTACCTTTGTGGAGTTATTTATGAGTCCCTAAGGGACAGTGCCCAATTAGAAGGGATAAGGTTTTCCACGTTGGCGGTCTCAAGGCGGGGTTTAAGCAGACCAATTGGATTCTTACAACTATCCCGATTGGAGGATAAGAAGGAAGAGGGGACAAGGATGAAATTAATAAAATAAGAAAGATCGAAAAAAAAGAAAAGGTGAAGGTGTTCGATAGTCGAGACGAACAGAGGAGTCCGACAGAAGAGGCTCGGAAGTCGGGACGAGGAGAGAGTCCGACAGAAGGTGTGTCGATAGTCCAGACTAAGAGAGGAGTCCGACGAAACGAGTTCGAGAGTCCAGCCAAGTCCTACAGGAAGTGTTCCTGCATCAAAAAGCACGGCCGTACCCCCCAAACATCAGGAGGAAACCCCTGACCAGACCGATGAAAGATCCATAGATACCCATCAACCAGCAGTGTTCCGGGCACACCATTTTAGCTCCCTAAAGATACCCCCTTTTACATACATTTTGAAATTGAGATTAGGTCCTCTCTCTTATATTTACATAATAGCTTAAGTATTAAAAAATTATTGTCAGAACTAATTTAGAAGATGTTGATAAAACATATTTTAGGAAAATTAGCCTCAGTTTTGTAATGTACATAGATGTATATATATTATAATAAATTTATTTTTTTATATTAAGCTAGTTTCGGATGCTGTTAATTTAGCTTTTAGTTTAGTTTCATTTCTTATGTCTGTAGTTTCTCAGAACCTGTGGTTAAATTTAGTACTAAAATACTTTTACACAACGCAATCAAAATAAAATCCCACTATACATTTGATCACAGGTTAATACTCAAATAAAAACGAGGACTACACGACAGTAAATATGGTAACTATACTGTTCAAATTCTGTTTATCTGGAATCTCATAAAGTAAAAAGGATTGAAAATATTGTTTTATCGTGACAAGCAACACGCAGTTTTGTTATTTGCGAAATATTTTTTACACCTGCAGATTAAATGCTTCGAAAAAATAATAAATGTTATGAATATGAAAAAGAAAATGTAGAAATAAATATGGTTTAATTATTTGCTTCTTATGTAACAAACAAACATTATCACTTTTTACGTTTTGTCTGTATTAAAGTTTTACATAAAATATACTTCCTTTTTCAATATTTTACCAATTACAGTTTAACAAATGTTTATTTCGGAGTTACTCTCATATGTGAAGATAAAAAATTAATTTTAGATAGACTTCATGATTAGTTTTTTAAAGCTTTTTATAAAAAGATATGTAAGAATTGTTTCAGGTAAAATCGTAATGAAATAAAATCTTATTTCAGTGGGATGTTGAAAAATTAAATTTTGTAGCAATATGAACTATAACTTCGAAATACAATTTACAACTGAAAAATAAATATATTTAGATTTTAAGTTTTCTTTGAATAAACGTTCTTTCGCATACGCGCACAGCAAAATTTGAGATTCTTGGTACTTTTTAACAGTTATAAAATCAACCTTATTTTTAACTTTCTGTAAGTTTAAAAATATATGTTTAGAAAAAAGACTGATTTTTTATAACTGTTAGGTAAGTTTTATTTTTAAGTTATGTGGCATCAGACATATTTTAGATTTATAGACAATTGTAAAAAAAAATGAAATATTTTATGATTTTTGATCAACCTTATTTTTAACTTTCTTTAAGTTACAAAATATATATTTAGGAAAACACTGATTTTTATAACTGTTAGGTAAGTTTTATTAAGTTATGTGGCATCAGACATATTTTAGATTTATAGATAATTGTTAGAAAAATGAAATATTTTATGATTTTGATCAACCTTATTTTCAACTTTCTTTAAGTTACAAAATATATGTTTAGGAAAAGACTGATTTTTATAACTGTTAGGTAAGTTTTTATTTTTAAGTTATGTGGCATCAGACATATTTTAGATTTATAGATAATTGTACAAAAGATGAAATATTTTATGATTTTTGATCAACCTTATTTTTAACTTTCTTTAAGTTACAAAATATATATTTAGGAAAACACTGATTTTTATAACTGTTAGGTAAGTTTTATTAAGTTATGTGGCATCAGACATATTTTAGATTTATAGATAATTGTACAAAAGATGAAATATTTTATGATTTTTGTTCTTTACAGTAATGTAGCTTCTCTAAACACACCATATTTATTTTATGATTATAGTCATTTTTACATCATTGTGTGAAGAATAGGAAGTAGTGTAATTGTGGTAAATATCAGTGACTATAACTCAATTCATTTGGACTACACCTTAATCAGTTTTGAATAATTATGAGTTTACGTCTGAACTTACGTACAAGAAAACCTTAACTAAAAAACTTGAAATATTTTGAGCACCCCTGAATTTAACTATATTCGACGAGAAATATGCATGTACGCACATATGTACGTATGCATGTATATCGTGAAACTCAAAAACAATTAGGCTTCGAACGTAAAAGTCTTGTATTTAAAACTTTTATAACTTTTATTTGAGTATCTCCAGTTTTTAGTGCAATATACATTATGTACAACATTGCATTAAGCATTATGGGCAATTTTCAATATAACGTGCTGATCGCTACCGAGATTAACTCGAAAACAATGTTTATTTTTGAATTAATTTTCACAAGATTTAACGTTGAGGCAATTCACACAAGGAAACTTTAAATTACAATTAAGTGATTAATAATACAATCTCTTATTAATTACAATTTATTATTAATTACAATTGATAATAATCATTTCATAGTTCTTTGTTTTAAAGAAAATATTGAATATATAGTTTATAACAGCTGTACACCGTTGTCAAAGAGTGTATTTTAAACATTTAAAGAATAATGTAAGCAGAAATTACTCCTACAAGCTTATTTATTGAATTACATTTAAGTGATACTGTACCTGGGCTCAGAATCTTTAATACTTTGTTCGATACTATTTATAAAAGTGTAAAAGTTATTGCGTTATTTCATACACTGTATTATAAATACAAAGAACAGTAGTATGAAAATAGGGTTTTTTTTATCGGAATAGTACTATTCCTTAGTTAGTGTAGATTATGAATTAAGTAACATTCGTAGCATAAGGAAATTTGAACGCACAAATGAAATAATTTATTATATTGTTCCTAACAATATATCAAAGTGACAACACAAAATTTATATAAATAAAAAAGATGAAAAATAAGTAAATAAATAAGATAAATAACCGACAAAATAAAGAAGTGCAGATAGATAATTTTTATGTTCACAGCACGCGATAGTTCAATTTCAATGTACTGCGTAAAATTTAATCGTATTTCTTTTTAAAGCTTATTTTGTTCTTAGCTAAATATTTTAAGTATTCTAAAAAAATAATAATACTGCTGTAATAAGATAGAAAATAAGAAGCTGAGATAGAAATTTACACGTATTATCAAAAGTAAGATTTTACCCTCGTAAGAATTTTAGTACTCACTCAAGTATCTTTATTTTTTAGACGAAAAAAATGTATCCTAAACAATAGTTATGTGAAAAGGAAAAGAGACGGGATAGAGTTAAGTGTTTATACTAGATAGATAACAATATTTATTAAGAAGAAAATTTATAAACGAACTCTCCTTAGACATATATTGTATACTAAACCCAGAACAACAGCAGAACCTGAAGAAAACAATTTTCGCTGAAGCAACAAATAATACTCCTGCCAAGCGGAAACTTGTAAGCAGAGAAATAAAAAATGAATATTTCTATTTATTTTCCCTCTCGATAAGTTCGTAGTCGCAACGTCAAGTGGCAATAAGTTTTGCTATCCTGACTTTTATATCTGATTTCTTTTCGTCAGAACTTGATCATAACAAGTTGATGTAGTAACGGAAAATAACCGTAAATCTCATCTCATTTTGTTTGAATCGAAGTCTGCAAATGCAGTTTTCTTTGAATGTGATTTTATGTATTAAACTTGTAGTAAAGTCTGTAAAAGCAAGTAGAGCAATCAAAATGAAAGAAATAAAGTAAATACACTCGTGTTCAAAATTAAGGTAAATTTCAGATTATCTCTAGACCTACTGGACCGATTTCAATAAAACTTGACATGTGCATACATTGATAGAATACAAGACATATTGTCACGAAGATTCGAATGAACACACCGTTTAATGTAACAGAAGAATTTATTAAAGCTAAGTAGCAACTCGCAACTTTACAAGATTGGGAAGTTGCCTACAACTAGTGGGTATCAGCTTTTATATCCGAACAGAATATTCGAGAAATAACTAATTTACATATTAAAGAAAGATCTAGAATATTCAAGAACATAAGGAAACAATAAATAACATTTTTAAATTAAAAACCCGTACTTCGGATAAACTGCCCCGTCAAGCATCGAACCCACAATCTCCGGGTCTGGATCGCGTGCTCTGACCATTCGGCCACGGAGCTAGTTGTCTAAGCTTCTTTATGTGGCAATGTATCCATTGAACAGTTATAATACACGTGCATAATTGTACGTAACACCCGTTGTAGTCGGAAAGTATGAAAGAGCAGTTGTAGAAAAGCGGATGCTCGCCCCAGAGCGTCTCAGACATGCTCTATACAATTGAGGTTTTAACCCTTTCGTGGGCCGTGGGAAGATTATTTCCCACCTACACGATCTTACAAAATACACCTGTGGAAAGAGCAAAACCCATAATATATTGGTCTTGTTATTGAAATGACGGGAAGACTGATTTCCGCTTCGGTTTTGCGGTATAATCAATTGTTCGATCGATTGAATAAAACTAGCAGCTCTGTTTTGAAAGTTTGGAAACGTGGAGTGAGAAATAAACGGCCCACGATACGGGTAAGATATTCATGGCTAAATCATCTGGTGAATATTCTCATTTTATAAAAATCCGTCGACCAGAAGAGCTCTGTGGGGCTTAACGTCATCGTCCATTAAAATGTCCCCAGGCCCAATTGCAGCCCTGAAATTACGAACATAGTCTGCAAGACCTCCTCCCTTTACCTCACAGAAGTCACAGTGTCTGTTTCATAGACATGAAAGAGTGTGCGGTCATCCAACATGTTGCCTACTGAGACCATTAAGCCTCGGGTTCTATAGTGATCAATTACGCGGCCATTGGAAATCAAATAGCGAGTGTCTGGATGTCTCCATGTGAACGTTTCATTGTTCCTATAAGTTGCAGACGAGGATGGACGTTAAATTGAACTCTCTGCAAATCTAGACTTGAGACTGGCCTGATTCTAGCCTCCCAACAATTTGCCACTTCTTGCCATCATAGTGACGTCGGAGGTTATTCATTTTTACTGTTAGAATTTTAATTTAATCGATTGCTACAAAAAACACCAAGGCCCTTACTCTGGACATTGCGGTTCGTTTCGAAAGTTCGCTGCGACGTCATTTTGACATCAGCTTGCGCACATCATGTGAGCAAATGATCAAGCTGACGTCAAAGGGACGTCATAACGAACGTTCGACCCAACTCGCAACGTCCAGAGTAAGCCCCTAAGACATTAGCGAGCTGTGCTGGCGAACGAAAGGCTTGTTTTGTCACACGTGCATATAAAGCCTGTTCCTCTACTGGCTCCGCCCCCACACACGTGTGTTCTTATGTATTCGAAGTACAAAATTTGCATCTTTCAGTTATTTTCGTGAAATTCGAAAAAATATGCAAATTATCTCAATTTTGAACATGAGTATAACTAAGAATTCATAAATCTTTAAATTGTACTTTAATTTCTAGAATATATTCCTGAAAGAATTTCATATATCACAATTTTAACTTCCTTCTGTGATTTTCATACTTATTAGCATTCTGATTTAAAACTAAAATTCCAAATCATGTGTACTAAAGGCATTTGCCATCACTAAAACTCGATTTACGCTATTGGATTATTCCACCAGTTGAAAAAACCACTTATGAAAACCACTATATTTATCTCCAGATTACTTTTAGTTAAAATTTCATAAAAAATTCCCGTAATAGTTATTTTTTATATTGATTCTTTTAAAAAGCTAGGATACTTTAATTTATAAAACTAATTTCAAGACGTTATTAAGGAAAGTTTTTTTCAAGGTCGAGATTTTATAATTAATTTCCGTTTCTAGGTCCAACAACTGACTTCTAATTAGAAATTTTTAGAAAATTTGTAACAAAACGAGAATAAGCCAGCTCCCGGATAAACAAAATTTCATTTCCTCATCTATCAATGATTATTAGTTTAGCCTTGCATAAAATATTAAGTTATTAATCGGTCCGACTCTGGGTTTTCCCTGATGATTCAACATTTTTCATTTTAATTTGTTCTTATATAATGAATATTTTGTGCTATAAGCTAACCATGGATTCATTTTTGTTATCTGATCTGTATGAAAGAACCCAACATATATGCTCCCGTTAAGTATGCGATCTCTTCGACGCGATCGTTAAAAAAATCATTTAAGTCTTATTTAATTTGAAGATATTAAATTAACAATTTAAATTTTGAATAAAGAGTTTTTAAATTTTTTCCATGGTTCAACGCAAAATAACTGTACTAATGAAATTCTTGTCTGCATACCTGTACTGTTGTTGCATACATCGACACTAGGCCGATAACGAATTGCACGACAGGCTCATCAGGAAATTTTGCCAGATATGAGAAGTTACTGATAGGATAAGACAAATTGTTGCCAGAAAGAAAAAATTACTATCAATGTAACATTAAATAAATTATAAACTAGTTTGAAATTTCAAGAAAGTGTTTAGTAAAATTTTCCTCAGTGTCACGAAGAACCCCTGTACAGAGTTTCATACCTGTAAGTTGTATAATATTTACGTACATTCGTGTTTACATTCATCCATAGTAAGTGTTATGAAAAAAATTGTATATAAAGAGAAACTATCCATTAAAATTAATTTTAAAATGATTGTAAAAAAGTGTCATTTAATCTATTTAATTTGAAGATGTTTTCTATTTGGCTTAAATATTAACAGGCTGAATAAAGTATCGAAAAGTTTTTCGTGATTAAAGTTTCTATGAATCAATTGCAGCTTTGAGCATATTATGCAAACTTATTACCAATATACTTTAGCATTTTACCAGCTCACTTTTTTATTATTAAACGATATTTTAGTTAATTAAATTACTTTAAACAACAGAATTTTTATCATTATGTGCCTGGGAGCAAGTTTCATGCAGCTTTATACACAGTTTTCTCAATTAACGAAATGTAATAAGCATATACATCTGCAGAAACTAGACAGTTAAAAACTTCGGCTGATATTATCTATTTTATTATAATAAACTATAAAATATTATAATACACTCTTAGAAAGAAAAAAACATGAAGCACCAAGAATGAGTTATCCGAATGGGATGAAAATCGATAGATGTGATATACAGATACTGAAAAATAAATTATTACATTTTGAGAAAAATTGACTGATTTATTCAAGTGATAGAGCTTTACAAAGTAAAAACCAATAACGCATTTGTCCACCTCTGCCCCATATGCAAGCAATTATTCGGCTTGGTATTGATTGATTGAGGTGGAGAAGTCTTCCTGAGAGATACTGTGCCAAATTCTGTCCAAATGGCCCGTTAGATCGTCAAAATCCCGAGATGGTTGGAAGGTACTGCCCATAATGCTCCAAACGTGCTCAATAGGAGACAGATCGGCGACCTTCCTGGCTAAAGTAGTATTCGGCAAGCACGAAGAGAAGCAGTAGAAATAAGTGCAGTGTGAGACCGGGTATTACTTTGCTGAAATATAAACCCATGATGGCTTGACTTGAAGGGCAACACAACGGGGCGTAGAACTTCGTGGACTTACCGCTATGTTGTACGGGTGCCACAGATGGCAATGAAATGAGTCCTACTATGACATAAAATTTCACCCCAGACCATCACTCCTGGTTATCGTCCTGTATGCTGGAAGACAGTCAAATTGGTATCCCATCCCTGTCCGGGACATCGAACGTCCAATCGATGACAAAGAGACATCTTGGGTTTTGTGTGCCGCTCTGACGATTGTTTAGTTCTCACGTTATGTCATTTCTCTAGGCTGACCAATCCCTTCTTGACGCTTTGTTTGGCCATAGTTAACCCATACCTTCCACCATCGTCTAATAGTGGCATTGATCTTGCCAAATATCAAGCGATTAGCAGTTTAGATCAATCGGATTCTTTGAGCCCAACTACAAGTCCTTTCTCAAACGCTGACATCTCCACGTATCATTCGTACACCTGTAAACAAGGCATAGTTACTGTCTACCTTAGTACACGGAATGAAATTACCCAAGAATTTATGACCTGGAATTGAAATTTCTGCTCTTTAATATTCTGTCAGTTGATCAGATAAGCTGCAGCGGCACGCGTTCATTCATTGGCAGCCAAACTTTAAAATTTTGCATTTTCTGTCAAAACCTGTATGTATATCAGTTAGTGTCTAATTTGCATTACATCTTCTCGGTGCACCTTATATATATATATATATATATATATATATATATATATATATATATATATATATATATAAATTATTTTGCTTAAATTTGAAAAGCATTATTTATTTTTTTCCTAACGCGAATTCTAAACTTAAATATAACTAAATAGAGTAATTTAAATCATGTAATCATCCACACATATACACATACACATATGTATTTTGAAATTTATATTTAAAGCATTGCTTTATTATTAAAGAATCTTTCTGTAAAAGGTTGAAATTCTTTGCTAAATAAACAAGAAATTATTAAAATCGGTAGACAAAATTATGTCTAGTAAATATGCAAAATTCGATTTCAAAAACACAAAATATAAAAAAATATGACTACAGCAAATTTTGAAGAATATAATAATACATTTTCTAACATCAGATTATCAACTTTAATAAGTGGAAATATATGAATTCAAATCTAATTATATTATTCATATTTTGCAGACAAAGAGTAAAAAAATAATATTTTCATCTAAATATTTTTTCCACATTTAAACACTATTTTGTGATATAATATAACATAGAATATAAATAATAAAACTTACATGCGTCTGATAAAATTAAAATAATGCATTTGTGTATAGACAGAAGATATCTTTTGGGATGTTAATTTCAAAGCATTTTACTTCACTGGGTTGCATGTTCTATTGAACAATGCGTTTTGATTTTTCATAAAGTAAAGATATTAAATAGAATAGAAATAAATTCTTTATAAAAGCTAAATAATTTCTATAGTTTTATTAAGATGATCTGGAATAATAATTTTCAAATGTTACACCAAAAATTGAAGGTCATATTGTGATCACATGATTATGCAGTTATTGGTTGAAATCAGTGCGGTTTTATTACGGATGTAACGAATATTCGGCCGCTATTCACCACTCGACCCTTTTGCCGAATATTCGGTCTAGAAGAATAATGGACAGATATTCCGCTGGATACCCATGGCAAAATATTGATATACACTCAAGAGCCAAAACATTATGACCACCCCTACATTTTGCAATGAACTCGCCTGGATGACGTGGAAAGCACGTGATCAGGTGGAAGTGGTATTTAACTGCTGCTGGAGAGTCTGAAGAATCATTCTTTCACGCACTTCTATGGGTAGTGGGAAAGGCTGCGAATCTAAGCGATTTTGATTGAGGTCAGATTGTAATGGCTCAAAGGCTCGGAACAAGTATTTCCGAAACTGCACGATTCGTGGGTTGTTCGCGATCTGCAGTTGTTAGTACTTACGCAAAGTGGAACAATGACGGTGAAAACAGCAGTAGACGACATAGTGTTGGACGTCCCCACGCTATCAAAGAAAAAGGTCGTCGGAGACTGTCTCGCATGGTGCAGCAAAACCAGAGCCAGACAGTGTTTCAGCTGAAAACCCAATACAATGTAGGACCAAGTAGAATAGTATCGGAGCCCACTGTTAAGCAGACACTGTTGGATATGGGGCTACTCAGCAAACATCCCACTCCTGTGTCTTTGCTGACCAAGCGTCATCGCGAACTGCGCCTACTCTGGGCCCGGGAACATCGTGACTGGTCCATGGATAAGTGGGAGAGAGTTGCTTGGTCATATGAATCACGGTTTGTCATTCATCACGCCGATGGAAGTGTCAGAATACGCCGTCTTCCAGGCGAACAGTTACTACCTCAATGTACAGTAGGTCATACACAGGCCGGTGGTGGCGGTATTATGCTTTGGAGGACGTTCTCTTGGGTATCTCTGGGAGCCGTGGTTGTGGTAAAGCAGACCATGAATGCTACAGGGTATCTGATCATCATTGCGGACCAGTTCCCCCCTTACATGGCCTCTGTTTTTCCAGCTGGAAATAGAATGCTCCAACAGGACAACATCCCCTTGTCACAAGGCTAAAATTGTGTTGGAGTGGTTGCAGGAACATGATGCTGAATTTCAGTTAATGTCCTGGACGCCTAACTCACCGGATCTCAATCCAATAGAACACATATGGGATGTCATGGGATGGCAGCTCAGAGTTCAACGACCACCAATTCGGATTTGCCTAACCGTTGCTTAAATATCTGGTACAATCTGTCTCCGGCCATCTTCCAAGGACTTGTGGCATTCATGCCAAGGCAGGATGAAGCTGTGTTGCGCGCCAAAGGTGGGCAAACTCGTTATTGACAGGTGCTCATATTTTGTCTCTTGAGTGTATATTTGACTCATCAAATTAAAGATAATTTAAAAATATTTTTAAAACTCTGCTTTTAAACATGTTTTATAAAGAATATTTCAGGGTTGCATTTTAACATACAATTAGATATGTAATGAAAATTCGGCCTTTTTGTCGAATATTCGGTCCGGTCGAATACTGGACAGATATTCAGTTGTATATCTGTGTCCAAATTATGAAAGATATTTGGCGGAACATATACAAGAAAATTTAAAAATATGTTTATAACTCTGATTTTAAATATATTTTGTGAAGAATATTGCAGAGTTGCATTTTACTGTACAATTAGGGATGTAAGGAATATTCGGCCTTTTTGTCAAACATTCGGTCTGGCCAAATACTGGACAAATATTTAGTTGGATATCTATGTCCAAATTATGATATTTGGCGAAACATATACAAGAAAATTCAAAAATATGTTTATAACTCTGATTTTAAATATATATGAAGAATATTACAGAGTTAATTTTTGTACAATTATGTAAGGAATATAAAATTGCAGTTATATTTTACTGCATTAATCATTTTAAAATCTAAACTTTAGTCAATATCAAATGCATAATACATGAGAGTGTTAATTAATTGTACATAAATAAAGTAGTTTTTTTTTTCAGGGGTAGGGCAAATTTTTAATCATATGCATTTAAGCAAGCATTAAAACCTAGTATTTTAAATATATACAGTTTTTTAGAAGGTTGAAATCTGTTTAAATCAGCAATTACAATTTCTTCATCATGAATGTACTTCATAATATCAATTCATCAATAATATGCAATACAAATATATAATTATATATTTATAAATGTAAGTATTGCATTATAATTATATAACACAGTATTATATAATTATAATTAAAAATCATATTAAGTTTTTAATTTTCTATAAAATTAAAGATTAAAAATGTTTTGTTACTACTTACTTAATTTTTAATTTAAATATTGAAAATTATATTAATTTCAAAATTACAATTTAAAGTGAACCTTTTTTAAAAAATTAAGTACTCTGCATAAATTTGAACCAAATATTCGGCTATTCGGCTACTCGGTCAAATCCCTATTCGTTAAATCTCAAGTTTGAATATTACTACTGAAATAGATAGTGTTAGTAATATCCGTTTCGTATCAACATTGAGCAGTATGTTCATATCAAATTAGTTCTTGAATATAAAAAGTTGAACATAGGATCTTCCCACAGAAACACTCAGCTTACAGTGGATATTGTCGGGAAATCTAAACTTATCCTAGTTATTCTTACGGTTCCCCGATGTATAAACTTATCGAATTTGGCTTAATGCCGTCAGACATTTCATTTGCCGCCATTGATTCAAACGGTGTATCGAGGTAAAACGCCGATTACCGTGGAACGGGCTACATTCATACATTCGACGATTAAGTTGAACTCAGTTTCTCACGAAGTTTTAATTATACATCTGGCACTTTTTATGTAAAATGATCCAATTTATTTTCTGATTTTCTAATTTTAAAATTAAGCCAATTAACTTAATTTTAATTTAAATACTGAAAATTATTTTAATTAATTACAATAAAAAAGTTTTTTTATTAAGTAGCATAAAGAAAAGTATTTTGTTTTTTAAATTCTAGTTTGAATTTACTGACTAATAATTCTAGTAAGCCGTTTCTATTAAAGGGAATCATATCAAATTTTTTTAAGTTTTTAATATCACCCCCAACAGATATCCCTTCGACATTCCTAATGTAATGTAGAACACCATATTGATAGTCAGCGTCGATCAATTTCCTGTTTACTCATAGGGTTACTTTTATTCAAGTACACGATTATCAAAAGAGAAATGAAAATTTTTATACACATTTTTATGTCTGTAAAATTTTTTTCCACATTATAATGAAGGATTTTCTAAGAACTGAACTACTAGAAGCATTTTCTAAATTTCAATATGAGTGTACAACATTTTATTTTCATTTAATTCCCATACAGATGTCATCGACAATAGATTATATATATAGTTCAATAATTTTTATTGATCTCAATTATAATTTGTACAAATTTAATGTTTTACTTATATTGTTTGTGAGTTTTAATACTAAAGTATATTTATAAAATAATCAGAACAAATATTCATTAACACCGAAACATTTTAGTCTAAAAATCGTAATTTGGCGTAATATAATATAGATAATTAGTATATAATTAGTATAGTTAAGAGCGAGATCGTAAAATGTTTTATAGAACTTTATTTATTTATTTATTTATTTATTAGAACTTTTTCCGTCCATATCAGAACAGTTTCCGGTAGATTACCCAGTAAAAACCTTGGACATTTCCGGTTCTATGAAGTAAGATGAAAGCCAATGGAGCTACAAATCATTGTTTAAGAAGTTGTTTATATGATTTCTTTTTTTCATCACCGACACAAATTAAGCATATACACGTATTTGTTAGATTAATCCAGTATTTTTTATAACGTATTAGTTTAATAATATAAAAAATCTTTTAACTTGAAATTAACTAAAAAATTGTTCTTTTAAATTATCATACTGCACATACCATTTTCATGAATAATGGTGTAATCTCTAAATATTTTCTTTAATTTTAAATAGAAAATAAATTAATTTCCATAAATGCATTACTTAATATACCCAATATAAATACAGTTATATCTAATTAAATTATAATTAGCTTATATTTTTAACTTACTTCATTTAATCCAAAATTAACTTACATTTTTTCAGAAACAATTACGATAAAAATATATTGTAGAGTTATACAATAGGCTATTTAATGTTTCAGGAAATTAAAAAATTCAACTCAAAATTAGAAATGCTAAAGTAAAAAAAGACTTTTCCTTTTTAAGCTGTATTATCTTTCAGTAAAAGATAATTTGCAAGGTTATCATTGCAATAGTTTATTCCTAATTTTATACAATCGAAAAGTATTCACTCTCATTTTTAAATATAAAATTAATATTTATAGTAGTATCCATACGTATTCTTCAGAGATCGTAAATGCAATCAGATCTGAAAAAAATTATAGTATAATTTTTTTTTAATTTTCTCTATATAATCCAAAATTACTTCATTATGTTTCAAGAATAATAACGGAAGGAAATATTTTAAAATATTATAACATTGTTCAGAAATTATTTTTTTAATTCGAAGTTAAACTTAAAAATTATAAAAATTTATTTTATTAAATATGTAAAATATTCAAATTTGAAATAAGCTTTTATAACTATTAAATTTTTTAACATTTTATCTAGAAAAAAAATGTTAAAAACTTTAAAGAGACAATGTATTATGCTATTCTAAGTTATTATAGAAGTAAAGTGCGTTAATATAACTATGCATTTATTGAGGTATCTCACAAATAATCAAAATTTTATAAGTGTTTTCTGGGTGAGCTCTTAAAGTTATAAAATAAGGTAAAGTTTTTTAATAAAGTAAAATGTTTGAACTATTAAATTTCTAAGAATGCAGAGTTTTTCTTTAATTCTCCTTTTAAATCAAAAACTGCAATTTTACAATGAAGAATCTGAATACAAATTCTACTTAAGGTATCCGTCTACGTTCGGAGAACTTTTTTCTTTAAACGTAAAAACGATAATATAAAAAATTTATATTTTTTATATTATCATAGAGAATTGCACTTAAAAAACTTATTCCTGGAGAAGTTTTTATACAATTTCTAATAAATGAAGAAAATTTAGTAAAAAAAATCGGGTTTTTTCAAAAGATCTAATTTTTAATAAATTAAATTATTTCAATATTTTTTGATGCAACACATTTATTATACACTGGACTAGTGAATCACCTAAAATCTTTGCTTAATTTACATTTGGTAAAAAATTTTGGTCTTTCAAAATCATACACATTGAATTTTTAACTAATTTTCATTACCTTTATATCTAACTATGAGTGTAACATCAATAAAAATTATCCAAATTTAAAGCTTTTAGGTCATTTACAAGTAAATACTATCAAAAGCATCCATAGTAATTTTCAACAAAATATTTTAAGAACTATTTGAGAAATCAAACTTTAAGTTTGAACATTTTATTAAAAATGCCGTTCGGAGAAAAACGCATTTGAAGTTTATGAAAACAACTTTAACTATTAAAAAATTAAAATGCATGTTTCAAATTCCCCACACTTCCTTGCTTCAAAACTTTCTAATTGCCAAGTTGCTAATTATTAAAAATACTAGAAAAATGTTTAAACTAATCTTCATAAAACTTTAAAAAGTTTTGTCCAAAAAATGCTCTTTAAAAGGCTTTTAATTCACAACTTCCGGTTCCGAATACGCTACTTCCGTTTTGTTTTGATAGCTGTCACTGATGTTTAAACACTGTAACTTTTCTTTAAAATGCCGTAGAGACAAAACAAAAACAGATTTAGAAGCCTAAAATTTGAAATTTTACAATAGAGAAATAAAAAAAAATTATGATTTTTTGCCAAAAATGATAGTTTTAACGTAGACGGATACCTTAATTATTAAAATTGTCTTGTAAAGAGAAATTAAATAACATAATTGCTATAAATTAGTTTTGATTTGTTGCTAATATTAACTCTCTGTTTCATCATTTTTAATTTATAATCAATCGAAATATTTACATCTACTATATTCAGCAGATTTGAAATTGGGGTATGGATCATTCAGTTTTTATGCAGTTTTAAGGAATTTTTATTTATACACTGTAGTTCTCTATCTCCTTTCTTTTTCTCTACACACACACATACGTACACATTTATATGTAATATTTCTTTGGATGTTAAACAAATCCCCACGTTTTGACTGATTTGATTGATTTTTCAACAAACTTTTTATACTTAAGTTTTAGAGATGTAGATTCACCATGTCCTTATCAAATACCTTTTAAACTAACTTTATCTTTATTTGTAAATCTATAAGCAATTTTAAAGTGTAAAAGCAATAATTTATTGCAAACGTTTATTTCCCACTGAAGCACAGACGAAGTTGTCAATGATAATTATTGACGTCATAATTTATCAGAAAATTTAAAAAAAAACTTCATTACTTATTGTATATTATCTAAAAAGAAATTGTATTTAATTTTCTTTACCCTTAGAATGAGATAACTTGTGATTAATTACATATAGTATGTGAAGTAATTTAAATATTTTATATCATGTCATTTGTTCACTATATAAATAGAAATAATTTTGAATTTAATCTTTAATTAATTCTCATTATAGGAAGTATTTTTTTTTAATTTTTATAATATATAATATTTTAAATTATTCATATCTTTAATTAATTCTCATTATAGAAGAAAGGTGACGTCACCTGTTATGTAATAATTTCTACTATTAACTCATTTACAGTAGCGTCATGATTTATCTGAAATTATTCATATCCTAGTCGATTCAAAACTACTCTTTTAGAATTAGGACAATGTTTTGTCCTAATGACGATGTTTTTAATTAGTTGTACGAGATTGAATATACCAGTATTTGTTTACAGAAATGTAGAGATGGTAGAAATTTATTTCAAAAGATACGTGTTCTACTAATTTTATATGATTCATGGCACTAAGTTTTTTTTTCTTTCACTTATCAATATAAATTGCCTTATTCTTTATAATATATAAATTCTGAAGTTCTTTATGGCTGATTTTTTTAATAAATTAATATTTTCTTATACACACATACACACACATACATACATGTAATATATATATATATATATTATATATATATATTTATATATATATATATATATATATATATATATATATATATATATATATATATATATATATATATACTATACATTATATATCATATAATATATACATATACATATTTTAAATATACATATACATATACATGTACATATATACATATCATATACATATATATTTATGTATATTATATGTATATGTATATGTATATGTATATATATATGTATACATATATATATATATATATATATTATATATATAATATATATATATGTATATATATATATATATGTATATATTTATATATGTATATATATATATATTTATATGTATATATATATATATATTTATATATGTATATATATATATATATATATATATATATGTATATATTATATATGTATATATATATGTATATATGTATATATATATATATATGTATGTATATATATATATATGTATATATATATATATAATATAATATATATATATTAATATTTATTGTATATATATATGTGTTTTATATATATGTAAATATATATGATATATATATATATACATATATATGTGTGTGTTTGTGTAATGCATTTTTTGTGAAATCTCCTTGACAAAGAGAGAGCTCAACAACTAGCAGTAATAAAAATGCAGTCGAGCCGACAGAACGGCACCAGTCTAGTTGAAATTTTATTCCAGAGCTGCTACAACGGACATATTTTCTACTTCATGACAGAAAAAGGAAAGCCACAGAGCTCACTCTGATCGAACAGAGGTGCACCCAAGAGCGAAGACAGAAACAATTTTTTATAAAAAAAACCTTAATAAGCGAATTAAAGGTAATATCAGCGAAACACGAAACCATTTGCCGCCAACAGGTGGAAAACATGCTGAATAGACAGAAAGTTTACAGTTTTAGAATACAAAGCTTTAGAAAGAATGTTAAGTGGAAAATATGCCTTTGATTAGACTATTTATAATGCTGGGAAAAAGATTTAAATGCATTAGAATGGGAAAGATGAGGTTTTTAAAGAAATATTAAAGTTAAATAATTTTGATATATTACATATGTATATATATATATATATATATATATATATATATATATATATATATATATCTTATATATATATATATGTACTAGACGACCCGACAGACGTTATCCTGTTTTAACGCTGTTATATCCAAAAATTATAAAATGTTTTTAAATAAATTATAAATTGGACTGTTTTGATGGAAAAGTAAGGAAAAAAATTATTTTAAAAATGCTTGACGACACTACGCTTACAGTCATCACAAATGTAATTAGATTAAATAAAATCCCCGCATCGCCTGTACGAAAGGCCTGTACGAAAGGCACTGAAGACCGTTGCGCTGATCACTGCGCCACAGATATGTTGGAAGTGAAGGGTTTCAAGAGGCATTATAATAATCTCAATAAGAGCGTATTTCTGGAATTTTAGTAAAAAAAAACATTTTCTATCGGATCAAATTGTGAATCTAAACCATTCTCGAATTAATTTAATTACATACACAAAATTTCATCAAAATAAGTCCAGCCGTTTAGGAGGAGTTCTATTACAAACACATGGACAGAAGAATTATATATATATATATATATATATATATATATATATATATAAGAAAATGTGCTTTCATTTATCTAAATTAAAGTTTGTGCATATATGCTCCCCAAAGACTTAAAAATATTGCATACGCTAAAATAATAAGTTAAATTTTAAAATGTAACATAAAAGAGGTAAAATGTATTTAAAAAGATATCGCGTATTGTAAATGAATGAAGTGTGTGCATCATTGTTTCTAAATATAACGAAAAAATCCGTAGTCTTTTTAGTTTCTTTGTTTTACCTTTTGCGGCATTTGGTGAAAACTGAAAGGCAGGAAAAAAACACAAGCAACGCTGATAGCATAAGATAACTAATTATAAATAAACGTGAACGTCAGCATTATCAGCTATTCTATTATGAATTTGATAAAAGAGATAAAATGAATTAAATAATTCATCGATTCCCTAGTTTTCATAAAACCGGGGAAAAAAAGAATATTGACATTTTCAATATTTTAAAAATGGCCGATTTGGAATTATCCAAAATAATGAAAATATCAGTATTTTGGATTATTACAAATTGGCCATTTTCGAAATGTGGACTAAAAAATACACTTCGGTTTATAAATCTATTAAAACCTTTATGCTATTTTTAAATATATAGCGAAAAAATGCTTAATAGCTCATTCAATAAATTTATTCCCAACTTCATAAATTTTTAGCAGAACTCGAGTAAGAAATCCTTAAAATTCTTTATATGCTATCAACAGGTGTCCAAGATAAGTTGCTATGAAAAGGAAAACGAAAATATTCTGAAAAAAAATCATTCCACTTTCCAGTTTTTTTTCCATCATTTCATTTATATTCAGTTGCCTGAGCAACCCAAATGTACTCGAGAGTTCATTCAGTAGTTCTTCCCAGTACATCATATTTAAAATCGTCGATAGTGGTTGCGTGTCAAAGCGGTAATCCTTCACTTTTTAGGTTCTAGCATTTCATTGCTTACATTTGCGTTAAGAGAACACTAGCGTTTTATGAAACCTTTTTCTATTAGTACCGATGCGCAGTTAGGAAGGGTACCCTTGAGATTTGTTTTTCTCTCCGAGTGATAAATATGTAAATGTGTCACTGTGTTTATTGAACACTCAGATAACTAAAGGTAAAATCTACTAAATTAAATATGAGATAAACCAGAAAATGTATTTTAAACATATTTTCTTCTTTTCTTTATTATGTTTTACTGAACATATCATCCCTATGGATTATGGAAATTTACGTGAATTTCGATAGATTTGTAGGTGTAAGTGGTTGAATAAATTAACTACTTGGATTTAAATTGGTATTTATTTTAGCTTCTGGAACACAAAATTCTATTTTTTTAATGATATTCACTTTGTAATGATTTTTCCCTCCAAATATGTGCTTATATGGGCGCTACTATAATTAAAGAGCTTCGGTAATTTAGTCAGCAAAGGCAGCGGTTTCGTAACCACTGCTTTTGCTTTTGCCTCCAAAGATCCGCCACATTCATTAATGGCGGCTGACGCACACAAAATAAAAATACGTTCGTGGTCGCAATTTCATTAAAGCTTCCAAACAGTACCTCTGGGCCGGTGACCCCCCCTCCAGGCCAATCCTGGGGGGGGGATCTTCTGCTAGGAACCTGCTTCTAAATTACGAGGAAACTTTTTTAGAAGTCCGACCTCATTAAGCAATAGTAACCATGTTCCCATGACAAGTCACATGACTTTTAAACACGCACGCCGCCAACTAATCAATTATTTTTTAAAAATAATAAATTTAAAAAATAAAAACTCTAAAATGTCAATGCATTTTAATTTTGATAGAATTCATAAATGACTATCTCTTTTAATTTTTTTCATTTTTGTGTAGAAAAAGAAAATTTAATTTGACTTCAGATTTGTCAAAATACTGATTATGGATTTTTTTTAATAATTTATAAACTAAAATATTTGTATTTTAGGTGTGTTTCATGTTTTGTAGGCATTATTTTGAAAACTATTGCTCTTAATAAAAACTCCAAGGCAAATAAAAGAAAATTTATATAGATTATTTCTGAAAAATTTTGACTATGTACTGAAAAGAAAATTTGATTTATATCCATTTGAATTTGGCAGATTTTGAAAAAATCATTCGGGAGTTAATTGGACCTAAAAATTCCAGTACATGTCTTTAAGGAAATACTAACAGTTTCGTTCTATTTACATTAATCGTTAATTTATCTTTAGCTCCTATAGAGACTAATTTAACGATATCAATGTACGATGTTAACGATGACTGTAAAATTAATTGACTAAGAATCATATTTACTTTTTTTTAATATATTTGCTTACTATACGAAACATATTATACATGAGAGCATATTTAAGGACATTTCCCGCCCAAAAGGGTGTGTAATACATTAACATTATAAAACAAAAAATAAATCATCTCTTCACGTAATTATCGTTGAAGCTATGGGGTTTATTTGATTAAATTTACAGAAGTTTATAGTATTTTTTTAGATTGAAAAATGAAGATGTGATATTGTTTAGATTTGTGTATAATGGACTACCTTGAAATGTTTTAGCTTAACTATCGTAATCCATTCACACAATAGAAAAATTAACACTCTGGTAAGACATGATGGGTTTAACTAAGAAAATAATTAATAAAATTTTTACAGCTTTTCGACAACAGATTCATTTCTATTATATCGATGGCAGGATGTATTATAACGCTAAATCACTCCATTTTACCCCACATTTCCTCGGCACTGCCTTTTGTTATTCCACTGCTGACTTACATAGGTGATACCGTTTGTAATCAAATTTAAGCAGTATGTTTTATTCTAAGCTTGAGCAGTTCAAAAAGCTCCACGAATCGCGTTGAAGTGTAATTTATGCTAGCAGGTCGCACTATTTGTAAGTGTGGAGGACACGCATATATATATATATATATATATATATATAAATATATATATATACATATATATATACATATATTATATATGTGTACAAATTTATATAGAATATATATATAATATATATTACATAATATATATATATATGTAATTATATATAATATATATATAACAATATATATATATAATGTATAAAATTATTACAAATATATATAATATATAATAAATAAAATATACAATGTTATATATTGTCATATATATATATAAATATATATTTAATACATTTTATATATATTATATATACATATACAATATATTATATAATATTGTATAATTATACAGACTCTTATATATAAATATATATACATATAATAATATACATATATATATATATATATATAATGTTAATATATATTATATATATATATAATATAATCTTAATAATGTTATTATATATATATACCATATATAACATTATCGTGGCTTAAATATATGTATACATATATATAAATTTATATTTTTGTTATATTATATACATAATATATATACAATATTTCCGTTTATAATAATGAAATATATAATTGTTCGTAAATATTCACATATATGTCTGTATTAATATAAAACATATATTACATGTATAAATATTGCTTTACATGTTCCTATGTCATTTTGATACAATGTTCTCTACATTATTTATACAATATATATATATATATAATATGTAATATATATATACATATATATATATATGTATATACGTATATATATATATATACATATACATATATATACATATATATACATATATATACATATATAAACATATATATACATATATATATACATTTATATATATATATATATATATATATATATATATATAACTGGAGAGAAGAAAAATCCGCCTAAGATCCGCAGTGTTCGTTAAAGATGAAAAGGGCATGTAAAAGATGTTCGTGATCACAATGTCCTCCAAGTTCTCAATCAATACCTCTGGGGGTGGCAGGCGAAAGCCTGTGGGTCTTCTGCTTGGTCCCTGCTTTAAAATTACGAGAACCCGCTTAAGCATAAGTCGTACTTTCACCTTGTGATTTTCGTTAAAAACGAAAAGATTACCCCTCTGACTTAATACGAGTAGTCTCCGACTCAGTAATGCTTGCTTTGGCCAAGTAGCATAAGACAACAGCAACAACAAATGAAGTAAAAATTGAAAGAAATATATTATTATTAAATTTTTTATTATTGTTATTCATAAATTATCAATCAAACAGTGAAAAAATTTTAAGTGTGAATAAATAGTCACAATATGGATCAGTAAATCAGTCAAATTATATTGGCTATATCAAATGGGATACTTCTTTTAATTATGATTCTTAATTTCCTCCACGAGCTGCAAAATTTCCCTGATCGGCTAGTCGTGTGGTTCGTGGACAGCCATTTTCTCATTCGTGTAAAATCTAATTATACTTCGTATTGCAAAAAAATCTGCATAGCACTACAAAATAAACTTACCTATTCCTTTCAAATAAACTCATTGTGATGCAATATCTAAAGCTTATAATTCACAGAAAACTATTTCTATGGAGAAAATTGCTATTTTTTACACCAATACTAATTAAGGATAATTATATTTAAAAACTTTTAATTAATATTACTGATTAACCACGATCAGATTCTAATGGTACTGAATGAATTACCATGTGTGTGCTATTTTTCTATTCAAAGCGTGCTTTTTCTCCTGAGATTCAAAGCTAAATGATCTAAAGATTTGCATTAAATCCATGCCTTAATGTTGATGAAGAGAAATTAATACCTAGTATTTAAACAACTAGTAGCTGTAATTCACCCTGATGTAAAGAGAAGACATAGATATTTTACATAGCTCGTGGTTTATCAAATCAAATTTGCTGCCTATTTGATTTATCCCGTCACCGCATAGGCACACAGATTATGCCACAATCATTTCAAATAACAAATTAAAACTTTATTAGGCAGAATTTTTTATTAATGGATATTCTAGTCATTAGAAAAAACAGCCTTTTTTCGGTTCTTGAACTAAATACCAATTGCTTGACATTCCCTTTAAATATTGTAATGTTAATTCTGGTGATCTAGAAAGAACTAGAAGCTTATTATTATTTATTATGCTCCTCAACTGATGTTATTCTGAAAAAAGAATATGGCAGTTCAACCCATTGATTATCACAATACACAAAAATAAGAGTTATTTAGTCAAATTAACTGTATAATGCATCTCACTTTAAATTACATAAAGTAATAATATTTAGGATATATTATACTATTGAGCGAATAATACGGGAGGTAAATATTATTCACATAGTGCACTGAATAAATTTATTGCGAGTCTTATTTGATCTATAAAGTTGATAACGTGTCAAAACTGTTAATATATTTGAGCCTATTCCAAAATTAATAAACTTGAAGCTTTAACAGAGACGATTATCTGATTTCCCATTTAAAAGGTGTATAATTCTAACTCATAGACATTTAGCATTGATACCATTAACAATGATTATTGCTGGATCAATGTTTCAAACACATGGCCTTCCTAATCAATACATGACTTTACTCATGAATTCACATCAAACTAGATAGGATCTTGGTAAACCATAGCAATCCAAACTAAGCAAAACCATCTTCTGGCGAATTTAAGAAGTATATCAATAGAAGAAACTAAAACCTATATACGAAAAACAGAAAATGCTACCTTAAGAGAATGAAATACTATCAAATATTTCCCTAAGGTGTCTTAGGACAAAAATATTTGAAGCATGAAAACATAAGATCATGGAATCGTGTCTAAAGAAAAGACAGAAATACAATACTATCATACGATTTTTTATATTAAATAGAACAAAATAAAACTTTAATTAAAGGAAAAAGTAGAAATTTTAATTTTAATATCGTGTGAACACTTATGAATAGGATAACTTGTAAATAGTATTTATAATACTTCAAAGCACTTTCATTCAATTTAGGGATAAACTAAAAAACATTTTTTAGTTAAAAAAAGAGAACGTTTGGCTTAGTTACTTCAAATTTTAAAAAAAATCTTAATTTTAAATTTCTAGTACTACTAGTACAAACTATTCATTTACTATTACAAGTACTTTAAATAAGAATGCTATAAAACAGCATTATATTATGAAACATTCAAAATTTTAAGATTTTCATTTAAATCAGTTATGTATTTTGCTGAAAAAATAATAAACTTTTGCATAAATATTTAAATATAAGAAACGTCTACCATCTGTTTAAAAAAAATAAAGTTTTTCAGTGCTTTCCAAACCGGTAAATATTTTAATATATTTTTTCTCAGTTTGTCGAAAACTACTTGATTCAAACAGTATGAGTTTATTTTTATATACTAGGTATCTTCAATTTGTAACAGGAAATGGGATTTTGTCACTGAATATATACTGGTAAACAGCTTTAGAAAAAGAAATCCCTGGAGAATTTAGTAAATCCTACTAACAATGAATTTTTATTTTAGAAAATCCTTTTCGGGGCATGCAAATTTCCAGAAATATTATTTTGGGAGTTTTTACTACTGCAGTAAAATAGAACAATATTCTGAAATATATTTAGGAATTTTGAAATTTCATAATAAAAAAATATTACATTACAAAATAAAGATGTTATTGAAATTTCCTTATTTTAATGAAACGTTTTTGACAATGAAATTTTATATACTTGTAAAAATATCAATAGATTTGATAGAATCAATTTATTTTCGCACTTCATCAGCTACTGCAGCGGTTTCCAACCTTTAACTTGAACTGAATCAATTTGAAATATAAAAAGTTGTGATAAGAAGCAACTATATATGAAATTAGAATTATTGCTCAGTGTCAATCATTTCCCTTCATTAATGGCATTAAGTATAGAAGTCCTGCTGGTATTCATCTTCCTTACTATTGTGAGGTAAGGAATATAGGTAAGAAAACCATGCTCACTATGAAGGAGATAACTCAAAAGACAGTATGCCTTAGACATGGCTTGAATCCATACCCTACAGTGTGGTAGTTCAGATCTCTAACCACTGTATGACCGGGAGGCATATAATATTTATAAATTTAAATAATGCGCAAAATATAAAAATGTATAAAATAATGTCTTAGAGAAAAAATGTAATTTTTATAGACATTATAAAATTTTTTTATTCAAAAGTCAATAATAAAATAGCAAATAAATACAGGTTAAACTTATTTTCTCACATATCTGAATGTTCATTGTACTATGGAACATACGGTACTTACACACACACACACACATTTATATATGTATATGTGTATATATATATATATATATATATATATATATATATATATATATATATATGTGTGTGTGTGTGTGTGTGTATGTATGTATGCATACATTTATGTATACACATATATATGTATAGATAGGGGAATATATATATATATATATATATTGTGTATATATATATGTGAGTATATATATATATATATATATATATATTATATATATATATATATATATATTTGTATGTGCGTATATATACATATATAGAGCGAGATAGAGAGGGGGGAGTGAGGAGAGAGAGAGATATGGGAGATAGAGACAGAAAT
>CM063505.1:131513502-131701002 GCA_032207245.1 Pardosa pseudoannulata | reverse complement strand
GTTTTGGTTAGAATCTGAATTTTTAAGACGATTTCTCAACCATGTCAGTTTATTTGAATGTATATTGAAAAATGCCAAGGAGAAAAAAAATGACCCAAACTAGAATTAATGACGTAATCAAAGTAAAGCTGAAAAAAAAGGATAATTTAGTCTGAATATTGAGAATTGTCACATGCATCTACCAATAAACAGACGTCCACCATCAGTTTTGGTTAGAATCTGAATTTTTAAGACGATTTCTCAACCATGTCAGTTTATTTGAATGTATATTGAAAAATGCCAAGGAGAAAAAAAATGACCCAAACTAGAATTAATGACGTAATCAAAGTAAAGCTGAAAAAAAGGATAATTTAGTCTGAATATTGAGAATTGTCACATGCATCTATTA
Source organism: Pardosa pseudoannulata (assembly GCA_032207245.1). NCBI lineage: Eukaryota > Metazoa > Arthropoda > Arachnida > Araneae > Lycosidae > Pardosa > Pardosa pseudoannulata. Next base: position 131,700,614 of record CM063505.1, on the reverse strand, counting down.
ATAAACATACTTCCACCATCAGCTTTGGTTAGAATCTGAATTTTTAAACGATTTCTCAACCATGTCAGTTTATTTGAATGTATATTGAAAATGGCAAGGAAAAAAATGACCCAAACTAGAATTAATGACGTAATCAAAGTAAAGCTGAAAAAAAAGGATAATTTAGTCTAAATATTGAGAATTATCCCATGTATCTACTAATAAACAGACGTCCACCATCAGCTTTGGTTACGAAATATCATGAAATAACTGAATATTTACGCTCTTTTGCGTTCTATTTGTTTTTCTCTTTGTTTGCTCTATTTGTCTCGTATTTACGTTGGCTTTTCATTTCATGCTATAAATATGAAAATTGCCGACTAACTAGTCAACCACTTACAGCTAAATTAAGGAATATAAACTTACTATAAAACCCTTAATGTTAATATCGCAGTTTATACTGGATTACCTTTAGAGGGGCTGCATTTTAAATATTGTTGATAGATTGTCAAATCGTGACGGATCTTGTCATATTTTGATGCACTGTAGCCCTTCAAACATTGTTGCTCAACTAAAATGACCTGCTTACTAAATTTAATCGTACATTATTTAATTGGTTCTTCTTCAGTATTACTGAAAAGTTCAAAATCTCTATGAAAGCTGGTATTTTCCACGCCATTCATTATTTCAAAAGTAAATTTTTAGAATAAAATGCGGATTTTCCTTTTTTTTTCGACCATTTAATGATTTCAAAAATTTTATTGCATCTTTTAAAATATCTTCACTGAAAGAAAAGTACTGAAGTGAAGAATATAAAATCTTGATATTCGTAACATAAACTGCATAATCAGAATGCTTATAAAATTTTTAAGCTTGGACTTTTGTGTTTGAAAAATGCAGGAAAGGATTAAAGATTTCAGAATCGAACACAAATTTTAGATCTGTTTAATGATACAGCTGTGGAAACGTCAAATAAAATTATTTATATACTTTTATTGAATATAAATTACATTTATCCACATTTGATTGAAACTCAAATAAACTAAGATATTAACTAAAATAAGAGATTAACGGGGAAAAATGATAGAAATGTAAGTCACAAGGAGCTGTTTTCCGTTATTCTTATTCTATAATTTAGTGAGTTTCTCCTAACTGATAAAAAGTCATTGAAGTGACGAATACAAAGTCATGAAGTTTGTAAATTTAACTTCATGACCTTTCAGGATGCTTATAAAAGCTCATCGTTTCAACTTTTCGTAGGTTTGAAAAAATATAGCAAATTATTAAATTTAAATTCGAGAACTGCGTAAAAAGGCGCCCTTGAAAACCATTAAATAGATTTATTTTATTAATCTTAAAGTTATAAAAATGACATTTATTAGCGTACGAATAAAATTTATGGATAGCAATGGGAAACTTTTGGGAACAGAAATCAAAAGAAACATCATTGTGACTTCGAGTTTGTTGTCCCGATGAATATAAAACTTTTGTCACAATCCAAGGGTATGAAAAATGCTTTCTTCCCCTTTATATTGTCTATCATTAAAAGAGGTGCAATTTATCAATACAACATAATATGATTCCGTTTAAACATTAAAAAAAAACATTCATATGGTGCACATGAATGCGCCATTTTATTATATCTATTACATCATTGTAGCATATCGATGACGCAATTTATAGGTAAATAATCCCACATATCTTTAAAAATATTTTCTTATTTGCAATTTTCTGTGTGTCGATTTCATTAATGAATTTTTATTCATTTGTGCAGTAAGTGAAATCGTACGATTATAAGTCATCACTCTGAAAAAAAAAATTCCAGTTACCTCTACTCCTTAAGCAACAAGGCTCTCTTATGTCCCAGCAATCTGTTGATTCTAGAGCCGACCAAGCGGGCGAAGCATGTTTCAATTATTCTCACCCATTCCTACAGATGTAGCCGGGTTGCAAGGTGTCGGAACCAAAAACAAAGAAGCAAAGTTCTATCGATTGTTTTCGGAGGGTACGTCTACCTCTCCCGCGCGATGCTGGACTACTTCCTTCCGCGCGCCTTGTCGCTCAGCCTGCCTGGATGCTTGTGGTGGAGAGTAAAGCGGGAAACAGAAAAGGAAACCGAGAACGGGACGGCGCGCACGCGTGGTGATGCCGAAGTGCCCGAGCTTTGTCTCGAGGCTCGCGCTCGTGGAAAGGGCTGCAATATTTACCTGCGCCTTTGAGTGGTGGCAATTAGAGAGAGGACCGTGTGTTGTTCAAAAGCGGGGCGGATTTAATAGGGAAGTTTGTCAAACACCCTCTGAAGGGAAATGATACAATGAGTATGGTCGAATAACGCCAAAAGATTGCAACTTTTCATTTATGAATAGTCAGTGGACAATAAAAAGCATTAACACAGAGAATTAAACAGGGCTTGTGAGAGTATATTTTTACATCGAGGTTGTATTCCTTTTAGAAGATAAACAAAACTATATGTTAAATATTTGCTCATTAGATAAAAAAAAAAGCCACTTTTGAGAAATTTGAAAGGAAATTTTTAAAATGCGAGGCGATGTCTCAAAAATTCTACCCAAAGCCTTTATCTTTAAGAAAATAAATATTTGCACTGTTCAGTGAAAATGTCTGTGTATTTCTTTTTCGGTGTTTAAAGCAAATATATTGTCATTTAAAATAATACTTTTTCATTTTAACGAATTTTTAAAAAATAGTTGTCTGGATATAAATTTCATGTTTAGCTTAAATATGTAATTCTCCATACTATTGTCGATTCCACTTGTCTATACTTCTATGTATTTGATAATTATTAGCTCGTTGCATTAGTGGGTGTAAGGTGTGTTCGTGATGCCACGCTGGAGATCCTTAAAACGAAGTATGTCTGCTCCTAATTTCGTATGTTTAGATATATAAGAAGTAAGATAGTAATTAAGATAAGATATATTCAATAAATAACTAGCCATGTACACCTGCGACAACAACAGTTCTTGTTATTCACAGATATCGACCTAGGAGGTTCAAGCATTTGTCCTACTGTGAAACTAAGAGGCACAGAAAGTCCTCTCTTTCCTCAGGAACCAAGTTTGAACTTCATCATCCGATTGAAATCTTCTTCACGTGAAGATTCTCCAAGCACATGAAAATCTCAAGGAGCCAGGAAAGGACTGAAGGGGGTATGGTCAAGAACCTCCCATTGGAATGTCAGCAGATGCTCTTTGAAGTCATTTACTGTACGGTGGTGTGCTTTATCTTGTAGGAGTATAGCACCACAAGACAATTTACCATACCTTTTTGATTTGATTGCAGTACACAAATTGTTCAGTGTATCTTAATATTGGGTTGCATTAATTGTGGCGCCTTGTTGGCAGGAACCCAACTAGTAGTAATCCGTGTTGGTTGAAAAAATTATTCTGAATATTCTTGCCTTTTTGTGGCGGTCTTGATCCTGTGTCTTTCCATTGCATATTTTGGAGCTATGATTAAGCTTCAAAACGTTGACATGTTTCGTTCCCCGTGACAATTTTAGGCAAGAGATGTGCAGTTTCATCGATATAACTTTGAGGAAATACCAAAGGTTTGTGTTTCTTCCAAATGACGAAGAATCCTTTTCACTCTGACTTTTTCTGTACTCAAGCTTGTTTTTGATATTTTGAACTGCACCGATATTCAGATTATTCACTATATTGAAAACATTTTGAAGAATAGACTAATCTACTTTAGCGAGAATGTTATCAGCAACTCGCTTCGGAGAACACAGTTGTTCGCCATCTGCTAGCGGCAGTAGACCTTCGTGAAAAAGCTTGCACCACACCTTCACTCTGGGAAGAAGAACACAATGTTCCCGTAAACAGTTGACATTTACCTGTCAATTTCTATTCCTCCGCACACTTCTATGGTATGGAATCCTACTACACCTCAATTCTTCTCTTTTGATGTTTCCCTCTAAAAGTGGAAATAGGAAATGCTTTTTGGATTGTAGTTTTAAAACTTTTTGATTTTTCTAGCACAAAATTTAAACACACTAATTTAGCGTAACAGACTCCAAGTCGTTATATTTTAATGCACTTCATATATTTGAAGAAACTGATTGATTACATGCTATCACAAAATTTTTCAACATTTTCGCTTGTTAATGAGGTTTGCATTTGAACCTGCCAAATGGTAAAGTTTCATGGAGTTATCCTAATATTTTATCAAATATAAACAATGGATCCCTTACTCTTTTTTTATGTGTGCTAAAATGAAACATCCCTACCTCTCTAATGATTACAATATCGACCAACTCCCCGACCAATATGAAATTAAGTAAGTACATGGAGCATGAAAGTGTACATGGAAGGGATCTTCCATGTTGACTTGCCTTTTGAGTACGTTTAACCCCCTAACTAACCTGAACCTTATAGTAAAATCCTAATTTAAGTAGTATAAAGAATTAAAATAAAAATAAATTAAAAATTAAAAATTAAAATAGTTTTTCCCAAAACTTTTATCTTCAGTGACACCTCTTATTTATTTAATCCAGCAATCTTCAAACTAGACGCTTTGGTAGCTTGTGATGTAGTGAGATGCCTCTAGAACTATCGCAAGTCTTAAAAAGTATAAAAAATAAAACATAGACTGTAGTTATATATATATATATTATAATGGCCTGTAGCACCCTATGAGTGTGCCGTTCTTGTCGCCATCACAAGCCACCTGAACTCACATCAGAACGACGTTGGTGTAGCAGAGAATAATGAACGACGACGTGCTGCTTTCTTTATAAAAAGAAAGATGGCTCAAGAACTTTACTTCTAATTTATGTTTAGTGTTCTATGCAATCTTTAAATGTGACATTCAATCAAAAATGTACGTGTTGTCAAGAAGTGTTGCCTTGAGTTATTGAACTTAACCACCTGAATTTACTTGAACCCAACTCGCCCCACATATATATATATATATATATATAATATATATATATATATATATATATATATATATATATATATATATATATATATATATATATATATATATATATATATATATATATATATATTAAATGCATAAGCTACATGTAAATTATCTTAGTTTGTATGAAGCAAGGTTTGTGACGGTGACAAATATTCCATGACGGCTTTGACACAACTTTTCCCGGTAAATTCAGCTCAATACTGATAAGATTTTATTCAGGACAAATTGATCCTAATCCAAAATTTACTATGTCTATTCAATTTTATCTATTTTTATTTGACATATTTCTTTCTAATTTCTCTTTTCGACATTTTCGACGCCAATATATTCCGTTGCTAGAGGTAGTTTATGTCACTTGCTTCAATTTTTTTATTTTTATAGGTAGATAGGTTCTTTTTATATAGGTCTTTAAAAAAACTATGTATTTTCCCGTTAGCCGAATGCAAAGATAAATGGCCAAATATTACGAAATATAGCTCTTTTATAAATCACAATTTATCTGAAACGAAAATAGTCCTAAAGACTGCTTTAATAAAAGTGAAACCACGTGATATCGCTAATTATGTATATCTACATTAGACTGGGCTGACAGGGACTAATCTTTTATAACAAATGTCAATATGAAAAACATAGATAGTACACACAAAAAAATTTCTCTGGCTTGGAAGGGAACAAAATGCATTTTTACCACCAACGGCCATGTAAAGATGGAAGTTAGATGATGACATCAGTGAGATAATTTATTGAAATTCTGAATTTTTTTCATAATTCATTTATATTTATAGACTGAAAGGGAAGGTAGTCACCACTTGAGAAGTTCTGTTTCATTTGACATTTATTAAAATTGCTTTTATTAGAGACCTACAAAAGAGATCTATACTACGGTAATGATATATATGATATGTTGCATATTACACACACACTGGCCAATAGTTTGATTTGGTTTATAGCACTATGGTCTACTGCTTTCTCACACGAGGGCTGATGAGACCAGGATTTATTGCTTAAAGCTGATTTTGAAAGACTATGAACATCCATGTCCAGAGCAGGATTCAAACCTACAAACTCCGGTACCGAAAAGCCCTATTACCTTCAGCCAACTTTTGACCGGCTCGCCAATGAATTAGAAATCTTTGGCGAAATTAGAGAGTTTCCAGGAATGATTGCTACTTGCATATATATGTAAAACCTGCTTTTGACGTGGATGGATTATTATCAAAATGTTAGTATCGGTCTTCGCCTTTTAAAAAGGGCTTATTGTTCATTTAGAAGGAGTTAAGAGTGTAAAGGCTTCAGAATTCACTGAGTTTTCAAAACAGTTATTTCAAAGATTTTCAACAGATAGAAGCAGAACCCACATCCCTTTCCCAAAAGATGAATGTCCAAAAGTTCGAACACTATCAACCAAGACCGTGGTCGGCGGCGTCTTCAGTGGATTGTAAGGGAAAAATGGACTTTACTATACAGAAACTTCCAACCAATGTCCATAAATACTGATCTATGCGAATCATGTACATAGAATTGCAGGAGATGAGATTGCATAGTCCAATCTCAGAGAGGGAAATGTTTATTTCTGGCCCGACTGCTAAAATACGTGCAATGTTGTCTGAAAAGACAAATATGATCAAAACTGTACTAGAAAAAGGTTTATGTTGTCCAAAAAATCATGATATACCTTTTATTAGCGCTGATGAAAGTTTTCAACTCTAGCGAGAACGCTCGAGAGCTATGAATTTATTGTACCTTGTTTACACTGTGAGGTTTTGGGGAGAGCATCATGATGTGGGGTATGTTTTGTTGAGGTTCTGCTAGGAAAAGAGTCTATGCAAATCAATACATCGTGGCAAATCAAGTATATTCTGTAACGATACTCTTTTATTCCGATGGGGATGGATATTTTATGGACGATAATGCAAACATACATCGTAACCGATTATCGAGATTGGTTCATTGAACATCAAAGAGACTTTCAACAGCTTTCCTGGCCAACTCAATCATCATATCTTAATCCAATAAAAAATGTTTGCAACATATTGGAAGGCGCAACAAACAGAAATAATATCTTTCATATAATTTACATGACCTTAAGGTCATTGTATCCAGTGTATAATATTCTCTGTGCGTAAATACACTCCAGAAACTTGTCGAATCGATGCCCCAAAAATATGGGCTTCTATCCGTACAAAAAGAAGTCCAATAAAATATTACTGGTTTCTGATTCCTTAACCAGTGTGATTGTTACTTGCTATACATTATTTGGTATACCAGTATCTCCCTGATCAAAGTCTTGATACGTAGAGATTAATTAGAAATAGATAGATTTCTTGAAGCCGATCCCCAAAACCTACAACAACATTTAGATAACAGAAGCTATTAAGTTCGCAGAATCAGGTTTTTAACGCGAGAATGCTAGCTATTATGCTATCCTCTGGCTATTTTCTGTAATACTGCAATATATTGATAATAGTTGTTTCATTATCTAAAGCATCTACAGACTATTTGTGAGCATAGTAATGCTTGTATAACTTAATATGTCAGCCATTAAATCGAGTGCAATAGTAAATGATGCAAAAAAAATTATATCTTTTTGAGGAACTTTTTGAAATTTGATGTTATTTGTCTTCAACAGTTATGTTTTGATAAATAAATTTTTAACAGATAGGACGCCGATAATATCTGTCTTTTAGTTTTGATTTGACTTCTAAACCTACAACCCTCTAACAATACTTGGTAAAAGCAACAAATTTACTAATTTACTAAGTAATAAACTTAATCCAATTTTCCTTTTGTGCTCAAGCGTATAGATTTCTAGAAAAATTTGCATCCTCTCTGATTTTGACCTATCAGTCCCCATTAAGATTACCAGATAAACTCAGACGTGAACTTACTTCTTTATTTAGTAAGAAAATAAATTTAATAAAGCCCTACTGTTTAACTATTCCGATTAGAATAATATATTAACCCCTGTTCAAACATGTTATGAGCTCGAAATTTTGAGCCACGCTTACAAATGTAATTATTTCTCTTCAAACATGGGAGAAACGAAATTTTAAAAAAGAAAAGCTTACTATTTAAAAAAGATGAAAGATTGTATTTTGTAATTAAATATACACGATCAGCGGCAGCTTTAGACTCAATCACCGAAAAGTGATTTTAAAATATAATTAGTTATTTTACAAAACGTAAATTGAAATTTTACATCATTATCATACAAACAGCATACTCGTTCATGGTTTTTTAGGGTTAAGTCTCTTCAGACTAGTTAACTCTATGCGCAGAATCATAGAAACTAAATACTACAGAAGAAATTTTAATTTTAACTGAGAATTCTATTACAAATTCTTCAGTTTCTCTCTGTAGTTATCTAAATTTTATTTCTAGATACATAGGTTTCATGGCTGGCCAGGCGCAGATTACTCGCCAATACGGGCAATCGTTTCTCTCAGCGACGGATTCACTTCTCTCAGTTTTCGGCTGGAAGCGACAGGATAAGCATTTCAGGGCTCTCTTGTATTTTCTACCTTATAACAGAATTTTGTATAATTAGTTATTGTATGAACGGCAGCCATAGAATCCACAGACAGAACATTTTTTTTCTTTATCTGTATTTTCAATCGCTCTAATAGCCATACAAATTGCATACAATTCTGCATCGAAATTATCATGGTTATGTCCAATTGCCTCTCTCAGTTGAAAAATTTGCGAATAAACATCGCTACCTGCCATTTCATCCACTGCAGAGCCATCAGTATATATATGTGTCCATTGCTCAATGGGATAAATCTCATAAATGGTATGTAAAGCAAGAGATCTGAGCTCTGCCGGAATAGAACTCTTTGCAATAGATTCAACCAACCCAAAAGAAGCTCTTGCGTAGTGCAAAAATCCAATAAAAACGTTGGGTTCGAAGACAGATTCTCTATTTAAAGGAAGTCCCATTCTGCTTGAATGTTGATTGATAGCCTTAACGAAAGTGCCATGTGTCCTTAATCTTGGCCCAGCTAGAAGATAATTCTGCCAGAAGGAACCTTTGAGGATAAATCACTAGCCCTGAGACAGGGCAGCTATCAACCGTCCATCAGCTAGATTGAGTGGATTGGTCTGCATTTCCATAGCAGCAATTGGGGTTGAAAAAGCTCCACCAGTAATAAGCCTTAGTGCACGATTTTGGGTTTTATCCAGTGTTGACAAGGTGCTATCCGAAGCAGAAATAAGAAGTTCTGCACCGTAATTTATGACTGGGCGTATGTATGAGGTGTAAGTAGTGGTGAGTATGTCCTGCGATGACCCCCACTTAATTCCAGCAACTCTCTTCAAGAGGCCCAGTCGCGATGACACTTTTTCAGTGACAGTAGAAAATAAATAAAATTGCCTAATATAGACGACGAGGTATAGTGTCTGCTGATGAAAGGATCTTTTGATCCATTTTACCCTACCGTCCATCTGTATGCTCAACAGACATCTGTTTTTAAGCTAGGCATCATTTCTTGCGTAATTATTTGATAGAACAATTTTCGTTTTCAATCATTGCCGAAATTTACTGTACGTTTTTTACTAAAGAAGATCATTTCTCTCGGTCATGAGATTGAATCGTAGCCCAATCAGTGGGGGGATTTCCTAAATATCAGGCAAATATTTTCTTTAAAACATGCAAAAAGAGGATTTATCACTTGTCGGGTCATCTGTGGTCATCTGAACCTAGAACAGTTTAAAATACAAAGAAAAGAATAACAACCATATTACCAGAAAAAAATTAGTATCCAAGAATTAGAATAAAAAACGTATTTTTCATATCTAAGTATCTCATGAACAAAACAGTAGACCATAGCGCTCCAAACCAAACTTAATCTAAGTAGAATAGTTTAATTCATTGTCTAACTGCAACTTCTGAAAAGCATCAAATACTTCGAGAAAAGTACAAATTAGCATCTATGAAATAATGACCATCAGTACTCATTCATGTTTTCCTATTAAAATCAAAACCTTTAGTATGCATTCTAATTTAAGCACGGCTTGATAGAAGATCTTGTTTAAAATATTACATGTAGATCTTCATCACAGAATTACAAATAGGGCTAACAATTAACTTCAAAGCTTAAATATTTGGGATTTAATTCTTGCTTTAGTTCAAACTTAAGATAAAGGGAAATGAAAGGAAAATAGAATAATGCATTTTAAATTAAAATCTCTTTTGAGATTCAGATTCACACTTGTGTTAACACCGAGGGAAAAGATCTTCAGAATGCTTCGCAATTAAAAGCATCATTAAAGGTTTTTATTTTATCTTTATTTATAAAAATCACTTAATAAGTAATAAACTCACTTTTCAATATCATGAATAACATTGGAAAATCTCATAATTAAACAACTATTTTTCTAAAATCTTAAGGCAAAATTAAGCCTTTGTTAATGCATTATTTAAGAAAAGACTAAATACACTATAATTTCATTTTTATCTTACTTTAACAATACGAAGTAACTTAAAATCTCCTTCCGTGTCAGAATAAATATCTTAATTCATACAAATGATAATTTCTAAGGCTTTAGCAACAAATTACGACAGTAGGTGATTAATCCTGTTTATCCCTGGAGAAAATATTGCGATTCTTTTGTAATGTTCTTTTCTTATCCCGTCCTTCAGGATTTCTAAATTTTCATTCATCTGTGAAAGAAGTCATTCCAGAATAACTGTTGGCGAAATTATTTTCAAGCATATTACGAAGTGTTTAAACCGAGCGAATAACGAAAGGCAGGAGAAGTTAATTGATTGCAGGAAGTTAAAAGATTTCCGAACTCCTTGACAAACCTATGTATGGAGATAAATTAAGAACATCATTTCAGCTAAAACCTTTCCCATAATGTCTGATAGAAGAAATTTTATGAATATATATAATACTTTAACTCTGAAATATAGAATGCTTATATAATAGCATAATACTGGCTATTTCATTATAGTTGTTGATCGGTTGAAGAATTTTTTTAATTTGGAGTGCTACAAACTAATTTTTGCTGCATGAAAGCTAATTATATGTCCTACTACTCAACTCCTTCCTATATGGATGCAGAAGAAACTTAATCTTTCAGTCCAACTCACAAAGTTTAAGGATACTTCAAGGCCTTTTGTCCATCATACAACAAAACTACGACCGCTGTAATATTACAATCAATCATGCGTAATATAAAGCTTATTTTTTAATTTAGTTTAATTTAATTTTTTAAGCAAGCACCATTTAAAAATTCAAAACCTACAGCGTTATGAATGCTGTTTCGCCCATGCATATTGAGAACATGCATCTTTTTTCTAACCATAGATACTATTCCGGAAGTATTCGACTGTTTTTAAGTCTGTGAGTATTTAAAATTCCTCAGTGAACTGAAAATCTCCTCAACCATCAAACGTGCTCAGTGATTTGTTTTCTTATTGAAAGAGATTTGGAAAAAAACCGAAATTCCTCGGTAGATTTATGAAATGGAGAAAATATTACAGTAGAAGGCTAAGAAAGCATTGCCTCCTGAATGTACACAATGAGGAAGAAGTGAGCGATCTTCTGTCATTACAGAAGAGTAAATGCATAAAGGTGGTGGAAACGTTCGAGAGAACAGACGCTTTGTGATTTCATCTTTATTAAATGAGTTTTCTCAAGCATCAAGATGTGTCTCATAGAAATGTGTCTCAATACTTAAATTAGAATAAATTTATCTCATGCTGGAGACGGGTAATTATTACGTACCAATGACTTATACCAGGCCATGTTGAGATAACACAAAGAGTTAAGACACCAGATACAAATGAGCGAAGACTTCTCGTTCACAGAAGCTCACAGAAAGAATTGGCTGCAGCACTTCCTGGGCCAAGCCCTCTAGTGCTGGGATACTATCGATGGATATGTAAAATCTAAGAAAATGAGTTGACATGACACAAAATAAAAAGAGTTCTACTGGTGGGAAAAGTGCATGAGTTCGACGAGAAACAATATGTGTATATTGTTTTTCTTCATATATGAAGAAAAACAATATACACATATAGAAATATATATATATATATATATATATATATATATATATATATATATATATATATATATATATATATATATATATTATACATATATGTATATATATAATATATATGTATATATACATACATATATGTATATATATTGCAGACTTGTTTTATTCATAATTTTATTTTTTTTACAATCTGGTGAAGCACATAAAAATATTCAATCTCAATATAGAGCTGTTTGAATATGGAAGCAAATATATCCAATCTCAATATGGAGCCGTTGGACTATGGAAGAAACTCCCGCTGATGCCGCTTTCCTGAGATGAACAGCAAAAGAACTGAGAATTGTTCTGCCTCTGCTGAAATAGACGAAGGGGGCCTCCAAATCTGCTGAGCAAAAATCCAAAGACTGCTGTTGCCAAGGCCAAAGACGACTGACCCGCGTCAGCAAACCCTCTTGTCCAATGGGGTCGAAGGAGGGAAGGTCACTGACATCACCCTCATTCCACGGTCAAAAGTGTAACTCATGTTACAGTAATGCGGACTGGGAGCAAAAAACCAAACGTTTAGTCTGTTCGTATCCAGGTGGTAGATTTCTGTGTGGATTAAATTCAAAAGATGGTTCTACGGTACAAGAGCCTTAATATTGTGGAAATTATATCAAAACGTATATTACGGCTTTCATAATTATCTATAAAATTGGTTAAAAAATGCTCTTGTGGTTTAAATTTCAAAATGATACTTAACCCTTTAACGGACGGTGGTTTCGGAGCGAAACCACCTGTTAAATTCTTTCTCTGCTTTTGAAAGACATAGGATGGACTTTTAGGTTTTTTATATTTATGACATTTCCAACTCACAACAGAGAGTATACATGAGCTTTATACTTCATTTGAAATATACGTGATTAAACTTACTTTACCTGGAAAAGTCAGTAATATGATTTTTTTTTTTTTACTTATAAACCCAAATGTCTATCCAAACCACACTTTTAAATTGTTTATGTTTTGGTACGGTCTACTGTCTTTCAACACGAGGGTGAATAAGACCGAGACCTACAGCTCAAGGCCGATTGCGAATTGCTACGAACATCCATACCTGCAGTGGGATTTTAACCCATGAATTCCGGTACCTAAAAGCAGCGTTGTACTATATGGCCATCGTTCGGCTGTAAATTGGTTAGTTTATCTTTATCATACCCTTTTAGATAATAATCATTGTTCCCGCAGCACAATTAAACCTTTAAAAAAGCATTTTTACTCCGTACAAGGGGCTGGATTTTGCATTTTAACCACCCCTCAAATTTTACCCTTCTCAAAAATGTAAAAAAATGATGCATTTACATTTATAAAGTTCATATATAGCATTTATCAATTAATTTCATTAAATCCCAAAGAATTTATAATAGTGACCGTTAAAGGGTTAAATCACACCTCGTACAATTATAGTTAGACTAAGGTAGTTTACTACCCGTCTAACATTAGCTATCCCGATATTATATATACAGTAATGTATTGATTACTCGTCTCAGTCTAACACATCGGTATTGTTACAGTAAGGTAGTTGACTACCTATCAAAGCCTAAGCCATCTGGAGGTTGTAGTCAAATTATGACCTCCCAGTGTAGGCCATCCAGATATTATAGTTACAGTACAGTTACATAAGGCTACCGATGTAATATGCCACCACAGAGAGTGGAACTTTTAGAATCTGGTATGAAAATATACCTTTATCTGTTTGACCATCACTCGATGGTTCACTTTTACAGAATTCAGTGAACTATTTTACAGTATTAATGAAACTTTTTCCAGACATTTTACTTGTAAACTCACAATTTTAATAGAAAAATTCTATTACTCTAATAAGAACTATGTATAAAGAACTTTTATATACGATATATATTTAACTTTTTTTTAATTCACTCATTTGGTTTTTCATAACATTTTGTTTTGTCTATTTGCTCAAATGAGATTTTGTTCAATGATTACAAATATAGCTTTTAAGTTATTAGGCATTATTTCTAGTTTCTTCACTCTGCGTTTGCAATTAAGTTAACTAGTAAGTTTTAAATTGCAAGTTTCCAATAAAAACACACAACTAAAGTTCTTACATAAACGACACGCAACCAAAATGCATAAAAAATTAATGCAATCAAAAAGTACAGATAAAAATAAATTCAATCAACAGAAGTTTTTTTCATTAATCAATTAATATAAGTAGTCTAATTCATTCATGCTCTTTAACTAATTTTCTTTTCTAAAGCTCTCTTTTAAATCTTACATGATTTCAGTATTTCATATTGCTCTTAAGATAAAATAAATATATAATTAACAACTACTTAAAATAACTTAAATATCTTTTACATATGAACATTTTTTTTATTCCTAAACCGATGAAAATAGAAAGCTGTACTGGAAATATAACTTCAAAGAAATTTTTCCCTTTTCACTTTACATTTCTTTGCAAGCTGTCTGCGATGTTAAATTTTATTTTATAGCAGAACTGGGGACTGAGAATTGCACTTTTTACTATGCGAAATTAAATTAGAATGTAACTTTCTTTGAAATATCTTTAGTTTTTAAAGTAACTGTATTCTTTGAGTGTATATGTATATATGTGTGTGTGTAATATAATAGTATATTATTCAAGTAGTTATATAAGTTATATAAGTAGTGTGATATATAAAAAATTCTACCCTTAGATTAGGTATCTAAAATTCTCTTGTATACTCTTCTCGTTTTTAATGACAAATTTCCTAGCCGTAAAGTATCAGATAAATGTGTATTCTCAGATTTATTTCTTTTCGCCAGTCTCTCAAAACTAATGCTGGATTAAATACTAAATTTTTGTCCACTGGCTACATTTTTCTGCTGTTCCAAGTAATGATTTCGCTTCTGCAAAAACTAAATTGCCGAACTTTGTGTTTTTCGAGCTAGATTAGATGAAAAATGGTTCGCTCTTGTCTCCCCAAAATCACTGAACAATCAATCTCATGGCATTAAAATCATGTTAATTCTCGCTTTTGGGTTCGACATTTGTGTAAAATGTAGTATTCGTATACACTATCTACCAATAAGTATTTGGACAAATATGCAAATGACGATATCTGCCGTACGTCACGGCCTCCGCCGGTATACATCGTGTAGGAAACGGCATCGGCATTAGTCGCATGCAAGATGCCACGCAATTCGGAGCTCTATGATTTCGAGAAAGGTATAACTATCGGGTATCACAAATGTGACTGATCCTTAAGGGACATATCTAGCAATCTCAAGTATCCAAAATCGACAGTAGCTTATATGATTAAGAAGTGGAAGGTGAGTTGTCGCCCCGAGTCGGCAGACCAACGAAACTGGGAGATAGATACCGACGAATGCTGTCCAGAGAAATTCGAAAGAACCACACCCAACCGATGGCCTTCATCCACTTCATCCATGAAACGAATAGTTTCAACAGGCATCCGGGAGTATTGTTTCAAAGAATACCATCCGTAAGGAAGAACAACTGCTTGGTTTTCATGGTCGTGCTGCTGCCCATAAGCCTTTGATAACCAAGTCCAACCGGTCTGCTCGGTTAATGTGGTGCAAAGCATATCGAAATTGGACCGTAGATCAGTGGAAACGGGTTCTTTGGAGCGACGAATCACGGTTCACCCTTTACCGTTCGGATGGCAGGGTATGGATCTTGCGTCTGCCTGGAGAAGGTCTCCTTCAAAATGCATTGTGCCAACAGTCAAGTTCGGCGGAGGTCGAATAATGTCTGGGGATGTTTCTCTGGTATGGACTGGGATCCTTGATCCCCATTCATGGTAAGCTCTAAGCCGATGCCTACTGCACTATTTTGGATGACAATGTGCTTCCTAAGTTGTGGCAGTTTTACGGGTTGGACCCCTGTTACTTTCAGGACGACAATGCCAGTTGTCATGTTTCGAGGTTAACCAAGACTTGGTATGGTGCCAATGGAGTTCATCGAATGGACTGGCTGCCCAGAGCCCAGACCTGAACCCTATCGAGAACCTCTGGGACGAGTTGGATCGCCGAATTAAGGGGTGCACTACCCATCCAAAATCGGTGAAGGAACTTGTATGTCTACTCCAAGCCGAGTGGAAGACAATATCACTAGCTGTAATACAAAAACTTGTGGAATGTATGCCCCGGAGGGTTCAAGCTGTAATTGCTCTCGTGGAGGCTCTGCCAACTATTGATTTTGAATAAAGTTAGTTTTCCTTTTCTATCACGTCCAAATACTTATTGGTAGACAGTGTACCATTCGACTCATAGCTTTTGACTTGGGATGTTGATCACATAGACCCATGCTTTTTGATCATTAATAAATGTAAAACTCCACGATGTTGGATTAGTGTTTCTGATGATGTCACGACTGTAAAACATTAAACAAAGAAATATATATTAATGCAATGTACTAAGGTCTTTTCCATACAATTTTTAACTATGCGACCTTCGATATTTGAAAAATACTTCATTAAAACAAAAATAAAGTAAATTCTAGTATTGATGGTTTCGCTTCTGCAATAACTAAATTACAGAACTGTGTGGTTTTTTTTAGCTAGATTAGATGAAAAAAGGTTCACTCTTGTCTCCCAAAAATCACTGAACAATAAATCTCACTGGAATAAAATCACGTAATTCTCGCTTTTGGGTTCGACATTTGTGTAAAATGTAATATTCTTTTAGCATTCGATGCATAACTCTTGACTTGTGATGTTGATCACATAGACTCATGCTTTTTGATCAATAATAAATGCAAAACTCCACGATGTTTGATTAGTGTTTCTGTTGATGTCATGACTGTAAAACACTAAAACAAAGAAATATATATTAATCCAATGTAAAGAACTTTATCTTACATTTTTAACTATGCGAGCTTCGATACTTGAAAAATACTCCAATAAAACAAAAATAAAGTAAACTCTAGTATTGATATAAGTAAGAAAAAATTTAGTCTCCTAAAGTTATTCAATGGAAATCTAATTGAATGCATTTCGCTAGCTAACATTTCAGAAAAATTATCAAATTTAAATAGCATTTTGTGTACTACTTCTTCATCGAAAAGCGAATGATTAAATTTTTAAGCGAGTCTGAAAACTTTGGACTGTTTGATTAAGGGTAATTTAGCAGCAGTTTGGAGCTCATAACAAAAAAAGAAGGGAAAAACTGAGAAAGAAAAAAAAATGTTGAAATAGTTTTAGATCTCCGTGTAATACGGAACGCTCTTGATATGACTTTATTTAAAATTAAATTAATCCAGTGCCCCAAAACATTCTTTTTTTATGAATTCCACCCAGTAAAATTAAGTTGCAGTTAATTAAATTTTTTTTTCGAATCCTTAAAATGGCACGGCACAAGGATTTTTTTTTCTGTTTTATTTAAAATTGAAGGCAAGTTATAGTTGATAATTGCATTTAAAGTAGACTTTATTTATTTTCGGAATTAATATGAAAATTAAATATTTTTATAATTTGTTAAAGAATCTAGAGTTAAAAATTAAAAAAATGTTATTAATTAGGACGTGTTGTAGGTTTAGAAATAAACTGTCTTATTAGGTAAATCATTTTTTTATTTGTTCAACTATATGTATCACTTACCTGACATATATATATCCTTAGATAAAAAAAATTTATTGATAAATCCATGAGCTGTTATAATACAGAGTCCCTGTGTGACTCTATGTTAACTATCAAAATTCAGATAACTGCTGAATAGCCAGTGTTCTAAGTCGATGGTAGAGCATCAAGCTTCTGACTCTGTAATTAGAATCGTGGTAGTTCTTTTTGGAACTAGGCTTAATTCTATATATTCTGCTAGACATAAACCTTTTTTATAAGAATAGTTAATCAACGAATCACTTATTCCGTGATCTTGTATAAATAAGTCATTTACATTATTACTTAATTTGATGCTGATTATTTTACTTAAATTTCTTTATTTTGAAAATTTTCATTCATTTTTTGTCTTTGGTATCTTCTTCTTTTAAGCATACATTTCGGAAACAATACGCCTTCTGCAGCGGCTGTGACTTTGGATGGCATTGAGTTCGGTGCCTAAGGAAAGGTTACTGTTAGAGCTAATGCTGAGCAATTGGTAGGCGGTGATCGAGAAGAAACTATGTGGACCCGTGTAGTTGAGGCAATTGTTACCACTATTACATATATATAAATATATACATATATATATATATATATATATATATATATATATATATATATATATATATATATATATATATATATATATATATATATATATATATATATATATATATATAGAGAGAGAGAGAGAGAGAGAGAGAGAAAAGACACTTCTATGAACTAAAAAAAAGGGTATTAAGCAATCCGGATGCAATATCACGGCTGGTAATGAATAAACACTTGGATTTAGGAACTGCTTTCTACGCACTTTCTTTGATATTTATGTCATTGATGATGGCGATAATATTGGCGTTAAACTTCAAACTGATCAAGTTAATACCGACTTGCTTGTAGCCGAGACTAAAGCAGAGGAAATGTTTGCTATGGTGGTACAGTTAGACTAAACGAAGGCTAAACTGAGGAAGCAAAAGCTAAGATTATTTTTGCTAAAACAGAAGTACCACAGGTATGGGGGGAGGGGTGCTTTAGGGAATGGTTACTCGGGCGTTATAAATAATTATCGCAAGCAAAATATAAAAGCAGGTACCAAAATGCATACTAGTATAGCAACAGATGTTATGCTGCCAAGTAAGGAATTTTGCTATAGGGTTTCATTCTGCCCATTGTTGCATAGTATAACAGTACATATAAATTTTAAATAATGCAATTCTATTAAAATTTTGGTCTTTCTCTACATCGATGCAGTTTTATTATTACGACACACGTTTAGTTTAGTCCTAAAATAATCACAGTGGCTTATAACTAAAAATTTCTATTAATATATCAAGAAGAAAACTGGTAATAACTTGTTATTTGTAAATATTTAAATTTTAATAACTAAACCCGTTTTTGATTACCAATACCAAATTTTGACACTGGATATTTAAGTTTCGAAGTGTGTGTGTGTGTGTGTGTGTGTGTGTGTGTGTGTGCGTGCGTGCTTGCGCGTGGTCGTGTGCTTGCGTGCGTATATGTGTGCATGTGTGCGTAGATATATATGTATATATCTACGCGTAGATATATATGTATGTTTGTATAGATATATATGTATGTGTGTATGTATAGATATATATGTATGTATGTATAGATATATATGTATGTATGTATAGATATATATGTATGTATGTATGTATGTGTGTATGTATAGATATATATGTATGTGTGAATGTATAGATATATATGATAGCCATACAATTTATAAGTGTTGTTTTGTGCAGTTATTTTTATTTGGGGTCATACGAGTAATTCGGGATTTTTCCCTCTAAAGCAAGTTTAAATACATATATTTCAAAGAGAAAATAAATTAAGTGTGGTTATACTATCTATTGATAATTTGATAATACCGTCTTAAACTTTTAATTATATTGGGAAAACGATGAATATTTATCAATAAAATGATGTAATAAATAGATAGCTAAACAATTTATAAGTGTTGTTTTGCCTATTATTTTTATTTCGGGTCATAAGAGAGTCATTTAATTGGAGTCAGAATTCGTGATTTTTTCATATAAAGCAAGTTTAATAGCGTATATTTCAAAGAGAAAAATAAATTAAGCGTTATTTTACTACCTATTGATTATTTAAAGTGTTAAAAACACGTTAAAGTGAAAAAATCAATCAGATGTCATTTAAATAAGAGAAAAAATGTAACAGGTAGAATTTAAATAATCGTATATTTTTAGTAAATCAATCGTATTAAAATGATTTTCTTAAAATCATATATATATATATATATATATATATATATATATATATATATATATATATATATATATATATATATATATATATATATATATATATATATATATATATATATATATATGTATATATATATATGTATATATATATATATATATGTATGTATGTATGTATATATACACTCGTGTCCATAAATTAAGGATAATTCAGAATCACACAGAAATTGAGCTCTAAAATAAAAATTTCACCTGTAGAATTATCACACACACATCTTGAAGAAGAATATGCAAATTGCAGGAAACCACCAGATGGCGCGGATAGTACGTCACAATGACGAGAGTGTATGAAAGGGGTATATAAGGAATGGTAGCAAAGAAGTAAAATTGTTCATAAGCACTTTAAAAGCCTTTCAGTACAATAACCGCATAGTTATAGCACAAAGGAAGCATTTGGATGATTTTTTACGTGGTAGAATTATCGGACGACTGGAATGTGGACGTACCCAGCTGGAAGTATCCGAGGAACTTGGAATCGCCCAGAGTGTCATCTCCAGGCTTTGGCAACGATTCAAACATGATGGTAATGTGAGTAGATGTTACAGCACAGGTCGCCCCCGAGTTATTACGCCGAATGATGACGGGTATTTGGCAGTTACTGCCAAAAGAAACAGACGGAGCACAGCATCAGACCTGTCTCGTCAGCTCTCTTCAGCTACCGGTACGACAGTTTCAAGGCAGACCGTGTACAGACGCTTAGGGAACATTGGTCTATATACTCGTAGGCCTGCCAGATGTATTCCCCTTACCGCAACTCACTATCGCCTGCGATTATGCTGGGCTAGAGAGCATGCATTGTGGACACCGCAACAGTGGTCTTGTGTGATGTTTTCCGACGAGTCCAGGTTCAGTTTACATTCTGATTCTCGCCGGACTTTCATATGGAGAGCGCCAGGTACCCGTTACCACCAAGAGAACACCATTGAACGACACCGTTACGGTGGTGCAGGATTGGTCAGCATACTCACCGGACTTGAATCCAATAGAGCATGTGTGGGACATGCGTGGCCGATGAATTGCAGCCCGTCAACCCCCTCCCAATTGTCTATCGGAACTTCGGAGGGCATTGCTTGATGAGTGGTGTAATTTTCCCCAAGATCAGATTGATAATCTGATACTCAACATGCGTAGGCGTTGTAACGCTTGTATTGCATCGTCCGGGAGACATACTCCGTATTAACCATCATACTAACCATGTTATACTGTTTTCTGTAAATAGGCTCTTTTTTGAAATTTGCTCCAGGGAGTAAAAATAGCAATTTTTATTAATTATGTCAAACATATAGCATCTTTTTTGCTCTTTACCTTTTGTTTAATAAATAGACTTTACAAATAAGTCAAATTTGTTTTGCTTTTGTCTCTTTCATTGCCTGAACTTCATTATCCTTAATTTATGGACATGAGTGTATATATATATATATATATATATATATATATATATATATATATTATATATATGTATATATATATATATATATATGTATATATATATGTATATATATGTATATATATATATGTATATATATATGTATATATATATGTATATATATATGTATATATATATGTATATATATATGTATATATATATGTATATATATATGTATATATATATATATATATATATATATATATATATATGTATATATATATATATATATATATATATATATATATATATATATATATATATATATATATATATATATATATATATATATATATATATATATATATATATATATATATATACATACATATATATATATATATATATATATATATATATATATATATATATATATATATATATATATATATATATACATATATTATGTATAGATATGTATGTATATATATATATATATATATTTGTGCTATAAGCCTTCTATACCCTTAAGAAAATCAGTCATCTAATTCTTTGTATTCCCTTATAACTTCGTAAAAAAAGAAAGCAGTTTGTCTATTGTGGTAACAGACTTATTTTAATCTACAGATAAGAGTAAGTTTGTTGCAATAATGGCTAATGAATAAAAGTTGAATATTTTATAAAGAATTACAAATTGAACAGTGAAACATTTTCCAGCTTTTCCAACATTTTCCAGGAAGGGAACTAAATAGTTCTTTATGACATTAGTTAAAAATAAATAATTGTCTACATCTGCCATCTCCCTAATCACTCATAGAAAAAAGAAAAACATAGATTCAAGACGAATTATTATAATACTTTGTACATAATTCTTTACAAAAATAATTGCTTTCGTGGTCTTTTATGTTCAAGAATAAGATTATAACAAATATTATCATCGTCGTATATTATTTTAAGTGAATGGTTGGTGTTGCGCAGCGTTTTTGGAAATAATTAACTTAGTTGTGAAACATTGTACGTATACAGATTAAAGCAAAATTTTAAATATCACCACTTTTTCTGATTTTAAGAAAACCATTTTAATACGATTGATTTACTATTAATACGATTAATTTACGATTAATTATATTCTACCTGTTACATTTTTTTCTCTTATTTTTAATGACATCTCATTGATTTTTTTCAAATTATCGGGATTTTGACACTTTAATTAATCGCATACATTTAATTGCAATAGATAGTAAAATAACACATTTATTTTTCTCTTTGAAATATACGTTATTAAACTTTCTTTACAGGAAAAAAATCACAAATTCTGACTCCAAATAAATGACTCTGATGACTCCAAATAAAAATAATAGGCAAAACAACACTTATAAATTGTTTAGCTATCTATTTATTACATCATTTTAATGATAATTATTCATCGTTTTCCCAATATAATTAAAATTTTAAGAAATTATTATCAAATTATCAACAGATAGTATAACTACACTTAATTTATTTTCTCTTTGAAATATACGTGTTTAAACTTGCTTTAGAGGAGAATATCCCGAATTAATCGTATGACCCCAAATAAAAATGACTGCACAAAACAACTCTTATACTCTTATGTTTGGCTATCTATTTATTACATTATTTTAATGATGATTATTCATTGTTTTCCCATTACAATTAAAAGTATAAGAAGGTATTATTTTCACAATGTAAAAGGGGATGGTTTCATAGCTAAGCAACTCTCTAAAGAATGTAATTTTTTTCACCTACTTCGCATTTATTAGGTTCATAAATAACATTTATAAATTAAATTTTCTTATATATTTTAATAGTAAATTTTAAAGGGTTAAAATTTGCATTCAAAGTAAGTCGACCATATTTCTTGGTACCTTAAAGACAAATCAACGTGGAGTCTTCAAATCCTAGGAAAAATTGGGGACGCTAAAATATATTTATGGGGATTTATGCGAGAACGTTAACATCACACTTTAAAACCGAATAGTTTGACCGGAAAATGCTGAAACACAAATGCCTAAATATTATCGAATATTTTCTATATTCCCAGGCCGAACGATATATATATATATATATATATATATATATATATATATATATATATATATATATATATATATATATATATATATATATATATATATATATATATATATATATTTATATATATATATATATATATATATATATATATATATATATATATATATATATATGTATATATATATGTATATATATATGTATATATATATATATATATATATATATATATATATATATATATATATATATATACATATATATATATATATATATATATATATATATATTATATATATATATATATATATATATTATAATATATATATATTATATATATTTATATATATATATATATATATATTTATATATATATATATATATATATATATATATATATATATATATATATATATATATATATATATATATATATATATATATATATATATATATATATATGTATATATATATATGTATATATATATATATATATATATATATATATATATATATATATATATATATATATATATATATATATATATATATATATATATATATATATATATATATATATATTATATATATATATATATATTTATATATATATATATATATATATATATATTATATATATATATATATATATATATTTATATATATATATATATATTTATATATATATATATATATATATATATTATATATATATATATATATATATATATATATATATGTATATATATATATATATATATATATATATATATATATATATATATATATATATATATATATATATATATATATATATATGCGTGTGTGAGTAATATATCAAAAATTATTTTCCCTAGAGTTTTTCAAAATTCTTCTAATTCATGTTCTATTTTCTAATCTTAACTTTTCATTCGAATTAAGCCAAACGATGGCTGAATGGTTAGGGTGCTGGTTTTCGGAACCGGAGTTCGTGGGTTCGAATCCCACCATGACACAGATGATCGTAGCCGTTTGGAAACGGCTTTAAGCAGTAGGTCCCGATCTCATTAATCCTCGTATTGCAAAACGTAGACCGTAGCTCCCCCAACTAAACCGTTCTATATTCCCTGATTTTTTTTTCTATAATTCGAAAGAAGCTCTTACGGTTAATACAATTCAAAATATCTCAAATTAGCTTTAATAGAACCGAAGCAAATTTTAGCAAGTATTTTAAAGAGAAAAAAAAATTGGATTTGATTTCAATCGAATTCTTAAATGAATATGTGCTTTTGGTGACTCATTGTCAGTGCCAAACAGTAAAAAAAAATGCAACCGAATTCTTTTTATCAATTGCATTAACCAAACAGATAGACCTATTTCTTTACATACCCGTATAGTATTTGAAACAAATCAGAAAAAATAGGACATATTGGACAGCGAAAAGAATGTCACCATTTTCAAAAGGAAAATAAATATTCGTTCAGAGGTAGCACAATAGGTCTATTTGTCTTGTCTTTCCAATACCTCTGGGCCACCTCTGTGGATCTGAGTGCGGAAGAAATCGCAATAGAAGCACAGTTTGTTTAGCACTCTATTTTTAGATAGAGAAAAAGAATCATCACTTCATCCTCAATAGTAGAAATCCGGAATATGTCGAAAGAAAGTAATGCATTGCATGACTCGATATTATTGTCATCCTTGGAACCGATATATATATATATATATATATATATATATATATATATATATATATATATATATATATATATATATATATATATATATATTTATATCTGTAATAATATCAATATTTAAGCTCTAAAGTTTATTCAAAATTATCCCTTTCCCCATTCATTGTTCTAAATCTTAATTTCTTCTCTCTATATTAAACATATTTTCCCAGCCATGCAATTTGAACGAGGAAGTTTTCATTCTTTCAGCCGAACCCCGAAATTCTTTCTTTGATTCTCAAAACAAAAAATTATATTGTTGGCATTTTAAAGAGGAAGCAATAACTCTCCCAGGAAAATCTGTAACGATCACCAATAATACTCTTCTGAAACGCCACACTTTGGCAGATGTCTCCAATCAAAGGTTACTCTAAGCAATTAACTGTTGCCTCAGCATTTTCCCACGACACTAAACCACACACGGTATTTCGTCGTCTATCGAAAAAGGTTGGCATTAGAGAGAGCGTTCTGACACCGTCCGGTTCTGATGCCTCTGGATTTTGTGCTATTTTGAGAAGATGAAATAAAGATTACATTCGGCCACGATGTATTTCTTCAGGACAGAAATTTAGCGGGACACTTGGCAGCCCAGTATGCCCGGGCTGAGAAAAATAATAGGGGCAATTTAAAATGGGTTTCAAGTGTAAAATTTGGGGCTAGTTTGTCTCCCCGTAGATTACACTCCCAGTCTCATTAGCCTTCGTGTTGCAAAAAAGTAGACCGTAGTCGTCCAAACCAGACCACTCAAATTAAAATTAAGGTCGTGATTTATTGAGAATGCATTCCTTCCACACTTCTCAAAGCTAAAGCCTGAATTATTAACTTCTACAAGTTGCCCACTTTACCCTTTTCTAAACCAGCTGTCAATTCTACGAGTAAAACCGCAGATCATTGTAATCTTTATGCCGTTGTATATGATATTTAGTTCCAAATGTTTTAATAAGCCACAAATGAAATGTTTGTTTAAAGCTTTTTCTTGTGAGAAGTTATCTAATTTCCGCTCTTCAAGACGGCATAAATCTGTACATAACTACTTTATACTACATATACACTATAAAATATACTCGCTCTATTACACAAAAATACACGTTACTATATCCAATTCTGTAAATGTTACATAAAACATATTTTGAAACAAAAACTCATATATCTTATCTATTTGTGAACAGAAATATCTAAAATAATATGCACATTTTTATATCTTTTAACATATCCTCCCCCCCCCCACAAAAAAAATTATGATTTATTTTGATTTTGGTCGGTTGCCTTTATGCCTCCCAACAAATTAATCCTATGAAAGTAGCTATACTTAGTGTATGCCTCTGCTTAACTTTTCATTAAATGATTTGTTAAATTAAGTTTTTTTCTCAGTTTATTTATTTTTTACACATACACAAAATCATGATTGTTAAATATATATGTTATTATTTTGATACGTCGTGATCGACCACATACCCTGACGAACAAAGACCCGTCAAGTAAGTAAACGCGTACAAAGAATAATTTAAGAGCAGTAAAAATTTTGTTTTGCAATGAAACAATTTTCCGTAAATCTGTATTAGTATTATTGTATTCATTCAAATTTATGTAATTTTTCTGGTTAACCCTTTCGTGGGCTATTTATTTCTCACTCCACGTTTCCAAACTTTCAAAACAGAGCTGCTAATTTTATTCAATCGATCGAACAACTGATGACAGCGCAAAACCGAAGCGGGAATCAGGCTTCCCGTCTTTTCAATAACAAGACCAATATATTATAAAGGGTTTTGCGCTTCTCACAGGTGTAAGACCTTGTAGGTGGGAAGTAATCTTCCCACGGCCCACGAAAAGGTTAACATGTTTGCTTTTTTTTTAAATTTAAAGCTTCTGTTCTATTTTGTGGCATTTGTTTCAGCCGGCCCTAAAAGTTTTAATTCATTTGCGACTCTCAATTCTGTATCTAACCATAATCGAATGGGCAAGGAGCTCTTCGGAACTGAATTCATGGGTCATAGCAATTCAGAATCGGCTTTAGGCAGTAAGTCTCGGTCTCATCACACCTACTGTAGCGAAAAATAAACTGTAGTGCTCCAAACCAAACCTCTCAATTTTGATCATCCTCAGGAGGTAGGATTTTTGTTCCTGATCCCACACCGTTTGTTACTGGACAATAATCCTTCACCAAGCCCAATATACCCTGTTGTAACATGCGACTGGTCCATAGTTAAGGGTGATATGCAGCTTCACTTTGAGCGAAGGAACCACGAGGACTGAACACTGGCTTAACCTCACAAAGGTCTTCCTAATTTAGAAGCAGGAACCAAGCAGAAGACCACAGGCTTAGCATGCCACCTCCACAGGTATCATTTGGGGACATTGCGACCGCGAACCTATTCTACGAGCACCAGCCGTCAATAATGAATACAACTGATCATTAACAGGCTCGATCCTCGATATCACTTCCCTACTGGTTACGAGATAGCTGCTTTTACCGTCTAAGTTATCACGGCTGTATATGTATAGTATTATTTATAGGGCCTAATGTTATGTATTTATAGGAAGACAGTTAAAATGTAAAGTATTCACAATTTCATTTGGGGGAGGGGAGCGGCGAGCCGCACAAAATCCCTTTGCGGATTATAGGTTTTCACCCTTGATTTAGAGCTTTTATTTTGTTGCCACTAGAAAGAAATAAAATTCAAAATTAATACATTACAGTAGCTTTGCTAAATAACCAAAAGAAATCAAATGCTAAGGAAAGCTACATCCTCAGACTTTCCTCTCCTTTACTAGCACATTTGTTTCTAAATTATTTTGAAATCGTGCCTTCAAACTTGGATCAGCTAATAAATTAATCATCTATTCACGACTCCGCAGTACACAGGTGAAACTAAAAATAAATCTTGTCCCAACTAATTAAATGACGCAAAAATCCTAATTATCGAGGCTCGGTATTTTAAGCGATGTTTCCTCTGGCGTTATAATTCGTTCCGCTGTAAAAATAAAATAGGATGGAAGGGAATTTATCGCGAGTTATATCGCTAAATTCCGTCTAAAAATGGCTTCATCGGTCTAATTGCCTGCAATCAGGTATATGGATTTCCACTAATTGACGCAGCGCTCTATAAATAAATTCCTTTATACGCAAGATCAAATAAATTTTATTTCTTGCATTTGCACTTATTGTTATAAAAATGTCTTATTTATTATTTATAAAATTCTAATATTTTAAGGTATCTAATCCATTAATCTATTTCTCACTTCGCAATATTTTTAAATAGCAGAATTAAAACTTTTTAGAGCTATGGTACACGTCAGTATATCTATTATCCATAAAGTGAATACACTTACTCGTATAATTGCAATTCAGAGAGACGAGTACTATATTCCAATTTAAATCTTTCCATTGTCTTAAAAATGAACTAGAGTATGATATTTAAGTTCATAGTCAATGTAATGCAGGTGAGCACAAGAAAAGGAGATAATCTAGGCATCCCTGAGGTAAACTTAGCATTAATCACAGTTGGTAATTTGGTAATCAGCTAAAGATAGATTTACTCTTTTGAGTCACTTCCTCTTATAACTTGATCAAGTTTGACGCCATAAATGCCAGTGTTGTTGTTAATTATAATTGAATACCAGTGATTCAAATTAAGTTTATTGGCAATTGTACACTTAGCTATTTAATTTTTTAGCTACTTGATGAGGTTAATTATGTAAGTATAAATAGTGTTTCTTTTTATTCCGTACTATGGGGAAACGTGAAAATGTCACATTAAATTGACAATAGTTGATTAGTTATTCTTCTGATAAATACAGAGTTTTCTATAAGTTCTATGTGTACATCATGAGTTGACACTCAGTTACATATTGTGACTTTTATGACTGAATTTAAATTTAAGAGAATATACCAAATCCTTGACGATAGTTGCTAAATTCTAGATGTTGAAATTAACAAAGTGTAATATTATTTCTTCTCACGTAGTGGCAATATCGGTATAGTAATAAAAATGTTTGTTGCTTAGCAACGGTTAAAAGAATTCTCTGATTTTCGTTTCGCTAAAATTGGAAAAGAACAGCTATGAGTTAACATTTGTTACATTATTTTGTTGAAAGAAAAGCCTAAATTGGCCAGGAAAACTGTTGGAGAAAAATTACAATTACAAAGTTTTAAAATACATCATGAAGAGAAGTAATTAGACCCTATTCTTTCCAGTTATTATTTGTGTTTTGTTATTATTTAACCCTTTGAGTGCCAACATGATTTTTAGAGAACTAGCTAAAACAGCCACGCTGCATAAATTGAAATACTCAACTAGTTTGGAGGCTGAAGGTGGTACATGTTTTGGTCCAGACTTTTCATGAAAAACATGAAAAGGCTTTGTTGCAGTATCTTTTTTACCTCTAATTCCAAATAATTGGAACTGTTGGTGCCACCAATTTCACTGTCACTCGAATCATTATTTTCCTAACTGTCACTAATTATACTCTGTCTTTTTTGCCGTGGATTTATAATGTCCCTGTTGTCACTTTCAGCTTCTGAAATTCCATATTTTGGTTTTCATGTTCCGATTCAATGCAGTCATCGTCATTTGCAAAGCTTTCTACATATTCAAGTAATTCGTCATTGACATATTCTCTGTTGGTCGAAACCATAACGGTATTTTTAATGCCTAGAAATATTTTTTATGCCATAATGAAAATATAAATAAAAATAACTTACAATATTTCCTCGAAAATAAACAAATTATACAATTTGCAGGAATAACCTAGAAATATTATTGTGCGCGTGTTCCAATTCAGGAAACTGGAGTATTCTCAACATAAAGATGCAATGTGTACCATAATACTATTTCTTACAAATACACGTGCTTAATTAAAAACAATAAACAAGAATAGGCAAGTATGAAATAGAGATCGTATTAGTTCATGCATGAGCCAGGAACGGGATTGCGCTTCTTGGCAAAGGATTAGGTGACTATCATTTTTCCAATAGAAAGAAGGACTTAATATTAATAAAAGAAGAAATAAGTAAGTTAAATAATCATGTTAATGTTTCAACTGTGTAAGAATTCAATAAGGCTACTAATTCATCAGAATGTATCGTTTGTTATTTTTATCAAATAATACATTACCGATAATAGTCGAAAATAGAAACTTTTGTGTATTTTTTGTGAAGCATTACTTAATCTTCCCGATTACAGTCTACATAAAATTAAGTAAGCATTTTTTTTATATATATATGAGAAATTTTTGTTATTAAATGAGTAGATATTTACAAATCAGATTTCACATATCAAACAGAATGAATCTAGTATTACATAACGAAAAAGATGACATCTTTCAGAACACTTTTTGAAGGAAGACAGCTGGTCACATTATAATAATTTTATTATCATTAAAACACAATGCTACATTTCCACATCTGTTAGATGGGAATTACGTGTACGTGATATACTAAAAGTCATATTTCTGAGTTCCCTTGCAATTATTCTAGCTGGATATGTTTTATTTTAATTTATTAAAATTATTACTAATTATTGTTTGTTTTTAAAGAATTGGCTTTGCTGCAGCTTAGGTTGCCTCTGGATGTTGATTCTTTATCTATATTTATCATTGCCAAGTATGAGAATTTTCTCACTAAGGCAAGCCGAGATTTTTCCGACTGCAATTGTGTATAAAATTTTTGTTAAGTATTTGAATACTCATAGTTCATGCTTTTTGCTTTATTTTCATCGCTTTTATAAAGTATTTACCCATATTAAAGTATTTACCCATATTTCCATACGATTTAGAAAATTTTAAACATTATTCTCCATTTGTTTGCAAATTTAATAATTTGGTATAATCTGTGCTAAATCTTTAAAAAATATTTTTAAAAATCTATTTTATCTATACTGTGCTTTTATTGTTTTAATACTTATAGTGCCTGCTTTTTATTGAATTTCTATTGCTGTTATGGACGTTTATCTCCACCATCTTAAATGACATGTTGGCAATATTGGTGCCAAAAAATATCGCCATTAAAACAAGGGGTTACCCTAAACTGCATTTTCACCAAAGTATCTACATATGTTAGCTGCAACTTTTTGAGTTGATTAATAGATTAATATGATCACTTAAGGGGTATTAGACAAAAAAATTGGATATTTAAAAAAAACTATATGTGAAAAGAAATTTAGTTCTGAACATTTTAAAACAATCTGCTTTAAAAAATTAATATATTGATATGCATTATGAATAAAACCGTGCCAGCTGTTTACTGTAAACAAATTTAAACTTACAAAAGTTTAAATTGATTTTTCTCAAATTGTTTCTCAAATTGTTTTTTCGTGTCACTCGCATGTTATCTCAAAAGGTTTTTAATATTTTTCCATGAAATTTTTACAGGTTGTATACAATATAATTTTCATCCGATTAAACCTAAATTTTCTTGTACATTTCCTAAAAAGTTTTTTTTTCATAGATAAAAGTTTATTTTTTAAGGAAAAAAATCCCATTTTTAAAATATTTTTTAAAAATATATATGTATCTTAAATATATACAAATTTAGGTTCCAAGTTATTTAGAGTTTTTTAGTAAGCTTTAAAACACAAAGTTTGTCTTAAACTTAATTATATTTTCAGTAATCACGCACGTTAGCCTCGATATCATTCGTGCTAAAGTCTCTTTTATTTTAAACTTTCTAACAAAAATATTTTTTATGTTTCAAAAAGGAATGAGATATCTATGTAAAGATAGTAATTTGTTCTAAATATTTTTTAAAAATTATTTTTGTAAAACTGGTAGTTTTCAAGGTATGAAAAGTCGAAAATGATAATTATTTTACATTTTTTTCCACTTTTAAGAGTCGCTTGACCCCTTAAGCTTTACCACGTTATGACATTATTATTAGATTAGGTTTTTTTATTTGCTTTTGCAGGATTTCCCACCGGTCATTTAATACTCTACGAAATTACAAATTGAAAGTAACATGTC
The DNA here is from genome assembly GCA_032207245.1 of Pardosa pseudoannulata. Lineage (NCBI taxonomy): Eukaryota > Metazoa > Arthropoda > Arachnida > Araneae > Lycosidae > Pardosa > Pardosa pseudoannulata. The sequence continues at coordinate 131,668,696 of CM063505.1, read as the reverse complement.
TCCTCAGATTTTAGTATCTAACTAGCTGCTTCGTACCCAGCCTTCGGTCTGGGTAGTAAATATTTCCAAATAAAGTTTTAGAACCACTACTGTAGATAAACGCATTCACAAAAAAATGTCAAATAAACCTCGGGTGCTGCAGATTGTTGATGAATATGATAGTTTATTAACAACACACAAACCCTGTTATAAATATTATGTTCACTCTTTTGCCAGGGAACTACAGCTTAAAGATGCAAAATTCCAAGAATTTCTCTACCTCTTGAATTAATACAATAACCTTATTAAATTACATGAATTAATATAATATACTAACCTTAAACTTTCTCTCAATTTTTAAATTCTATCACTAACTTTCTCCCCTTTCTACTAATTTTTAATTACTAATTTAAAAAATAAATATAAAATAAATAAAAATATAATAAAAAATAAAAAACTTGAAAAATTCCCCAAAAAATTATAAAAATTTAAAACAAAAATAAAAATTATCTTTCCTTTTTCCACTGCCTTTCATTTTTATTATTATTTTTATTTACTAAGGACAAGGCACTAATTTATATATAATCATGACTTTCACCGCTTAAACTACAGTAAATTTTTAAAATATTCCTGCAAATTTTAAGAAGCACATCAGTTAAGACATCATCAGCGCTCACTACTGGGGATACGAATTTGTGTCAAGGAGCCCCGTTGAACCTTCACTTCTTGGACACTACTTGCGTCATTTTAGCGATCGTTTTAAAAATTCGCTAAGGATTAGTTAATTGGCACTGTAAATTTGGATACTACCATTATTTTTGTTGCTGTTTCGAATCCCTAGGCATTGCTTGATTTTAATTCTTGCCACTCGCTTATTCTTTTTCTACACAACCAAACGCAGTTCTTGAAAGAACATTACAAAGTAGGGAATTTTCAGAACCTCTAGTTTGTAGAAGAGAAGCTTGCCCCAATTGATTCTGAAATCAATGAGGCACCCCAGGAAGGCCAATCATATTACACACCTTACAAAATAATAAAAAATTACTTCACCTTTGGTAGCAACAAAAATATTGCTGTAGTTCTATGTTGTAAGAATCTTTATTGTTGATACAATTACTTTTTAAGCTGATTTATTTAAAAATGTTTTGCGTTGCGTTTTCAAGGTCACTGAATACATGATACATAATAAATATGGTACTCAATGTAGTAACAATATAGTATTTATATGAAAAATGTTATAAATATCTTTCTGAATATTGTAATTTTACGAAAATTTTCAATTTTCAGATTTGAACGAAAATACTCATTTTGACTATGCCTAAATCTATTTTCACTAGTTTTGGCGTTACTTTTTTACGTACGTTTAAGGAAAATTCAACTTTGAAACTTTTAAATATTCCTTTTAAACATCCCTAAAAGAATTTAGACTAATTTCATCGTGATGTTTGGGCGTAGGTATTGAACATAATTCAAAAACGATTAGCAATAGAATGTTGAAAATTTTATTTTGGATCGTTATGACATTTAGTTGAGCCCCTCTCTTGCTTATTGCAATCAGCACTGTATGTAACCAGGAATTTCAATATAAAGGTTATTAACGCTACCAGGTTTAAGCTCAAACATGATTAGTCTTAAACTGTTGCAGTTTTGTATTTAGATCTATTATAACATCTAGTTTTAGATTTCAATTTCTGGCGGCAATCCGTACTCTATGTAGCGAAAAATCTCAATGTAATGAAAACTAACTCTACCATCTTATAACAAAAAAAAAAAAAATTATAGGCGTGTTCATATGCCGTTGCATTAACTTTTTTCAGGTAGTTTAACGAATGGTCCATTTTTAAAAAATAAAAAACAAAATCCATTGTTAGCACAGAATAATCTTCAATTTTCACCCTTTATTATGACCTGGTATAGGGTTAAAGACAATTGCTCAATGTTCTCTTAATTTTTATTTTAATAATTCTTATATACAATATAAAAAACTGCGAACTGAATTTCTGTCTTTATCTTCAATAATTTGCAGTGCCTGAATCTCAATAAAATTTAATTTCCCTTGAAGATATTAGAATAACGTAATAAATAACGCAATAGTTTGTAAATTATTTTTCTTTCTATCACTTAAACTAAGATACGTATTAATATATTTTACAGTTAATAAATAAACATCTTTTATGCCAAAGGTAATCAATAAAATTCAAGTTACTCAGTACCATTTTTCAGTGGATTATTATCACCTGCTTTTAGCGCTATTCTTTCTTTTTAAACAGATGTTTGAGTAATTACTGTTATTTATTTATTCAATTTTTTCATTATTAGACTGATTGTATGGATAATGTTTCGTTTTTAAGAGAAAAAATATTTTTCATCTAAGAAAGCAGATATTGTATTTATCATTTATTGAATTTTTTCATCATGGGCATCTTATCTGTATTAAAAACTGTAATGAATTTTTACAAAAGAAAAACAATATATCTATAAACAAATCTAATAAATGGCTGGAGATATAAAAAGTAAAATAAGTTACAGTGAAACTATGACTAAATAAAATATATACAAAAAAATAAAGGTAAATAATTTATTTTAAAGATATTCTAAACATCTCAACAACAAAAATAGTGGGGTTTAGAGAAAGGCGTATGAAAATGCATTCTAATTTCAGAATAAAAAGTAATATAAATTATAAATAAACATTGATTTAATAAAAGATGTATAAACAAACTTAATAAAAATTTTATTCTCATATTAAAAACCTTTTCTATTTGTATTTGCACCTGGGAAACGCCGTGTAATTATGTTACTTTCTAATAAATATAATAAATTCTTTTGACCCAAAATTATCTTTACGCAAAGAATCTGAAATCACCTTTCTGAAAAATCTACTTATGGTGTTTTCATTCTTTAAATTTAGGGTGCTACCTTATTGTGGTCGAGATATGTGACTTCTGCTTCATAATGATATCAGTGAGGGAAATTTGTGGTACCAAAATCCCTTCTCTAGCGACTTTTGTTGTCATTATGATGAGGAAGTCGCCTATGACATATCTCAACCGCGATATGGTAGCTATTTTTATTAATTCAAAGTTTATTTCAATAATAATCATGGGCATCTTATCAAACGATAAATGAAACATAGAACAATTTGTTGCAACGTCACGAACTACTATAATGCCCTTCTCATTCATTTTCAGGTTTACAACAGCCAATAGACAAACAATAAACCGCCTTTCCGTTTGAAACTAAAGCCAGAATTGTCATAAATTGAGATTTGTCCTACTGTGTGAAATCGCCTTATTGATACCATAATTGTATTCAGTATTTACATTTGATACAGATCCTACAAACAATTGTTTTCCGTTGCATTATTGCAGGATAGCAACAATCAATAGAACAATCTTTTAAGCACACTTGCATAAGTGACATCAATGATTGAGCATGCTACAAATGTGCAATACTGTGATACAAAAGGTTGGGTACTTTTATCTATGTACTTATTTTTCTTGCAGTAATATCTATGTCATCAGCATAAGTCAAGATGTACAGATTCATTCAAAATATTCCACCTAGTATCAATACCGGTATCTCTATCAACTTTTTCAAGTGCAATATTAATAAGAAAACATGGCAAAGCATCGCTCTGCTGATGCCATTAAATATCATAAAAGGCTTTCGATGTTTGAACTTCCAACTTTATCTCGAGGAGCTTGTATCTATATTCTTTTGTACCTAATTCCTATTTATGCTATCGAAATCTGTTTTAAAATCTATAGAGGGTAAATATTAAGTCCAAATTTCCGGGATTTCTCAAGAATTCAATGCAGATAAAATATTTGCTGTGTTGTGGACGCCCATCTCTAATTCACTTTTATAGTCGCTTATTATTTCTTTATAGTATTATGACAATCTATCAAACAGAATATTTGAAAAATTGTTTAAGTTGTGCATATCTTTGTAGTTATAATACACTAATACGTCTCCCTTTTTGTATGTTAAACACGTTGTGCACAATTCTCTGGAAACTTTTCACTCTCCCCGTTTGTTTTTTACAATAATACATCAAATCTATTCTTTTGATTCTGCATGTTTTTAAAATTCTGCTAGTATTAAATCGAAGCCATATTAACATTCATATGTCTTTAAATTCATAAAATAAATTCTATGAAAAATTCGTTTTTAATTATTAAATCTTAGCTTAATCATTTAATACAATAAAATCAATTGTTGCATAATAGTAATATCCATAAACAGTAGTATCTGTAGATTCCTTTAGTTATTTCCAGAATTAACAAAAGAATTTTAGCCGGCTTCACCTCGAAAAAAATTCGAGCTACTAAACTCGCGCCGACTAAACAGTGCGAACAAAGCCCGTTGTGTACCGGAGTTTCGTACACAAACAGAAGTAGTCGTTTAAATTAAAAAAATATCAGTACGCCGGAGCCGGGCCGTCTGCCACTTTGTGCCTAGAGCCGCTGATGACATTGATTCGAGTGACGGATGAATCCACTTTTCCCCCCATATGGACCAAGTTAATGGGGCCGCTAATGTATTGATGTTTTGCCAGTCTGGCATCAATTCCGAACTTCGGCCACATCTGGAAAACCTGAGTCAGCTGAGTCCAGGCGTGTCTTTTGACCACAGAATTGCGTCACCCTGTTTCTGGAAGGTTCCGGAAAGAATCACGCCAGGGGAAACCGGGACCCCTATATAAAAAGATTGGATGATAGGGAAAGCGGCGATCTAGTTTAATATCTACTACCTATTCATAGCTAATTCAATTCCATTAATTGTTTGCCTAAATCATATGTATCACAGAACTAGAGAGCTAGGCTCAGGAAGTTATGTGTCAATCCATCCTGTGATCCTGTGGGAAAATGGCGAGTTTATTTTAGCTCAAGAGAAGTTTAACATGTCTCTCCGAACTGCCGGAGCTTGTTTTTTTGTCAGAGACCGCCAGCGTCTCTGATTTCCGCTAGAAAATCGACCCTCAACTTCGGTATCTCATTCCCGATATGTTATTTTTTTACTTCGTGCTTTGAAGTAGTTAGTTGAGAGTAGCCCTTACTCTCACCCCGGATGGCCGAGCATCCACGAATTTCCACGGAACGACAGCTAGATAGTACTCTGAGCTCTTAGAGCCTCGGAAACTCTATGAAGAAAACTGTTCCGGATCATCAGACCTGTAAATCATCGTAGCAGAGTCCAGTACCTGCACTCATTTGCGAACTGTTTCCAGCATCTGATTGTACCAGCTTCACTGTACCCAAGTTTTTTATTTTTTAATGTTTATCTTTGCACGAGATTTCTTAATTAATTACATCTAATTAATTTGTATGTAATTGTACATAAATTATTCTCATGAGTAAATTATTTAATCAAGATTAAATAGAATTCAACCTGTATCCTTGACGGCCTTGCCTACCATTTGTCCAGTACGCCACACTATATCCTAGGTCGTAACTCATACAAAATGTAATTTTATAGAAATGTGTGAAAGTTTTTAAATTGCAACATACCTACTTTGTGTTTTTCATAGTTACCTGATACAAAATCTCATCGAGGACTATTTTCCATTGACTTCGATTTTATATGAACTGTGTAAAACAGGGCGTATATGACATTCATGCTGAAGGAGAAAGACCAAAAAAATTACTTTCTCATTTACTCAGAAAATAGAAAACAGCGTCAAAACAAAATCTTAATTATATTAGACCCAATAAATATTCGAGGAATAACATGCAATAAACTCAGTCTTAAAGCTTTAGACTTCGGGATCTTTAGTCCATAAAATTTTTATTTCTATATTTTATGTTCTGAAATGAACATCACTATAAATTGTGGTTAACGCCAGCATTTTATGATGGATCTCCTTAGAGTTTAGCGCCATAAAATACTAAAATATCTACACTGGATGTGATTCAGGAATAGCTTTTCTCCAATGGTGCCACGCCAGGGAATAACGTCAATTACTATAATCCATAATTTATAGAGAAAACAACTATAAATAATTTAAAAGAACAACACTTTTAAAAAATAACTTTTTCTGTTATGTATCAGTTATTTCCTTTTTTATTCACTCATAACACATTTTTTCTACCATATAACATTAAAAGATGAGTTCATCTGGTTACCTATTGCTTTTTCAAGAATAAAATTTCATCTTATAAATCCTAAAGAAGCCTTTTCCAATTAATAAAGATAAAATACTGTATGAATTGTATAATTGAATTGCATAATACAGTATAAACACTTTTGAAAAACTAAAACTGGCAAAGGATGTTTCTAGAAGTCTTTGTAAGCTTTATAACAAACATGGAATGTTAATAAATTATATATACATACAAAATTGGATCTCTCTTGTTTAACAGCAAACAAACACTATGCGATTATTTTCTTGTAATATTGTTACAAAAAATGAAGAACACTTTTACTGTAAAGCAAAAACCTATTTTTCTCTGTTAGCTGTATTAATTAAATAAAGATGTTTCATAGATAATAAAGATATTTCATATCAGTGACTTATTAACACGCACGCTAGCAAAGGATTTATAAATTTACGGAAATTTTCCCGGAAGAGTAACGGCAAATATCTCGTAAAATATATTCAACAAAAAAAAAAGTAATTTTGAGAAAAGCCATTTCTATCTTTTAAAATCCTCTAAAATTTTAATTCTAATTAAATTTATATGTATATAGATGTGAACGTACTTTTGAATTAGAGACTGATTCTATTTATTACATATTTATAAAAGTATTACATTTGGACTTAGAGTATATTCTTTGATCTCAAAATAATAAATAACTAACTGCTTTACTACCAGCCTTCTGTCTTGGTAATAAAATTTTCGGGATAAAAGTTTAGAACCACTTCTATAGATAAATGTATTATTAGAAATGTTAGATAAACCTCGTATGCTGCAGATTGTTAATGAATATAATAGTTAACAACAGAAAATCTTAACTATAAACATATACGTGCGCAGTGTTGTCCGTTAGCCGTTGTATTATGATGCCAAATTCCATGATTTTCTCTATTACATGAGTCAATTTTCACCATATTATAGATAATTATATATACAATGTTTTTAATGTGAAAACTTATTTCAAAAGAATATTTATTTCCAGAATTTTTTTTATTTCATAAGCATTTTAACTAGTTAACTTTATATTAAAGAACTGTTCGATTTCTTAGGGAAATCGAGAAATTATTAAATGTTTAAGTCGAACTTTGAGTAATTTTCGAAAAAGTCTAAAAAATAAGATGATACACTCGGAATGTTACTAGCATTGATTGTCATAGTACTGGATAGATTGGGTGGATGAGGTTTTAATATCGGCGGTAAACAATTGGCGATATCAAAGAATCGCTTGTCGAAAACTTTTAAACAACAAACCATATGAATTTATATGGTTACAAACTGGCACTCTATCATACACAGAAATAACATCTATTGATTTAACGGTGCAGATGTAATATAGGTCCTCATTGGCGGGTTTTGCAATTTTGGCTCTTTGCTTCAGCTATGCATGTATTTTTGAGAATATTGGAATCCTTTGCTACATTATTTATTTTCCTCAACACAGGACTTAGTCGAATACACTCTAATAAGGATTTTACATCGGTTACATAATATTTTAAATCTCAGTAAGCGGTATCACAAATTAAACGCTGCATAATCTGCCATCACTTTGGCTTTTATTTCATCCAATGTCGTCAAAATATCGCTCATCTTCCCTCTAAAGTGGTATTAAACCTAACTATGCCTTATGTGGGCTAGAAACCTGCAACAAGTAAAGGAGATCTACAAAAGAAATATTTGCAAACATAAACAATATTGAGAGAGCGCAGATTTATCAAAATGCTGTCCACATTGTTAATAGTTGTCTTCTATTGTTGTGAATGTGAGATAATGCATAACTTTGTTGTTTCGCAGTTCTTAACGAAACTCCTAACGAGAATCATGTTAAAGAGCGATCTTGCAAGCAAAACAAAGATTAATAGCAATTTTTGGTTTTGTTGCCTCTGGTTTTATTTCTGAAGTATACTAAAAAACTATGGAAGTAGTATTTACTATGCATTGACTTTCCAGGGGTATTTTGAGCAGAAAAGAATAGAGAAACAGGCAAGGCTTCAAGATTTTGAAAAGGAAAGAGGAAGAATTGCTAATGCAATGGATGACAACCTAAAAATAGGATACGATGTCTTTCCCCGTCTGCGAATCTTCGACGGAAATCCTTTGGTAACCCTACGACGCCAGCAGCGGTTCATCGTGAAGAAGAGAGTTTGGCAGGCCTGGAACCGAATTACGGATGAAGTCCTGCTGGAAACACTAGAAAATTACTTGATGAATACGAACGAAATTGAAACTCCTGTCAATGTTTGAATGAAGAAATGAAAGATAAAGTTGCATCGTGGCATGAAGTTCTAATTCGGTCACTACTAACCTCTATCTTTACATGAGGAAATTGAAATCGCTCAGCAGAAGAAGCCTCTTATCTTTCTGCCTAAGGAGCTTCATACGCAAACATCCTTTTTTAAAATAAGACCATAATTGTGACTTTATATCCCTCTTTTGGCTTTATGAAATTCGAAAACTACACGAAGTCGTTTGACATTTCTTTCCTATTATGACGCTGCCACTGATATTTGAATTTTACTCCCGGATCTGAGATGTAACAATTCGATCTGAATTCTTTAGCCTTCGACTTATGACATCATCAACGTACCTCCTGTTCGCCTCTCCAAGACCAATAATTGACTACGCCTATCCTCTCTTCTCCTCACGTCTTTCTCTCGCCTATCTAATTTTCTATTGTACAATAATAAAAGTTTATAAAAATACGATTATAAACAGCTAATTTTATTCAGTTTACTAATTCTTATATGACAATATAATTCTATTTCGGTATTAATCCATCCAATTTATGGTAAGACCGTACTTCATAAACCAGTTTCAAATGGCTAGGTTATAGTATTCTGTGGAAAAGAAAAATCGCCTAATGAGTTTATCTGATATTTAAGGAAGTAAGAGCAATTTTTATAAACAGATTAAGTCCAAACTACAAGTCCTTCTTAAGATCTGTTATTTTCGAAGGTAGGAGGGTGGTATAGGCACAGACTGCTCAAGGGAAGGTTACCAAACAATTTCGTACGCTGGCCAAATTTCCTAATTATTTTAACAAACGCAATAAATTAATCGTAATTCAAATAGCTGTGTACATTTTCCGTTTATTTTTCATTTTCTAAATGAAAACGTTCTATTTTGATATAACGCTAAAATAAATAAAAGTTCAATAAGGTGGCATTTCCAGGACATGATTTCTCTCTTTTAGTCAATTTGTGACATTCACAGGGTATCTGCCAAAATAAAATGTTTCAAATCCATGACTTTTCATGACTTTCCCTGATTTAGCAGATCATTTTCCATAACTTTAAAAAGCTTTCGTCAAAGTATATATAAATAAAACTTCTGGTGTACATACAAATAAAATATATGTTTTTAGAGAAATTACAGGAATTTTATCATAAAAAAAACTATAAACTTACTTTATAAGTGTTAATAAACTCACATACATAAATATAAATTGTTGTATCTAAATATCTAAGTTTAATCATATAGCAATTTTTCAATCCAAATGTTTCCAATTTGAATTCAGGGTACTTTGGTATTATCCAAGTGACCATGAATAATAGCCAAATATAACCCTATAATGTTTATATACAATATCCCTAGAGATAAACTTATATTTTGTGCAAAAATCTTAACTAATTTTTATTAAAAAATAATTATTATTATATTAATAAAATTTTAATCTACAATTTAAGAAAAATTTAGAATAATATACATTTACCCACCCATTAAGCTTTCTTGCTTTGAGTTTCCTTGGTGAACAAATTTTATTTGGCAATAGGGTCAATAGGATAATGCATAAATACCAAACTCAGTAACTTCAGCTAAATGACAAGTAAAAATAGAACTAAACAATTCAATGCATTTTTTTTAATCGGTAGTTTAGCGGATCCATGACTTTCTATGACTTTTACTCATTTTACTTGAAAAATCAAGACTTTCCATGACAAAATTAATCCATTGTCTAAATCCATGATTTTCCATGACTTTCCCTGACTTTCCAGGTGCGCGGAAACCATGCATTCATTACTAGCCACTACTTTTTAAATATCAATTAATAGTAACGTTTTAAATTGCTTTACCTAACAAAATAAAAAACAAGACTATAAAAAACAATAAAATTAGTAACATTTACAACATTTCAAAATATTATTTATTTACAATAAATATTTATTTGCATAAAAATATAAACAATTTCTTTTAAATTAATTTTACAAATTGCTCATGTATTCCAGTTGCTTTGAAAATTCCTTTTCTGTCACTTCATGTCTAAATATATGAACTTCTGTTTCTCCATCCTCTCGGGAAACAAACTGCAAATACAAAAGTTGAAGAATGTAAAGTGAAATATTAGCTTTAATAACTGCATTTTCTAGTATACATATCTCGATACTGATTTTTATTAAAATGTTTTAAATAGAGATATTTTTCATCTTATTAAATAGTTTATGAAATATTTCCATATTGATGTTTTTTTTTTTCAAAATATTCACTTAATAACTTATAAATGGTAAATATATACAACTTAAAACCCTTAAATATATAGAGATTTTAAAATTCAGAACAGTAGAAATTTTAATATTTATTACAAGTTGCTTCATGTTTAACCTTCGGTCTGAGTATACATAATTACTAGTTAGAGCCGCCGCTAGCAAAAACGAGGCCTAGTACTGATTTTGTTGTTGTTGTTGACTTATGCCACTTGGTATAACCAAGCACGATTGAGCCGGAGGCTACTCGTTTTAAGGCAAAGGGGTGCGCCTTTCGTCTATAAAATAAGTCTTATTTTCACCCACAAGGGTGAAAATAAGACTTATGCTCTAGTGGGTCCTCATAATTTTGAAGCAGGGACCAATCAGAAGACCCATAGACTTAGCCTGCCACCCCCAAAGGTTTTAAATGAGAACTTGGAGGACATTGTGACCACGAAAATATTTTGCGTGCCCCAGTCACCTTTAACAAACACAGCGAATCTTAAGCCGGCTCGGGCTCCAAACCCGCAACCTCTCAGTTACGAGATTGTTGCCTTTACCGACAGAGCGACAGCGGCTCAGTACTGATTTTTATGCTCTCTACCACAATCCACATTCCAAAATTACTATTTTCAATTTACATATATGCGAGGCTTTTGTGAATTTAGATTACTTAAATGTTGATAGTAGAAAATGGATGAATATTCACGCTCTGTACCACATATATAAATATTATTTATGTATGTGATACCGACCAACGAGCTCTCAACAGAAGAGGGGAGGGGAGAAATATGGGCCAATTCACGTATGCTTTTTCCCTCCTTTAAAAGGTGACAAATTATTATATTCCCACTGTAATTAAATAAACAAATGCAACAGACGGATGTGTGCGTCTGTGTAATCGGTAATATTATTCTTTACCAATCACACATGGGGGACAACGTCTCTTGCGTCCGCGGCCGTACATGTCCTCTGGGTAGTGATAAATGAGAGACAACCTCAGAGGTATGCCTCCTTTAGGTATACACGGCTGTCACGAGCCCGAGGCTCACCTCAGTGATCTTTTTCTAGTGTCTTCCCTGGTAGTCTCGAACTTGCCTCTGTAGTGCTTGTTCCTAACTAGGGTTGACCACATTAATTCTCAAGCCATGACGGACCTCTCGTAGGTCAGCTGTAGCTTTATAGCTGTCGTGGTTGCGGTCGTGGCGACTGGTCTTCAGAAATAGCTGCTGTATGGGCGAAAAGCCTGGGTCAGCTTAGGAATTACCTTACCAATCACACAAGAAATTAAAGGCCATACTATTTTTAGTTGCCGGGATTGGCTTGCCAACTCAGCTTTATTTCAGTCATATTATGGGAGGTAACTCACTGGAACAGGATCAGGATATATACTTATCAAAATTCCCTTATTTTCATGTTAACGGAGTGCTCGCGGAGACGTCTCCCACAGACAAGACACAATCGTGCATCTGATGATTTGCGAAAATGCCATCTTGAGAAGGAATCACGGGAATAATATCTTACGTGAGACTTAAGTCAGCAGTTCTTTAGTAGCTTATTAAAATATTCGCGGAGAAATAACTGCATACACCGGCATAAAAGTTGCAAGTATTGAGATTGGTTTCTTCTACACTCCTCAGTACTAAAATTAAATTCACAACTTCTACGAGTGACTATTTCTTTACCTTTTCTAACCCAGCTGCCAATTCTCCCAGAAAAACCGCATATCCAGATAACTAGCACAAAAATATCAAAATTATAATACCGGCCTATAATAAATGGACCCCTCCCCCTAAATGATATCTTTGAATATCATTTTTTGATATTTAACAATGTTAGCCAATATTCCAATAATATTGAGAATTGTAGAATAATGCAATCTTAATAAATCACGTCTTTGATTCGATCCGAGAATTTGGATGGCTGTAAAAGTTAGGATTGAGAAAATAAAACACAAATTGGGAGAATTTTGAAGAACTGTAGGGGCAATAATTTTTTACATAATGTATAAATATGTAAGAATGTGGAAAATTAATTCGCCGATTACATTTGGATAAAATTAAGCCCCTATTATTTTTAATTGCCCAGGCTTACAGGTTTATGAGAAGCTTAATTAATAAGTGTAATTGTTAAGCAGTCGTTGTTATACCATAAAAAGTAGCAGCGAGTTCAACGTGGAACTTAACTTTTATTTCATATCTAAGAAAAAGACATCTTTCTCTGGCGAGATTAATAATGAATGATCACAAAAACACTTAGCTATTAAAAAAGTCGACCCCACAGCAATAGACGACAATATTCCCAGGAGAGAGTAGCTTAATTAGCGAATTTAATACTCAGAAGGAAACTGAGATAAATGAAAAAAGTGAACCACTCTCCATAAACAGCAACTGGACAGAAAATTTGCATTTTTTTTCTTGGAGTTAGCTTGGGAGACTGGTTAAAAGAATTTAAGCAACGAACACTCCTTTTAATTTTGGTTATACAAGACAGCCTTTAAAAAGGTCAAGAAACCATAGCTGCCATTTGGGGAGCAAACACCAGCTTCAAAGTACCTTGCCTTGTAACTTTTGGAGACTTGTGTGGCAGTGAAGCTGTTTTTTCAAAAATTTTATCTTATGAAAACTTAATATCTCATTGAACAAATTTCTTGAGAAATAAACTTTATCTCAGTCCTTATACTCTCAATGTATTTATGAAACCCCTGCCCCAATATTTCCCAACTTCAGACCAGTGGTGGAGCAAGTATAACTGGTGCCCAGGACATGATACCCGTTTAATGTTCAACTCCCTAAAACACATATAATAATGTAATATATAGAATATACCCTTTATCATTCCTCTGAGAGTGGTGCCTGGGACATGATAAACTCAGCTTCCCCTCACTATACCATTGCTTGTGACACTGTTTTGTGCATGAAGGTAAAGTTATTTTAGTGTATTGTTTCATTAAGCTCTTAAGTTCTTCCTTTATACAACAAAAGACCATTATATCATGCACGTATATAAGTAAAAACAATAAAAACCTTATGTATGATCAGCTAAATGTAAAAATTGAAGATTCTATGTATTCATATAGTCTTTGTTTATTTAATTACAATAAGAACATGATAATTTATTGCCTTGAAAATGAGGTAAAGAATATGGGTATATTGACCCAACCCTCTGCTTACTGAAAAATGTGTGCTGGTAGCTAATTGTGTAAATAAAATTTATATGGTACCAGATATGACTTATCCTTCAGTTCCTACTGTATGAAAATAATTATGTTTCTTAATTCTTAGACAAACTTCAAATTAACTAAATAAATTTATTTCAAAATTTATAAGTTTAACAGTCAATTAATCTAAATTCATAAAATCCCACTTATATTTGAAATACCACAATTTGAAAAGATTAATCTTTGAGTGCAGATTGCAGATGTAAGGCAGCATAAAAATCAGTACTGGTAACCATTTTTGTTAGCAGTGGTCTTGCAGGAACAGAGATAAATGTATAATTTGGCATGACTAAGTAGAGAAGTCTTAATAACAAATAAAAATTAAGTTTCTATCTTGATTATGTTTTAGCAATAATTAAAACAAAGAAGACAGAAATTTTTGTTATAATACCCTTCTATGCAATGCTTACAAAAAACTTGACAGCTAGGTGTATTGTAATTAAAATTTCGTTTTTAAATATCACAGGTACTTTTAAAATGCTGTAAAATATAGTTATTTAATAAAACATTAAATGACTCACCATATGCAAGAGCTTCTGTGACGATTTATGACTAGATGAGACTTCAGTTACATTGCAGAAACTAAACCATGAAACCCTAAAGTGCAAATATTTAGATATAAAAATAAGAATCCAGAAGTGATTGTATGATTAAGCAAGTAAAATTATCCAACACCTTAAAGAATAAATCATTTTTAAATTGTCAGCAAAACCAAAAAAAAATCAAATTTTTTTTATTGCTAATTAAATTAATCACTAAAGAAATCAGTGTGCTTAATTATACTACAAAAATATTTTTCAAAATAAAAACAAATATTTCAATGATATTGATAGAACTATGTTGGCTTGAGTTATCTAGATAATAAAGGAAAATGCGTACAGTGCATTGAATAACTTAACTCAGGTTGTATCTTTACGGGGTTAAAGCTATTTTGAAATTATATGTAACTAGTATCAGTTTCCATAGTACCAATAAAATGTTATCTAATAAACTGAAATTGAAGGATTTTGTTATGCTTGTTAGATTTATTGTGATGAGGCCAGAAAAAACTTTGGAACTCCAGACATTTTCTTCTACCCGCCCTCTCTCTCTCTCTCAAAATAGAGCACACACAAAATATAAAACAATAAAATAAATCTTAAATTTTCAATGATAAAAATATTTAATGTACAATAAATTTTAGCTTTAAATCTAGATATGCTTGAACAGTTTTTTTTAATAAATTTTTAAAATTGAAATTTATTTTATTAAATATTTATTATACTGTTATCTGCTCTGCAAATATGGACTAAATCTTGTAACCATATAAAAGGCTATATTTTGTTTATTTGTTTATCATATACATAAAAAAATAAACTTTTTTTTACCTTTTCAAACTTACTAAACTTCAGACATTTGTCTCATTTGTCAGTGCAATGATCTGACCTTGTTCATGATACTTCATAGATATAAACACTATTAATATGAATCACTTTTTTTGCATATAGCTAAAAAGCATTTAGATTGCATGATATCGTAAAGTGATGTTGAAAGTTAAGTTGTATCACATGGTGTTTTGGTTATCATATGATTTTGGGAACTGTTGACAGAAATGTTTAAAATAAATTAGTCAAGGAAAAGGGTCATTATTGGAGTGTTACTTTATTTTTTTAATTCTCTATACAGAGTAATTTATGTTACTTTTATTAACTGTGTTATCCTTTCAAGTATATCTCAGAGTTGTGGCTAATAAATAATCATTAATAAATGTTTATAATAGTAGACTTATACTAATATAATCAATTATATTTGTCCATGATGTGTCTTCATATCAAATAATTAAGCAATTCATTAATTTTTTTCATTGTTAAAGAAGTATGTTTCATTACTACATTTTTATCATGAGTTGTTGATAAAATAATTTTATTCGAGATCTCCATTTGTTTTGAGCAAATTTCCAAAATGTTATATTTTATACATCATTTTTATTAAATCAATTTAAGAGTTAATATATAAACAATTCAGAAAAAAATTTGGCATTTTTATATTCCCTATAGCTCTATCTTCTATCAGTCTATTTAATATCTAAATTATGCATTTTCTATTTATATGACTAAATTATTTCCTCACTCCTTAATACACATTAATTTTAATGAATGAGTTTCTATGTGTTTTTATAGCATTCTAAGATTCAATAAACCACATTATAAAGATTTTTAAAGTTTTTCTCATATTTTCTGTTTTTATTTCAAAAACTTTTATATCAGTAAAAATTAAAAAACAAAAAATCAAATAAATATATATTTGTAATTTGTAATAAGATTTACTTTCCATAGTATGCAAACAAAGCAAAAATGCATGTTTAAGTATAATCGTACACACACACACATATGTATATATATATATATATATATATATATATATATATTGCTCTCACACACATATATAATGTATATATATATATATATATATATATATATATATATATATATATATATATATCTCCAAAAATGAGATTTTTATTATGTAATAAATACAACAACATTCATATGATTCAATAGAAAATTATGAGTTTTGTTTCTTGTATCAATAAAATAGTTCACATGTTTAATTTTTTCCACATGTTGAATGGATATTGGTTTATTTCACTAAAAACTTTAATCAACAAAAATTAAACAATGCAAAATACAAAAAATATCATAGATCATGATTTTTTAAAAATTAATATTCAATATATATCTCAATATATATAGATTATAATATGTATCCATTGATATATATCACCAAACCTTGTCTCAAATACTATTTAAAATAAAGACACACAGATATATATCCAGTGGATATTAAACAATTCTAATATTTAAAATATCAAAATCAAAGAAATTGAAAAATCTTATATTATCATAATATATAGTTCTACTATAAAAATTATAAATTGTAGCATATTAAGTCCTAACCAGGAGAGTTAAATATAATAAGTCAATATGCTTTACTCTTAATATTAAAAAATATGCACTTTCAATACTTTTTTCTGTACAATAAAGAATATAATAACATTACTTTGAATCAGAAAAATGATAGCTATTAATTGGATGGAGAGAGTCTTCCAGTAGATTCCACAAATAAATGTTTGATGTGTCACTTAGAACCACAAACATAGCAGGATGTATTGGTGACCATTGAATTAAGGTGACTGGATCTCCTTTTGCAGCCTGGAGAAATACCTTTACAGGGCGAACTATAAAAGTGGAGAGAAAAGGAATATTTAGAGGAAAATGAGTGCATTCACATAGCTAAGTTTAAGTATAAGTTTTATTGAAAGTATATATTCACATTATAGCACATCACAAACATTGTCTGAATACTGGTCTAGAATGAAAACTGAATAGTGAAAGACTTTTTGGTAGCACTCCATGCAAATTAAAATGTGCACTACCAAAATATTTTGCTTACAATCAGGTAACTCCTTTATAATCCTATCATAGTACAAATAGTTCAAAAAATTAAGAGAATATCCAAAATATTATGGAAAAAAACATTTACTAAATTTATAACAGCATTTAATTAAATGCTTATCTGAATATCGAATCCTGCTTATCGAATTAGTTTCACGCCTTGTAAAGAGTAAGACCAAATTCAAGAACAGTACAGTTTATATCTTGTCACAAAATTTGTAGTAAAGCATAAAATTTAGTAGAACTTATGTTTTTTAAAAAATATATAACTTATGATTTTTGTATTTTAAAAACAAATTGAACTTTTTCATCATCTGGGACTTTATAAGACTACCACTGTCCCCAATAGCTTTCTTAATACTAATATATTACCTTATAAATAAAATGCAATTTCTCCCTTTTTTTTTCATTTGTCTGTGGAAAGTGATATATTGCTTTCCACAAATACTAGATATATCTAGAAAATGATTCTGACATTTTCAGTGAAAAAGTCTTAGTTGTAGAAAAATTTAGCATGACAAAACTTCCAAAGTTCAATAAAAATAGTACAATGAGGCATTTTTGAAATGTTTTTTTTACATAAGCAACCGACTAATAAAAAAATATTAATAAATTTGTCATCAAAATGAATTTTGTCCATGATGTATCAAACTAAATAAATATTAAATTTAGTAGTATAGGACAAAGCAATTATTGAAATTTAATGCAAACCTTCAATAGAATCATTTAGTGTTAGTGCTAACTTATATATTTAAAATTTGCATAAAATATATTTAAGCATGAAGCTGACTAAACCAGCAATACAAACTCTAAGTTCTTTTTTTATCAAATCTTTAAATGTTAAAAGTTCAAACAGAAATATATATATATAGAACAAGCAGTAATATGAGCAAAAAGATTTAAATATTAAATCTAACTCAATTTATAAATAAATAAACTGTATAATCTGCTAATTTATATATATATATATATATAACGTCCCTTGACCCGACAACATTCTTTTATAAATATAAAAACTGCATTTCTACTTTTACCTGTAAATATTTTATCTTCATACATATAAAAAATTATTTTTCAAGTTAAACATAGAAAATATCAAATAAGATAATTTATGCAAAACAATATTAGATGGCCTAATTTTGAATACTGTTCAATGCAACAATACAACACTCACCTAATTTAAGATTATACAGTTTTGCACTACCATCACTGCATCCAACCTGAGAGAAATGTTATGAAGAATTAAATTAGTATAATAAAATTTAATAGTATCAAAATTCGGTTAGTCATAGAAAGTTCCCATTTAAACAGTATAGGGTTGTTCCATGGAAATGTAAGAACTGTAATAGCAAACTATAAATTTTCTATGTTAATAGTGATTCTGTGTATAAAAGTAAACATTCTGTACTGGTGTTATGTGTATATGCTGAAAATATCAAAAAATGCATGTGAAATGTGATTTAAATTACTATAAAGTCTATTGTATTTTAATTTTAGTAACATTTTTAAAGTGAACTTCCTAGTAACTTAAACTATATTTATTAATTCAAGATAACATTAAAAGCATGCAGTAGAAATGCATTGATATATAATTTAATAATACTATTAATTATACTTTTTAAAATTATTTTGATTATTATTAAATTTGTCTTTTGGTATTTCCATTTGTTATTAACTAAAACTCTTTATGATTGTTTCAATATTCAAGATTGTATGAGAAATACAGCCATTTCATATGCTAGCTTCTCTTCATAAATATAATAGCTAAGTTTAAATTTCATTCTTTTATGCATATTAGTCTTATATTTTAATTACTTTGTCTTTATTTATTTCCTTCTTGTCACAAATGATTGGTTAAATACTATAATGCTACTACCGGACTGACATTCTTCGAATACACATGTAACCTGGATTTTAAAGTATAGTGATTTCCTTTTCTGTAGTAGTCATGGTGTGATTCATTAGTAATGTCTACAAAAACAGTAGGAAGTCCTCCAAAGTTATGCAAAATAATACCTTTGACATTACATTATTTATTCTCATTTGTAAAAAAAAACTGTTGAGTCTGTAATTTCATATATTATATATATATATATATAAAAAATATATATATAATTTCAGCTAGATAAGTTATGCTAGTTCTCTTCAAAATTAAATTGTTTGAGATACACAAAATAATGGGCTTTATTCTTTTAACCTCACAACTTTCAAGCATATGAACTGAAACAACTAGTCTTATAAAAGTTTTAATTACTTTGTTTAACCTTTAAAAACGGTGGGGGGTTTTATTTTTATTTTCCACTTTTTCAAGTTTATATTTAAAATGTACAAATAATCATAAGCCGCAGAATTGTACTTTATAACACATGGGTTTATAACTGTTTTAGGCAACTTACTAAACCTTTGATTTTAACTAAACATACTGACACCTCTATCCTACTTGCAGAGATTTTACAAAAATTGCTCAGTTATGAAAACATGTCTCCCAACCATGCACAAAATTTCCAATGTGACCCTCCAGCCCTTACAAGTTAAAACCTTTAATTTATGGTATATAACTACATACAAGAAACCACTTGTAGATAAAAGACATATTTTTTATACTTTTTCTCTAGTAGTTAAAGGATCTTAAACTTTATTATCATTATGAGAGGAAAAATAATATTTAAGCCTAGTTTAAGAAACTGATTTTATAAACATTAATTTTGTTCTCATAGATAATAATAAATTTGAAGGCTCACCATGTGTGATTTATAATGATAAAATGACATATCTGATGCTACACATTACAAAAAACAAAACTAAATAAATATAAAAAGAAAGAAGTTAGACAATTACAAACTGAAATTATTACTTTGAAGAAAGAATTCTAGGCAAATGACTTTAGGATAAAAAATAATACCAGAAACAACATACCAGAAATAATTCTTCAGTATGGGGAGAGAAATCAATACAACGGACTTCAGATGAAAATTCTAAAAATTGTATGACAAGATAAGTCTTTGAAATAAAGAAAAAAGTCAGCTAATGTATCTAAAGACATTTTTTTACCTAAATCACTAGAATAAAATCTTGGCTCAGCACTTCCACCTTGTCTATTAACATGGAGAACAATTCCCTAAAATACAAAATGATGTAGACAAAACTGTGGTGAATTTTTTAATAGTTAGGGAAACACAATCAGTTTTAACTATTCACCCATATTTATTAGGAAAATAATTGCTTATTCATGCATAGGATTAACTTATGAATCCAGTATCATCCTAATAGTATTATGGACCCCTGGGTAAACTAGTATGTTGAAACCATTATGACATCATTTTATAAAAATAAAGTGAACATAACTGATAATATTCAACATACATTATCGATATTTTAACAAAATATGATACTGTAGTTAAAACCTAAACATAGATTAAATAAAATAGTATGAAATTTATGATACTCAGAATGAAATTTTAAGTCATATGCATGTACACAGAAATATTTATAGCAGCTTAAAACTACATCACATTCTTTCCTGATTGTCTATCACTGTAAATAAACACTAAAAATTAGTTAGGTACTGTAGTACCTAACTAATACCTTACAGTGTAAGAAGCTTAGAACTGTATTAATAGTATGAAATTATTAAATCTGAAGTATATAAACAGATATATTTATGACAACTCAAAATTACATCACATGCATTTCCAAGTCTTTATCACTGTGAATAAGCACTAAAATGTAGTTAAATACTATAATGCTACTACCAACTGTGACTGACATGCTTTGAAGAACATTAACTGTAGCCTGATTTTAAAAGTATAGTGAAATATCATTCTTTTGCTAGTAGTCATAGTGTGTGATAGCACTGGAAAAGTTATGTCTACAAAAATATAAGTTCAAAATGAAGTAAAGTTTTTAACCAATGTTATGTAAAAACTAGAAAACTTTGACATTACAATTATTGAAAATATTCTCAAATTTGTAAAAAAAAAAAAAATAATTTGCAGTCTGTAAAATATATATATATATATATATATATATATATATATATAATATATATATATATATATATATATATATAATTTCAGTTTAATAAGTTATGAGTTCCTTCAAATGTCAGATATGTTAGTTGAAATACACAGAATACCATGGGCTTCTATTCTTGTGTAACCTCAGGCAACTGCCGATGAGTTAAAGCATTAAGTTGAAGCTGCATAAATCATAGGTATAAAAGTTGGTTGAATAGATAAGAATGCTATGATTTCAAATTTTGTTTCTTGCTGCCAGTAGATGAATAACAATACAGATTTGTTCAGAAACGTCTTAGATACAGCTAAATCATCGAAATTTCTCTTTCTTAAGATTTCTGAGATTTCCTAGTAAAAACTTAGTTCTTTTAAATGTGACGTTCTTACAGGAAACAAAATCTGATGTAAAAATATATATATATATGCTTTGCAGGGAGAGAACAAAGCAAACTTGTAAGCATGAATTCCAGCAACATTTTAGCAGTACAAATTAACTCTGAAACATGTAAATGACCTCACAGAATTCATTAATAACATCCATATATGCATAGCTTAGTAAACTTATATGAAATAGGATTTTCAACTAAATTTTGATTTTCTTACGAGAAAATGAATTATATATATTAATACTCATAATAATATTTTTATATTTTTTTTATTTCATTTCAAAAATGAAATACCTTTATATTTTAATATAATAAATATTAGTAATATTTTAAAGTATTTTTAACAATATTACCAAAGAAACTGTAATTTTTTAGGGAGGCAGGGAAAACAATAACACAATTTTTATAGAATAAATTTTTTTTTCTTATATACTTCTAAATCTATTTATATAAGTTTTTCTCAAAATGTCTATATGCTTGTATTATTTGAGTACTCTATTTGACTTTGATCTGACAACAATAAGTTATTTAAAACAAATAATTTTGCTTTAAATAACTTATTAGTCTTAAATCCAGTTTAGTTTTCATTTTACTTTTATAATAAGAAACAAAATTAAATCATAATTATTTTTTAAACAAATTCAGTTTTTTACTATTTGTTACAGATTTAATTTTACTTATTTTTTAAAAATAGAATATATTGTAACATTGCAATATACATACATCTCTATGTTTAGGGGAGACTTATTCCAATAAACCAATTAACCTTAAGGTTCTAGACTTTATTATAAATTATTATTATAAATTACTATGCACATAATTACGTATGCAGAAATAGACTGCACTGAGAGAGAGAGGGGGGGACATGCTGCTGCTCCTTTCAGTTCCCTGACAACACTCTGACTCCCTTTTCTTAACCCCTTTCATTTACAAAAGGAGGGAGAAGAAAGGGCTAGAGAACAGAAGTAGTCTCAGGACTATGAATTAAACATCCTAAATATGAAGACTCTTGACACAAATTTTGTGGCATCCCCTCCTGTCCATCAAAACACCCTCTTCTTGAAGGGGAATAAAACTCATGTGTTCAAGTTCTGATAATGGCCAACTCTTCCTTAACCTCTTTGTGGTCAGATGCTACAATATCTATCCATATTGAACATTAACAAGGATTAACAATTTCATAGAAATCTATAAATCTTAAGGAATATACATGTAATAAAATTTTTAATCAGAAATTGCATGAATCCCATTTCAAATCTTTATTTAAGAGAACAAATTATTTAGATGACAATTCTAAATAATTTGTTTGTAAAGTAAGTTGCAAGTAAGTTGTGCATCATTGTAAGTTACAAGTCTAATTACCTTCACATCTCATTGATGTTAATTTTATAGATATATAACTTTAATCTTAAATGTTTTTAAAAAATAGATTACAAACAAGCACAAATTATTTAACTTTAAAATATTTTGTAAATATGTTGACAGTTACATGTTAAATACATATATTAAGAATTCTAGTCATGTAAAATAACAGTATATAATTTACTTACAGCATCTGTTGTTACAATAATTCTATTTGAATCAAAAGGTATCAATCTAAAGTCAAAAGTTCTTATGTTTACTTTTTGTATTTCTTGCCTATAACAGAGAAATCATTTGAGTGATCAGACACTAAAGTAAAAGCACTAAACAGCATAAATATTTTCAAGTTAACCTATTTGAAAATCCATTAGTTTTATAATTAGCAAAATATAGAATTTTTTATAAACCCTTACTTATTCAAAACATACTATGATTAAATAAATTTCACAAGACCCAATAACATAAGAGTTGCCTAACATACGTACTTAGCAAGACTTCAGCTCCGTAGATGATTCAAGATAAATTGCAATGCAGAATTTAAAGTTTAAATTATTTTCTGAACAAAACCATTAAAATTATTAAGTACTAGCTGCTTCGTATTCCAGTTTCCAATCTCTGTTATTAAGGTTCCCAAATAATGTTTTAGGACAACTAACTACAAAAGATAAACAATTTGCAACATAGGAATTTTATTTAATATTATTAAAATATTAAATAAAATTCCTATGTTGCAGATTGTCAATGAATACAATAATTTAGAGCCAATAGATAATTCCAATTATGAATATGTACAGTGCAATGTTGCCTAAACTGTTGTGGTATGATGTCAAATACAACCACTTAATCTACGATATAATAAAATAAGTATAAAATTTTGCATCAACAGGTTTATGTAATAGCTAGCCACTTCCCAAATAGCCTTAAGGTTCTCAAATTAAGATTATATTTATTCAAAATTTAAATTAGGTTTTAGATTATATTTCATATCAGCAATATAAAAAGTTTAAAAACTCATTTTCATAAAATTAATAACACATTTTATTTAATGTTTTCATAAACTTAAGGAATATAAACCCAAGAAATGAACGTGAGTGTTCTACTTGGTAATTAATCCTTGCACTCCACTAACATAAAAGTACTTACATTTTTGGTGATATTATTTTAAAAGAATCAAAATACCTAACAAAAAATAAAATGTAAATGTTTTTTATAAAATATACTCTGATATCCATGGCAACAGAATAAATTGCAATATGACAAAACGGCAAAATAAAATTTAAAAGAATTAAATATGAGAAATAAAATAGAAAACAATTAAAACTCCACACTAAGCTTGGTATAAAAAATATCAAAATTTATATAATTTTAAACAATAGCAAATGAATTAAACTATTTAAGAGATTTGAGTTATTTAAGCATGTTATTCAAATGAAAATATATCATATGGTACAAAAATATATTTGCAAAACCCAATTTAGATTTTTAAAAGTGTTCCATCTCCACACACTCTTCATCTCCAAACAATTTTACCTACCCAAAACCTTCTCAGAGATATTTTAAATCACAATGCAAAATTTTGTGAAATTGATCCAGCCATCGAGGAATACATAGTGAATATACATACACACAAAGATTTATTATATACATGAATATATATAGATAGATACATAGATAGACAGATAGATAATGTATTATTAAAGTAATCATTCCCAATTGGCTCTAAACTCCCTACCATCATTCTCAATCTTCCCAACTCACCTATTGTACCAAACAATAATATTTTTAAAGTTAAATAAGAGACTTGTTAAGGGGAGTAAACCAAATAATGAATAAGGTTCACAAGACATGAGTTTGTCATGCTACCCTAGAGAATTATAAAATAAGACTTACCATGAAACTTCATTTTAAAGACTTTAAAATTTTTTCATTGATATATATTGAGATATGGATCATGATTAAATAATACAAAATGCAAAAACAGAAAGAGTAAAAATGTGTAGATTAAAGTACTATTATCATTTTACATATTTTTACCAAACAATAAAAGTAAAAATATATACAATTATAATCTTAAATTATCAAACAGTATTTTAAATTTATAAATAAAAATAAAAATATAAAACTTACAAGGCACTTAAATCATATAAAAATATAGAGGAACTTCTGACCAATCTTAGTTTTCCTCCTGGTGATAAACCAAGATCAGTTTCTAAGCCTGAAAAATCTGGCTTCAACACTTCAACTACAACCCAAATATTGATAACACCCATATCTTCTAATGTTAGAACATGAAAGTTCTTTGAAACATCTGGAAAAAGAAAAATAAATAAAAAAATTTTATCTTTTAAATTTACATTACATTAAGTAAAAATATATATATAATATAATCATACTTGGTCTAGCAAAATTCAAACTGGAATCCATATTTGAATGACTGAAAAAAAAATCCATAGTTACACATTTATTTTGCCAATAAAGGATATAATCTATACTAGGAAATATATTTTTTAATTTATGGGAAAATTTTATTTAGCATTCTAAATATAAATGAAAGTTTAAAAAACATACTTGAGCAATGCTTGTATAGCAACAACACAGCTATGATGATTTTCTTTCCCAAGAATTACAGCTATATGTAGAGATATTTATGTTATTCATATAAAAGTAATGTAATATTTAAAGTAAAAATATAATAAAAATTTACATGTTTTAAAACTTTATACAATACTCATTAAATTTAAAGACTAAAAAAAATGAGTATTTTAAAAAACTTGATGTTGTTTTAAGAAAATATATAATTAAATGATTAAAACCTATTAAATATCCATCAGATGAGATGACACCCTAGTGTAAAGATAAAAGGAATTCAACATGGTTGTTACATAATTACAATTTTTTGACTATGAAAATAATGGAGAAAATTATACTGTTATTACAGTGTTAAAAACTAAACATTAAGTAAATGAGTTTTCATATAAATGTTATTTATTATGCAAAATATAAAAAAATAGCATTTGCCCAAAACATATCTTCTTCAGTTATTTTTCTTTATTAATTTATAAAAATAGATAACAATGGTAAATAATAGTTCTTTAGATAAAGGTAGCTGAAAAATTATATAATAAAGAAAATTTTCATAAGGCACTATTTATCAATTTTGAAGATAACACATTTCCAGAACTTATGATTTCCACTCCATCATGTAAAATGTACATGCCAAATCCAATAATGATTTTTAAAAATATTTTCCTTTTAGTTCAATACTGAAAGATGTTTCTTTCAATTTAACACACAAAAGTTAAGATTCGTTAGAAATCGTTTACAAAATTGCAAAAACATATGATAATTTTTAACATATAAGCTGAAATTTATAATCACTTATTGTAAATCATGTGATCAAATACTCATATATATTTTGTTTGCTTAAAAATATGCATGATATTAAAGTATTAGAAACACTAAGATTTTTTTTCTCACATAAAAAATGAGACAGCAAAATAAAAATTTCTAGGTCAGTACACTATTATTTACATTTAATAAAGGGGTATTTATCAGAAACAGTAGTTATTAAAAATAGAGAATAATAGGTATAAAATTAAAAAAACAAGTAAGAAAAATAGTAAAAATATCTATACATCAAATAAGAAATTATTGACATTGAATGATATAACAGATTGATAAGATATTCTGAAACACTTATATAGGTATATTCCAAACTAAAACACTCATATTTCAAAATGATAATACAGTCAAACTTGGTTAATTCAAAATTTTGAATAATTTGGATTGTACAAATTCCCTTTGAATTTCCTATGCCATGTAATGTTAAAAGTACATGCTTGATTCAAAGAAAATTCAAGAAAGTTTAGTTAATTTGAATTCAGAAATGTATCAAATTTTAAAAATACATCTTTTTTCCAATAATTCTCAAATTTTCATTAGAGTTACAGTTTCCATTTGTCTTAATTCATTTTCATTTGATGCTAGTATGTTTTACAAAAAAAAGTGTTAGAAGATTTTGTATATTGTGTAAAGTGAAAGAAACATATCAAGTGTTGCAAATTTGTTGGAGGGAAAAAAGGACTTGTGTTTTCTTTTGCTTCATTTTTGCTTCCTTTTTATATTTAGCTGATAAATTAACCAAAATGGGAACAGAAATTTTGTCAGTAGATAATAGTGATGTATGATTTACATCAATAAAAAGAATAATAAAAAATACAACAAGGAAAAATTATGATGCTAAAATTAACTTTAGAGATGAAGAATAAGAATTAAAGGCATTTGATTCATTAAATCCCACATTCTCCCAGATCCATCGTAGTTGCAACATTTCATCTGGAGACTGGTCCCTATTGCCTTGCCAAACACCTTTACTGCATAAACATCTATATGAGCCCCTTGTGCACTCTGTGTAACTAAAATTTTGAAGTGGACAAAGACCCTTTGCAATGTGTTCATCTTTGAAAGAGTCTACATCAATACAATCATCTACAATCGATATTGGGAGGCAAGAGAGATCATGCAGTCGATAGCCACAGATTGATTTTCTTTCATTTTGAATGCTTTTAATATTTAATTGTTCATGTTTTAATGTTCTTATTTTTTTATTGTAGTTTTTATGAAATTTTTTACTATTTTATCTTTTTATAATTATTTACAGCTCTAATCTCATATATTTGTGATGTATGGAAGCCAATGATGTAGAATCAAGAGCTTCTACAATAAAAAAAAATCGCTTTTATTTATGATATTTATTTTCATGTGTATGTGCACCTATTAGACAAGGTAAGATGTCTAATACATATTTTTAGTGAAATTCTATATATTTAATTAATTTGTACGCATTGAAATGCTTTGAAACTTAAATTTACCAAGCTCAACTGTAATCCAGTATCACTTATTTTTTTGCTTACTATGCTTTCCAAACAAATCACATTTTTATATAATAGTACAAACATTAATACATGAATAACTAACCTGTACTATATGTTGGGGATTTTAAAGAAAACTGGTCATTGAGACCTACTTGAGAATTATCTGATAAATCCCAAAGTAAAACAGCTCCATCAATCTTAAACAGAAAAACAGATAATGAATTAATTTATTATATAAGCTAACCCATGTTGTAAAAATATATCATTCAAATATAAAATTTTGATATTAAAAACTTTAAATAAAACAAGAGCATAAAATAAATGTCATAAATAATAGAGAAATAAAATTTATATTTGTATAAAAGTTTGATGAGTATTTACTAAAAAATATTTACATAATAAGATATATATTTAAAACTGTTTTAAAACTAAAGAAAGCAGGCTGAAGTTTTTTTTATTATATGAATTGAGACTAAGCTTTACTAAAATAGTTCCCAACTTATTGCAATCAAAGAGCACTTACAATTTTACATAAATGTCATGGAATACAGTTATAAATACATAAATACATAAATAAATAAATAAATATGTATTTATGTGTGTGTGTCATAACAGGTTAAAAATCACACTCATAGCAGTGGCATTATTTAAGTTTATATCAAATGACAATCAGTAAATTTGTTTTAGCTGTCACAATTTCTTTATTCTGGTATTTGGGATATTTGGGCTGGATACCTTTTACAAAAAACTTTAATATTATGTATGAAATAGCTACTCTCATTTCCTTATGAACATTTACTGGTATTTCATTAATAGTTAATGTCCCTTAGTATTAATATTCATTAGTGCTGAAAAACCTAGTGCAATGCTGAAAATTATATTAAAATTTTAATTGCTTTATCAGTAAAGTTTTAAACTCAATTCTTAAAAAAAATTCTTAATTTTTCATCTATTTCTTGTCTTCATAATTGTTTTAATATTTTCCTAACTTTTATATTTTGACAAACACTTTTGTTAAGTTCACAGAACAATAGTTTTCATGAAACACTCGAGAAATACTGCTTTAAGAAATGGAGTTTAAATCTACACAGAATTAAAACTGGAAAGTGTTTTCCATTGATTTTTCTCATCTCCTGGCACATGTATCTCACTTTAACATGTAGCTAAAAGGAAGTATAGATATATGGACAGAATTTCAGTTTAGGGAGCACATCATATTCTTAGTGATAATCATTTAATTTGAATCAGTTTTTAAATTTTAGCTATGCTCAAGGAAAATTTGCTGATTTTCATTCATTTGTTAGCTTGTTTTAGTTATTTATAAATGATGTTAATTTTTTTGAATTTTTAAAAATTTTCAACAACTTTTAATTAATAAAGGTTTGTTTTTATTTATTACATAGGAAAAAAAATGTTATGAAAATTCTTATATATATATATATATATATATATATATATATATATATATATATATATATATATATATATATATATATATATATATATATATATATATATATATATATATATATATATATATATATATATATATATATATTAAAAAAAAAGAGACAGAAAATTGATTGCTTTGTATTATATCAACACTTTTATTTTACAAATTTCTATTCCTTTAAGCTTTTACAATGTTTCAATCACAAAATATTTTTTAATCATACCAAAAACTATTACAAATATAGCAACATATCATTTAGAGCTACTTGAGAAATAATTTTAAAAAGTCACTAAAGAGTGCTAACATGATTTCTAAAACTTGGTCCTATACTACCTATTTATTATGTAACCAAATATTGTAAAAATTCCTCTTTATATTAATCAATTTTGCATTTCAATTTTTCAGTAATGCTGATCCATTATATTGCTGTAAAATCCATACATTAAATTTCTTCAATTTAATCTATCCAATTTTTCAGTTATATTTTCCCAAATACAGACAGACCCACAAACATAATTTAATTCTTAAAAATAAAATCTTAAATAAAAATAATTTTTTAACTATATGAGATATAAAAACACCTATAATTATCAAAATCTTCAGGTAAAATTTCTGGACATAAATACAAACATTAAATGCATTTAACTCTTTGTATCATTGTATTACATATCTCCAATGAACACAAAAATTAATATTTCCAGAACAAGCTTGAAAAAGTTGTTTTGTTAAATGTTGCTATCCAACAATATTAAAATTCACACAATTTGCTGATAGAATCTGTATCAAATAGCAATACTAAGTTTACTTTTTGTATCAAAGTTTCAACTATTGCTTGATTCAATGCCATAGCTGCAAATACTCTTAATTTTACAATCAGTACTATTTTTCATCATACAGCTTTAACAATATATTATATGCACACACACATATATGCAGCATGTTCTTAAATACTATGACAATAGTAAAATTCTTAAAACATATACACATATTTACACATACATATATATACATACACATGCAACTTATTTCCTTAGATTCTAAATTAAAAAACAGTGCAACAGTTGGAAGAATTACTCTTCTCCTTTTACAGAAATAAAATATTTATTAAATAAATAATAAATAGAAAAGCTCTACATACAATTTAATTTTCAAAATTTTCCCTTTTAAATTGATTAAATGTTGCTTATTTAGTCTCTTTCAAAAATACTTTATCAAATTTTTGCTCATAATGGAAATCTTTTTTGATTACTTTGATAATTAATAAATCTTCTAATCCAGAATCTGAAAGTATATCTCCTTTTTATACCTGTACTTAAATTCATACTTTAAAAAAAAATCATCTGTACAATCTATCGATTTGTATTTTGTATGGAAAAATCTTTGGCAACAATGACATGCACATGAATATTACTGATAATTATTATAAAATTATGTTCTGTAAGTTTTCATCAGGGGTAATTATTGCTGAATTATTATATTCTGTAAATATTTATAAATGACAATTACTATTAAACTATTATATTCTGGTATCTGTTACATATTACTAAATATCTGGATCTGGTAAATTTTAAAAAAAGTTGGAGGTACTTAAAGTGGATTTCTCCCAAGGCCAGTTTTAATTTTTTTATGCAAAAGTAATAGTTGTGCTACATAATGTTAATAAACAAATAGCCTTTTCTTTGTTTATTTTGGTAGGAAATGCACTTTTTTGCCAATTTTTCCTTTTATACCTTAAATTCTTTACTTATTTTTACATGCTTTATGTGATATATTCTAACGTCTGAGGAAATATTTTTCAATTTAGGGCTGTTCAGATAAAAAGAGTTAATACATTTCAGATCTGAGAAATTAAAAAGTGTGTTAAAATAAAAAAAGCCATTTATTTTATCAGTATTTTCTAAATGGTAATATTTTTTAAATGTCATTTTAATATGTGAATTATTTAAAATGTGAATTTTACTAATAAAATAATTAAATTTGTATGTTAAACCACAAGAAATACTTTATTGAATAATAATATTAAGTAGCTAATTAATCAAGTTCTAATTTTTTAATATGAAATACTAAATTCCACTTACCATCCCAGCTATAACAATACTACTACCAGATGGACCAAATGCAGCACAAGTGGGTTGGTTGTGAGCAACTAAAATACTAAAAAAGATATCAGAAAAGTAATGTGAACCATACAATTGAGAATATAAAATTATCAGTGATAATACAATCAATAATGATATAAATAATAAATTTAATACAAACTGCTCTGGCTTCTGACAGTCAAGAAAATTCCAAATACAAATCACTCCTCTTTCATCATTTGTGTGAGGTACCTGATGAAGTATAATTTTAAAAATTTATAAGTAAAATTTTTTAGTCATTTCAAACTGTTTCTAACTGTTAGTTAATAAATATTAATACCTTATTAAGTGGAACAGTTTTTATCAATGTTTAAAAAATCTAAATCTTTAAGATAGTTGTTTTCTAGAATGACATAGCATAAATATATAGTTAACCATTACAAAAAAATCATATACTGAAATAAAAAAACATAAAAGATTCTTTGGAAATAATTTGTTAAAGTTGTTGTTTAAAGAAAAAAAAAACATTGAAGAAGCCATACAACTTCCTTTTATGCCTATTAAATTATACACATGTATGCATGTACAGATGCCATGGCAAAGCTAGTCATTCAAGATAGTCAAAATGGATATTCAAAGTTTTAAAATTAAAGTTTCCTTGTATGTATAAACAGATGTGTATACAAAACTTGTCAAAATTGATTTACACATGGTCAAAAGGAGTACTTGCATTGAAAATAGAACAATGAAATTTTTCATGAGTACAGTGCTTCCTTTACTTTGGGAAAGGAAATAAAGGATTTAAAGCATTTGATGAATAGAAGTAAAAGAAATAAGGAGATAAAATATAAATAGTTAAGAAAATATTATTCATAAGATCAAAATTTATATAGTAATTAAGATCATTAGTTATTAAACTAAATTGTTTAAATATCAAACATTTAAAATTGTCCCAAGATTTAAAATTTTTTGATGAACAAAAATATTTTTTTATAAAAATGAGTTACTTTAAAGAACAAAATTTTAAAAATCATTTCTATACAGTACTCATGAATGCAATTTCCACCATAAAATTTCCCTTTTTAAAAGAGTTTGTTTCAATTAAGAAAAAAATATTTTTAAGTACTTCATTCATGATAACTGAATAGCATAGTATTTCATAAAGATATTTATGTTGAAAAATATAGAAAAAGCCAACAAAATTAAGGCACATACGTTAAAACAAAAATAAAAACCACACAGCTGTTTCATAGCTTCAAAAAATCAGCTACTTCATAAATGACAAATATTCGAGAGCTTGATGATTCATAACAAGTCACCGATCTTGACAGGTTAAGGTATTTTTGATGTCATTATGGAGATTATCCTCAATTTAGATCACTCTTCAGAGGAGATATTTTTGTTCTTAGTTCCACACCTCTCCTCCACTGGTATTTTCTTTGAGTATACAAGATGTTTAAGGTCTTGCCAATGCTTAAACACAGTACTCCAGGATTCTAGTTTCACAAGCTAACTACCAGGTCATCTTGTGCTCATAGGAAAAAGTTTGGACAACCTTAGCAATCAGCCTGATTTAATATACTAATGGTTTCTCACAAAGTTAAAATGAGTCTCTCCCCACTTCTCTTTGATCAAAGGGTGTCCAAATAGAACTTTTACCAACCTTCCTAGCAGCTGCATTAAAGGAAATTTGATTATGTTCTTTGCTTAAACATAAGCATAACCAACTCTTATCCTGGATGGGCGCTAAAATTAAATAGCAAAATAAGCATATATACACATCACATGGCTATATATATTACTCAAGATATTTTAAATTTCTTTAAGTAATATTACTAATTATCTCATTGAAATCAAATTATTAATTTCAAGCTTTTTTATTGATAAATGTATAAAGTTTTTTTTTATTATTTAAAGAGGAAGATAAGTATATTTTAAACTCAATTATAGTTAAACCAAAAGAGTTACTTTCTATTATTTCAACAAACTATTTAAGTAACTTAAGACTTAATAAAATTGATCAAAAGACCAGATAAATCAAAAATGTTTTTATTAATTTTATAAATTGTAATTTTTATAAATTGTAAATATTAGTAATAGCTGCCCCACTTGTTTTAGGTCTTGGCACAAGCCTGGGAATGCAGGTCACTCCTCCTAGCTATGCCTTAGATAAACAAGATATAATTAAGTCTAAATTGAAAGAATGATCGCCCAAAAGTAAAAAAAATTCTTATGAATGAATTGAACATATAAAACTGAACATAATGAGCTGAATATATAAGCTTAAAAAGTGATTAGATTAAAAATAATGAGTTAGGGCAAAGTGTGAATTATGACATAAAGCCAATATCAAATTAAAAATTCACAAAATAATCATGAAGACTAAACCACTCATTTAAATGACATCTAGATCAAATATAGGAAAGAGATTAGCTGTCTGTGACAAATCTCAACAGTAAACCAAAAAGCTACATGCATTAGTTTATATTGAAGACCTCCTTCCATAGATCTGTTTGGTTACGCAAGCTACTTCCTATTACTACATCGATGAAGCAGCTCTTTTTTTTTTAAAAGTAGCTATAAAACAACTGTATATTTATAATTTTGCTTTAACTTTTTCACTTTAATCATACTTTAATCATCTTAACTTTTCATGATTTTTAGCACATTTTGGAAAAAAAGTCTAAAGATATTTATTTTTTAAAACTTCCAAGAGCAGAAATAAAAAATAAGGTTTAAGAGGTTTTCATTTCCTTATAAGAAAAGGTAAATTTTTGCAAACTGATTTCAGACATTTTAATTGATATACTGAATGCAAACATCTTTTATTTTCATGGGACTTACTTTCTTAAAAGTATCAAAGTATATTGAATGAAAACTTACTTTTATTATACCATCATGAATAGTAAGAACATAAGTGCCAAATCCAGAACTGCAATATACATTTAAAACAGGAACATCTGAAATGATAAATGCTAAATGAAATCCAGATTTTTAAAAATGATAAAAGTAACAGAAGTTTGCATCAAATAAGATGTTACAACTTCAAATTTAAATATTGCTTTTTATGTCCAAAAACATTGAAAAAAACATGTCATAGACATATTGGTACATTAAGAAACATATTATTTATTTTACATCCAAACTAGTTCTGTACATTAATTTAAAAAATAAATAAATAAATAAATAATTTATTCTCTGAGGACCATAGTTAGAGGGAAGAGAAAGGGATTTGCAATTACTTGCTACCCTGCCTCCAAACTGGGTTTTATTGTATTGCATTTTAACATGTAAAAGTAATTTTAAAATATAAATATTTTTAATTACAAAATTAAGTTGCATGCTTAGTTAAAATTTAATTATCAAACACAAATTTCAACTTTTTAAATTTCTATCTACTTTTTTTATTTAAGATTTTTGCTCCAAACTTTTTTATAGATTTACTGAAATATATTAAGATTATGCACAGACTATTATATTTATAACATTAAATTTTATATAACATTTGGATGCTATAATATTAAATAAATTTTAAAAATTTGATATTAATATTTAATTTTTTACTATATTTTATGTTTTTTAGTTAAAAATTAGTGATATATCAGGGGATAGTTTAAATTTAAGCCCCCCCCCGATCCTCAAAAAATAAATAAAAAAAAATTATTTTGACTATCGCATTGCATATACTAGTAGTTCTTTCAAGGGCATTAATCTCTATATAAACTGAAAAAAGAACATAATAAAACAGAATCCATCATAAAACTTACATTGCTATTACTTTTACAATTAGATATAAAATGACCTTATAGTTTGAAAATCTCAGTTAAATAAAATAAAACAGCCTTTATCACAAAACTTTAATATTATTTTTACAAAGAAATATAAAATAAATTAGAAACTTATAACCTCAACGTTTTAAATACCTTTTTACTTCCAGCTGATAAAAATTAAGAAAAAAATATTAACTTATAATACCTGTAAAATGAAATAAATTTAATCTTTGAAACAAAAATATATACTTTCTTGAAAATGAAATAATAGACATTGCTACCCTTTTAGTATTTCTCTTCTCTCATAATACAAAATAAATAGAAGTATCAATTAAAATAAACACTAATTACTGTAAAATATTGTACAATTTATATTTTCTTCCTACTATTACCTTATTTTCAACAGTTATATGACTTCATGTTATTTTCTCTAAATCATAGTAATTAAATGGTTGCTTAGGTTCTTAATCCTATTTTAATTCTTAGACACTTTATAAAACAACCAAAATATTTAAATACTTAAATAAATGAGATATTTATTCACATAACATTAGCTATAAATTTATAAGCAAATTATTCCTTTCAACATATGTGACAATTTTTAGGCTGCCCCAACCAATATTAACCCTATTACATAAGATGATTACAATGCTTTTATAAGAAATGAATCTGATTTATTTCTTATATTATTGATATATGTGAAATATAAAATTGTTAATAATAAAAATATAATTTTAAAATTATTATAAATATTTTATGACTAATTATATATATATATATATATATATATATATATATATATATATATATTGTCTGTTTGCATGAAAGGTATATACTGCTTTACAAATATTACATTTATATTATATTCATAACTCTGAAATATATACCTAATAAATGTGTCAAAGATAGGGAATTTAACTAGTTTACCTTTCAAAAAACTTAGGGGTTTTAATGTGTAATATCCATCACTGTAAAACAATTCATTTCTTCTTTGAGTAGCTTGTATTTGATTAGAAACAGAGTAATCTTCATTAAGAATTGTCAACATAACCTTATAATTAACAAAGAAAATAATTACCCACATACAAAGTTATTTTTATTCATAGTCATGAAATCTATACATTTAAATTAAAAGAACAATTGACATTAAAATAATTACTTAAACACAAAAATTCCAAGCATAAAGTTGCTTTGTACTAAAGATTTAGACATAAATGGACTAATGTATATTTTAAAAATTGATTACATAATTCAAATTTTAAGCATCTTTAGTCATCATTTACAGTCACAAAATTTTCTAAAATAATATAAAATATACTTTCTAATTGAAGGAAGAAGTTTAGATAAATATACATTGAATATAATTTTATACTTATTAATTATTAAAATATACCAAAAAAATGCTACAAACATATTTGTAAAACATATTTTGATAAATCCTTCAGTGAAATTATGGATTGTAATGCTAGTTTTGAGTGTGAATCTTAAAAAAATCAACATAAATTCTATTTAATATATTAAAAGAAGTTTAATATAAGCAAGAAAGAGTATATGTTTCATATTAACAGATTACCGTATATTTCCAAATATAAGCTGACCTGTATATAAACCAAGGGTACGATTTTCCTTCAAAAATTTACTCATGTTCAAAACCTGTATATAAGCCCAAGTGAAAAAACAATTTTTAGAACATTCAAATATGTTACCAAGAAGCCTAAAATGTCGAAGTAGGTAAAGCAGGGTAAATCTTTTCCAATCAAATTGCTTTAAATTATTAAGAATATTATTAAGAGTTAGCTATAAAAATAGATTTATCAGGGTTTTTTTTGTGTGTGTGAACATAACACATATGAACCACGTTCATACAGTGCAGGAGGGTTGTGTTTGTAAAACAAAAGACAGGGTCTTTGATAGATCTGCTAAATGGAACCATACAGTTAATCTATGTTCTACTGTATTAGAGATATTAATGTTGCCAATCAACATGAGATAAAAGTATATAAGTGTTATTTTTATATTAAATGGACTGGAAAAGTTTAGTGGGTATGAGAAGTTTTTTGTAACTGAAATAAAATTTTCATGCCAAATTATATCATAATTGGAATCATAAAATTTTAATCAGGAAAACACTTTTATATCTTATTGAAGCTTAACACAGGTGTAATGCCAATTAATGTATCATGAGAACTGAATATGACTATATTATACTTATAATAGAAACAACTATATTTGTTTAATCACAAATCACTTGAACTGCATTGTGTAGAATTTACAAATTAATAATCGAAAAAAATGGTTTTGTTTAAAAGTAATATATAAAGTTCCCTGTAGTGAAGCATGGGCACACTTGCTAGTATATATATATATATATATATATATATATATATATATATATATATATATATATATATATATATATATATATAATATTTTTAATGCCTGCCATTGCTTGGATCAATAAAAAAAAATCTCTAAACTGAATAACTGGTGGTCCATTGTACTAGATGAGCATAGCTTCAGTTCTTGATTAGGATTTTAAATGCAATTCTAAGCTTATACTGACATCAAGAATAATTTCAAAATCATGCAATTAAAAAATAACTGCAATTTGAAATACAAACTTCACATCAAATTATAAAACTTAGGAAAGAATGATGTGCTTATTTTGAAACGCATGAATATATAGCACATATATTAGATACTTTTAAATGATTGCATACAAAATACTTTTGATATCAATACTTCAGTGCTTAATTTAGCTGAAAAGTGTGTACCATCACAAAAATATTTAACACACACACACTAACACACACATATATACATATACATATATATACATATACATATATATACATATATATATATATATATATATATATATATATATATATATATATATATATATATATATATATATATATATATATATATATATATATATATAGTGTGTGTGTGTGTGTGTGTGTGTGTACATATAATGACTATATCATATTTTAGGCTATTTTGCATTAATAAAATTGGATAACAAAAATATGTAATGGAAGTGAGTATCAGATAATACCAAGAATATTGCTAAATCATCTGATTTGGCAACAAAATTTAATCATTTAATTTGGCTTCTTGCCAATAAAATAAATGCAATATAAAGTAAAAGGAATAAAAAAATACATATTTATATATATATGCCTGTTAATTTGATTTACTTTGCTAAAAATAACATAGTCAATTAAACCTGTCTTTTCTCAATAAAGTATAGATAAGAGGTCTGAGAAGTGCAGGGGGATTGTGCTCAGTTAAGATGAGCAGCCTTGAGTATGTGTACATATATATGTATCTCTGTGTATGTAAAACATTTGATGTATTTTAATATTCTTTTTGATTATCCCAATCATTAATAATAAAAATGTCGAGAAAGAAACAAAAATTACTTTGCTACAGTTTTGTATAAAGCTTGACAGTTTCACATTCTGAGTATTATAAAGTGATTTGATGACATCTACTTCTTTTGAGTTTTCATCTAAAGTATCCCCTATATAAAAACAAAAAAATATATAAAGTCCTTTTAATGTAGACCTAAGATATATCTTTAACTTAAAAATTTAAGAATAAAACAGAGTAATTTATTTCATACTCAATTTGTTTTATTCTTACAATTTTTACAGTTATTCAAGTATGAAATATTTATTTCATAGTTGATCAAACATTCATACCTCCAGCACCCAAATTATCATTTGATGGATTTTGTGTCCATTTATTAATCATCTCAATTTCATCTGTTTGGATTTCTTCATCTTCAAAATTTTCAGTTTGTACAAAGACCTACAATGATTGAATATAGTTTTATGCTGAATACTAAATTAATGAATCTTAAATAAAAACATTTAACTAAACAAACACAAAGAAACTTACAGTTCCTATAAAAGCAAACAAAACCCGCAATATTCTAGGCTAAATTTTCTTCTAATTTATAAAAATGATCACTACAAAAATTAAGTTTTTAAATTTAGAAGCATGAAAATTTATTGTGATTTATTACACTGAGACCCTAAAAATAAACACAAGAACTTTAAGGGCACATATAACATCACAACAAAGCAAATGAAATAATTTGAGTAAAATGTTTATGAGCACATATTTTATTTCATTCTAATAATAGTACCAAAGTACTTATATACTACAAAATACAGATATTGTAATTTGTATAATACAATTTAAGAAACAGATCAATCTAATTAAATGTGGCATTTTACTTATTTTCTAAACATTTAATTACTATTGATCAGGTAAGCATGCTTTATTTATATTTTGAAAATTCAGTATGGTGAAGAAATTAAACTATTGGACAATAATAATCAGGATTTTGCTTCCTAAACAGAAAAAAAATTAATATTCTTGGTACAAAACCTTAAAAATAAAAATGAATTTTAAGACATTTTCAATTATTTTCAGTGCCATTGCATTTTGAACTTTCATATTATCTTGTTATATTAGAGTTATTATCTTTACAAATGTATAAAAATTTAATTATCTGTGATATTTATTTTTAAAATTATACTCAAAAACAGAAAAAGTAAGTTCATAGTATATATAAAAATAATAATAAATAAATAAATATTATGGCTGTATCTTTGGTACTTTTATCTATAAGACCATCAGATAAATAGCATTTTGAAAATTCTCTTAAATCATCTTAAATCTTTGCCTCAATTCATATATAGCACCTTGAATCTTTTTCTTGTGTCCTTAAATATTGTATGCATTCTAACATATTCATATCTGTTTATAAAAAAATACTTTTTTAGAAAGAAATAACTATGTAATAGATATTTTTATGTGGGAATAAATTTTTAAATAAATATTTTTTTATATTAAATTATTCACTTTTTGGACTTTAAAGCAAAATAAGCTCTATATTGATTTAAGTTCATCTTTCATATACTTATTTGTAATTATTATGGATTTATTTGTAAGATTCTTTTATCATTTTCACT
Source organism: Pardosa pseudoannulata (assembly GCA_032207245.1). NCBI lineage: Eukaryota > Metazoa > Arthropoda > Arachnida > Araneae > Lycosidae > Pardosa > Pardosa pseudoannulata. The sequence goes on along the minus strand of CM063505.1, from coordinate 131,628,533 downwards.
AGCTGAATTATGTTATCTTGTTTTAATGTTTTGATTTAGATTACACCATTTTTTTCCTATTTAAACCTAAAAGAACAATTACAAAGTTTTTACAAATTTAATAAAATAAAAAATTTTTAAACTATGCTATACTCTAAAAATATAATCATAAGAGGTATTTAGAAGCTTAGTTGCAATCTTTAAAACGAAATTTCATAATTCAAAAATGCCAACTTACTTGTTTTGAATCAGTTTTCCCAAAAACTCTTATATATGTATCATATTTCATTGGAGGAATATCAATATGGTTATATGTCTCTTCACTAAGTGTAATGATTTCCAGTAAATCAGATGCACGTTTACTGAAAGAAAGTAATTATACTTATTTATGCAAACAAAAATCTGTAAATGGCTATGAGGGGATTGTTCTAGGGATGAAAAAACCAGACCCCTGTCCAGGTTACCAATTTATATAGATGTGGCATTTGGGTTAAAATTTCTAGAATACTTTCTTTATTAGAAAAAATAAATAAAAACATTTTGCAAAGTATAATTCTCTATTGCTTGGAAGCCTGGAAAAGAACTTATATATATTTTTTATTACATTTAATCAAAATGCCAACCATTGCATATAAAATGAGTACAATAGGAGTATATAGATTTAAAAAAAAAAGATTATAGTGTAATCATTTGTTGAAACAAGCATATAATGAAATGTACTGAGGTATACTTTTTTGACAGGATTTTAACTAATCTATTATAAATGAAAACACAGTGAACATTGTTTTATTTATGCTAATACTACATTACGAGGGGAAATGAATACAAAATTGAGTATTTCTTTTATGCAATTCATAATAATAAGTAATCAATGACGAGAAATTTTTGTAGAAGTTAAATAAATATCTATTTTACATCTATAGAGTTCTTTAAAATGTCCTCATCCTGAAAATTTATAGTAATTTGTAACATGAAGGAGGGAGGGCAGCATTCTACATTTTTATTCAGGGTGCTAGATCTGTCATTGGACTAAATTACAGTTAAGTCTCTTATAACATAGTGTTTTTATAATGCAGAGTAAAAATTGAGACAGCTCTCTTATAGTTTCATTATTACACATTTTTTGTACAAGAACATTTTAACAACTCAAATGGCATGAAAAAATTTGTACTCGAGACAATTAAGTTTGACTGCAAATATTTGATAAGGATGATGAATAATAAAACAACCTAATATTATTAAATTTAGTTTTTTGTTTGAAATAGCTTTTTAGTTAATAATTTTACTATGCAAACCATGTATTATAATACATGGTTTGCATAGTAAAATTATTAACTAAAATACATCAATAAACCTAAATTAAAATTTGTAAAATCTATATATTCATTGCTCTTTATATCGTAAAATTTAATTTATTAACAGTATCAATCACAATTTGTTACTTTGATAATACAGTTTTTCACACATATAATTTACATATAATTTATTTAATATTTTATATTATGCAGCATTAATTAATGTGATTTGTATAGATTCTGAGTTTCTTATAGTGAAGGAGTGATTTCCATGTAAAGTGGTATAAATTAGTCTGATTTGTCTTATCTCTATGTTAGCACATAATGCAGTTTCTATACAATGGATTTCTTCCTTTGAATTAGTCTTGAGTTACCTATAACACTCTTTCCATATAATGTGGTACAAATTATTTCTTTTAGAGGAGACTTGAGAGTATTATCTTTTAGTATATATATAGATGTAAATATGTATACAGAAATTAAATACAAATTAGTTTTCTTCTCATTCTAAGCAATTATGTTTCATGAAACTTTACCAATTTTAAAGAGTCACTTGATTTTCTCTTAGCCTATGTATACTTAATTTAATGTACTCACAATTGTAACAATTCTATGTTTAAGAAAAATAAATCATTATTTACAAATATTTATGGTTAATAAACTAAATAGTAAAAGTGAAACTATAAAAATACTTCTGAAAAAATTAATAACTTTAAGAAGATTAAAGTTATAAATTTAAATATTAAAAATTTTGCTTCATTTAAACTTTACAGACCTTGAGTAAAATCAGGAAATCAAAAAGAAAAATACAAAAAATATTGAAAATTATATAGCTTTTAAAAATAATATAAACATCTAATAATGCATGTAAAATATATAAATTTAAAGATGTATGTAAGGTTAATAAATTAAATAGTTCTTAAACAAGGGTGCTCAATACTTACAGAACTTTATTGCTATACTTTTTCTTTTCTTCTTCTTCAACAGCTGATGCAAAATTGATAAAAGAATGTGATGGCTTTATAATCTTATGTTCTGTTGAAGAATCAGAAGTTTTTTTACTTGACAAGGATGAACGATCACTCATCTGTAAAAATGTCTTTTCTTTCTAAAAATAAGAAGTTAAAAATGTAAGCATAAAAAAAAATTAGAATTATGAACCAAGATACATTATATAGCTTACAACTTCTTTCATTAAGTTAAGAGAATTGTTAGTGTTTTAAAAATATAAAATACAATTTAATTATAATAACCCATTAAATTTAAAAAATGCTATACTTATATAATTTCATGTTTATAAAAAATAACTACACATAGTACACAATAAATATAAGGCAAGATATATTTAATGAACATACACCAAACAGCCTTTACATTATGACCACTCTATTAATAATACGTATGACCACTTTAGCTTTCAAAACCACCTGCACCCAGGAGAGCATTGATTCCACTAGGTGCTGATAAGAAGTTTGAGGTAACTGGTACCAAACACTCACCAATTGGTCCTGTAATTCCTGCACATTGCAAGGGAGTAGATTGGCAGTATGAATTTGGGTTTCAAAGTAAGACCACAAATGCTCTATTAAATTAATATCTGGGGAATTTGAAGACATGACTTGAAAGTCACTGGAATGTTCCTTGAACCACTGCCTAGTGATTAAACTCTTATGACATGGTGTCTGATGCTATTGGTAAACACCATCCCCTGCAGAAAATACTGTTGTCATGAATGAGTCAACCAGGTCAACAATGATGTTCACAGACATCAGGGACTGTTTTATGGGGACTAGAGTCCTAATGTGCTCCATAAAAACATTGCCCACAACATAATACTCGCACATACACATACACTAGCTTGTCTCCATCCAAATGTGCATCTGGGATTCAGGGTTTCCTTTGGAAAGCTGCATATTTGCATACACTTATTGATGTGACGGAACAGAAAACATGATTTGTCAGACCATGTAAATTTCTTCTACTCTTCTAATGTTCAGTTCCAATGTGTTTCGGCTAATTGCAGATGCAGCTGGAGATGACGTGCCATCAGTGCAGAGATATACTTCAACCTCCAGCTGCATAAGTCCATATGCAGCAATGTACGTTGCACAGTGAGTTGAGAAACATTGTCTGATTTGGTACTGTTTTAGCTGGTAGTGATTTCAGCTGTTGTAACTCTTTGGTCACAGCAAACAATACATGTTCAATACAATGTTCTCCTCTGGACCACTACTGGCCAATGACTTGCTGTTTCCCCATCCATTCTGTACTTTTGATATGTGCTCACAACAACTGTATATGAACAGCCCACTAAATGCACCATTTTTTGATATTGGTGTTCCCAGTAGCCAAGCCATAATGATATGATCTTCATTGAAGTTCAATAAATCAGCTGCTTTTCTCATTACGTCACTAATCATGCTATGTTTGGAAAGGTAATGCATAGCTGCTTTATATATTCCAACATCAGCCATGCACAGACAGTGGTTTTGTTCCTGGGTGAACCCATTTTTACAAATAGAGGGTGGTCATAATGTAATGGCTCTTCAGAGTATTTTGACTGACAAGTAACTTTTAAAAATAAGCTATTAAATATTCAGTAATGATAACTTACATAGTTACTGCAAAGAACAAATAAAAGCATAGTAACAGTTACTAAAAACCAAGTTTTATTAATATATACTAAAATTTTGAAATCATGCTAAGATAGATCACATTGAACAGTCAGAAAACCATAATCTTTAAAGTATTGCATAAAATTCTGTAGATCCAAATCAAATTAATGAAATACATCACCTTCTGTTTTATTTTTATATTTTTATGTTTTGAGAGACATTCAGATACACATATATAACAGTTTTCCAAAGATATTAATAATAAAATATGCAAATGTGGTGCAAGATTTGAAAAAACATTATTGCATCTACATATTTGGAAATAAAGGTATATTAAAAACTCATTTATGTCTTTAATTTTATAAACATATTTCTTAAATATTCCACAAATTCTAAATTTTATTTTTCAAAACAAAGTTTTCTCCTGTAAAAATCAAGTTTTCTTTTAGTTTACCATGAGGTTACTCATGTTATGTAGCAATGTGCAAATTTCAAAGTTTTAGCATACCATAAGTTCTGGGATATAACCTGCAGATATGAAATATATGCTACAGACATGATAATTGACTAAAAGAAAATAAAAGTTCACTATATAAGCTACTCTGCCATATAGACCACACATGGAATTAAAGGAAAGGTCATCAGGTAAGCCAAAATATGGCCCTTAATATTCATGCTTAAAATTCTTTTTCATGTGACATTTTATAACATTAACAGCATATAATTTGCTCAAAATGTTTTTGTCCCTGTGAGAGCTGAGTTTAGTTTATGCTTATTCTGTAAATATTCTCGGAAATAGTAGTCTGTAAATATTGCACACATCATAACAAATGTATTTAGCTATGAGTGTAAATTAAAATCTAAAAAATTCTGAAGTTGCTTCACTAATTAACAGTGGTAATCACAAAACACAACCAAAAACATGGAATTCAGTAAAAATTATGTACATTATGGTATCTTTACATTGAGCCTACTCTACCAATGTTAGTAAATTTTCTGAGATTTCAAACTTGCTGGACTGCTTTAAATCAACCTGAAGTATTAGGCAAAAATACCCCAGCAAGTTCTACTTTAATCAATTAACTTTGTGATTAACTTATAATCTAAACCAGCAAAGTGTTAAAGATGGAGGAGGAAAAAGTTCCTTCAGATATACCAACCTGACAAGAACACTGCAGACATTAAATTTTAACTTTTAAACATATATAAACCATGGCTTATCTACTTGAAATTATGATAATTAGTTTTTCAAAGTACGTTTTAGCTTGCCTTGTTACACAGTGTTAACAATAACTCCTATTCTAATTGTAAATTTCAGAAAAGTCTATTTGTAATAGATTTGAAATACTTCAAGTTATCCATAATAATATTGTCACTTTTTTTAAGCTTTTATGATTATTTTCTCTTTTAATGTTTATGTAAACTTTATAAATATGTATACATTTTTGTTCACCTTGGTATGATTCTTCTGGTTATCCAAAACTTTCTCTGAACTAGAAAATGTAGAGGATTTTTCTAATGAATTATTATGAATGCCAGAATTTTGTATAATTTCTTCTTCATCAGATGTAGTTCCCGATGAATTAGTTTCAGAAACAGAATCAGTCTCACTATCTTCAAAATCAGAATCATACTCCTAAAAAATTAACATAATCTATAAATGATATCAATATAAAAATATTTTTTAGAATTATATTTTAAAAGGATATACCTCAAAATCTTCTTCATATGATAGTTTATCATCATCATCAACAGTAGATTTGTCATCTAATGCCTAGAATCCAAAATCAATACATTTAATATGATCTTTTTGGGGATTCTACTTTTAGACAAAAGTATCTGTTAATATATAATGAAAACTAAAGAAAAAGTTACTCTTGCTAAAAATTTAATTAGCAATTTTTATATATTTTGATTTTACCTTGTTAATATATACTTCATTCAATGAATATATCTAATCCAAGGTAATATACTTTAACTATAAAAATCTTATAACTGAAACTAAACTAATAAAGGAATTAGTTAATAATTTTATTATATTCAATCTAATCTGAGAAAAATTTTGTTTCCATTAAAAATAAAATACCATTGTTTCAGAAGAAATACAAGAAAAGAAAAAGAAAATTGGTACCTCTCAACTGTTAAACTAATTTTATTATTTAATATATCTACACAACTTGTAAAGTATAACACTTACACTTGTTCTAAATTCATTATGTTCAAGACTTTTTTGGACACCTAAAGTAAAAGATACAAATTAAAAAGTAAAAAACTACACATAACTAACAAACTAAAATATAAAATATGTTACCTGTTTTGTCTTCATTTGATTCTGTCAAAATATTATTGATTTCTGGGGGGCCTTTATGTATTGTACTAGTTCTTGGTCTCTCTGTGTCATCAACTTCTTTACTGGAATGACTAGATTTAATCTTCTCAGATAAATTTTTTGAAGTGCTACTCTTTGAAGTATTATTTTTTGAGCTTGCTTTCTTTGAAGAGTTCTCTTTTTTGGTATCTCTTGCATTGCGAACAAAACTTTTTGCTATTTCAATATTTGTCTTTCCAGATGGACCTTTCATTGGTGATCGTGTGGATTTTTCTAATCCTTTAACAGCTTGATTGGAAGTAGTCTTTTTAACATCTGTAGTTTTATAAGAATTTTGACTTTTAGAACTATTTGTAGGTACAGTAGGCTTCTTACTTCCAATATTGCTTTTCCTAGTATCAACCAAGCTCTTTTTAATAGAAATATTTTGTGATCCGTATCTATTACTCATGCTTCTATCAACACTTTGAGATTTTTGGGGTGATTCTCTAACTTTAGTTTTATCTTGTTTACTAAGACTTGAGCTACGTTGTTTAGATTTTTGTAGCATTTCTCTTACTGAACTAGCTTTAGGTTTTTCTTGATCTAGTTCAGATTTCACTTCAGATTTTGAATTACTTTGTCGAGATTTTTGTTTAGAAACTCTAGATCGGGTAGATATGGAAGAACTCTGAAAAAAAAATCTGATAAATCTCTAGATTATTATTACTATTGCTAAGATTATCAGCAAATTCATGAATAAATACTTCTTTATAAAAGTACAAAATGAATCTAACAAAAATTTATATAAACCTTACCTTTACCTTTATATTTGAAAACAGAAAAATCAAGCCAACAGGTTATGAGAACTTTAAATTCGTATTAATGAGTATCATTAATATCCAAAACTTCAAAAATTATATTATATTTTTAAAATTAAAGAAATAGGATGGCTGTTGGTTTTAAAATATATTGATTAAAAACATCCATCCAAATAAATAAATAGTACTTTAGTTGTTATTGTAGAAAGTACAAAATAATGTTTGAAAGAAAAAGAACATTATGAAGTTACATGAGACAATTCCAACTATTATAATATTAAGTATTAATATTGCTTGTAAATAAAAAATGAGATTTTTAAATACCTCTTATATTTTCAAATAATAAATTTTTATTTTAATGCAGGTCACACTGTGTTATGTTATTGCTAAAAATCAAAATCTAAGTCATTCATAAACTGTTTAATAAGAAAACAAACAGATTTTAAAGTCAGATTTAAAAAAAAAATGTAATGTCTATTTATTTTTCTACCAACTACTACTGAATAACTCAAAAAGTAGTTGATGCTGATTTCCAAAAAACTAAAATAAAAACTTATTTTAAAATTATAAGCATTTCAATTGAAAGATGAAAGTAATAGGTAAAGTTAGTTTGTATTAGAATGCAATATAAGAATAAAACTATGTCTACATCTCAGAAAAAAATCTAGTAAAAGTTCTAGTATAACAATGGTTCTTTTGGTTATATTAGTACTGTCTAACAAAACTTAATGCATTTTACTATCCAGGTTTGAAAGAACTTAATGCAAGGCCATAGGTAGGGGGGGAATTTAGGGAGACTGGTCCCCCTACAAAATCCTAAAAAGACAGTTTCATGGAATGAAAATGGACTATGTGTGTTGTTGTCTCATCTACTTAACCATGTATAGACAACACTGTGCTTAGAACAGTGTATTTAGTGACGTTGAATTAAACATAATGAGCAAATTGAATTTGACAAGAGCAGATTCTTATTACTTTAGCAACACATCACAATATAGATGCACAGAAGAAATTCAGAAATTATTTTACATACTTTTAGGGCGAGCTTATTTTATGATATACAAGCAAAATAATTTAGATATGTTCATTTTCTTTCAAAATTATTCTTTTTGCTAGTTACTCCTCTGTTTTAAAAATTAGAATTTAAGACTATTTATAGTTTTCAATATTAATTTTACTATTAAACTGATTGTGTAGTTACCTCATTACTCATTCTAGCCTTTAAATTTGTTCATTATGTCATTTTAAAATTATTTTGATATTTTAAAACCCCATTGTATTATAATAATCATTAGGGTTATACATACCTGTAGTTTTACTGAAGTATTATTCACAAAAAACAATGTCTTTCCCCCTGGTCTCCCTCCAAATATAATTTTTGGCTATGGTATTGACTTAACGTATTTTATTATTTAGGTAAAAAAAATTATGAATAAACCACAAAACAGAAAATACAAAATGAGCCTTCAATTAGAATAGTTTAAAGAACATTAAAATAAGTAAAGGATTAAACACTGAAATCAATCTTAAAGAATGAATATTTACATGTTTCTAGAGCATTCATAGAATATTAATATAGATATGAGGGATGTAACTCCTTTGTAGATAGAAAATAAAATAATTACACACTATTTAAATGCATTTCATTAGGAGACTTTATTCAGCATTTTTCTCTGTACTATGTATTGCTACAACTCTTAGTTCCGCGGGTTACATAAAAGGTTACCAAACTCTATAAGCCTTTACCTCTCATTTATCGCTCATGTGGGGATTCACCACAGATATATAACTTAGTAAATACATGATACCATAGAATATTGTACTAAGCATGAAAATCGACTGTTCATTTGAGTAATTTAATATGCACCAATGCTGACTATTTCTATTTCTATGACATGAGATAAATATATACTGAAACTATAAATAACCATATCATTCTTAGATCAAAAGTATTACAAAACTAATGATTATATTTATGGAGAACTAAAAAGGTCATTTGTTATGCAATATAGTAAATTGAATATTAAATGGTTAATGTGGCCTATGTAAAGGTTTTCTTTAACCCAGTCACAACAATTATAAACAATAACACTAACAATAAAAATGAAGGATGTATTATGTCCAGACATGGTTCAGCAGATTGTATCTTTTAGCATAAGTGTTGATGTAAATAACTCTCTGATACTTTCGTAAACTTTGTCCTTTGATAATTTGGCTATTTTCCTCAAAATTCTGCAAATCTCTTATCTAGATTGATAATCTAAATTCAACAGCTCTATACATATGAGCTCTTTAGAGAATAAGTGAAAAATTGAATTTCATATAAACAATAAATTGGAAAATTTTTTATGGCATAATCCAAAGGTTAAATCTCCTCACAGGCTTTTTCAATGAACATATGAACAATTGTTGCTGTATAGTATATGAATGAATCATAACAGAAATTTTTCAATTTATTAATATTCTAGACAGATATGCTTTAAAATGTCATCTTTATATAAATTTAAGTTATAGTAACATAAAAAATGAAAGATATTGTTTAAATATGATATATAATTTATGTACTAAATATAAAGCAAGGTATTAACAGGTTATTTCATAAAAGCAGCACTTATATATTAATAAAAAACAAAGCTAATTAGATGCCTCCCCATATAACGTTTAAAAAAATAAGAAAAGTTTTTTAAATAACTGCAGTATTATTATAAATGAATCATTTCTCTTGATAGCCATATTATTAGAGTTTAAACACTTTAAATATTAGAACACTCATGTTTGATAGGTAAAAAAATATTATAGAATTCAAAATTGCAGTTAAAGTTCAAACTTTTTAAAAGAATATATTTTAATATACATGAAAATATACCATATTTTCAGTTGGACACAGTTGGACAGACACAATCAGAACACTACACAGTCAGAAACAGACTGTGAATAACTGTGAAACAGACTGTGTGTTTTATGCTACTACACATATTTTCTAACACATATTAACTAAAGAACTTTTCAATATCTCACATTTAGTAAAACTTAAATTATTTTATAATACAGCTAATATACTTGCAGAATTATATTATTTGCAAAACACAGATTATGCAATCAATGTTATTTGGACATAAGTATTTCTTGGGTCATTTCTATTAAATAATGCTTGTTCAACAAGATTAAAAAGACAACCATAGAAGGATACCTTTAAACTAACAACTTTTAAAACTAATTCAGTGTTATGTATTAATTTCAGTAAACATTTCTAGCTGTCTTGACAGGCATTATAATCATTTAGAATGATAAATAATTAGCTCTATGACATCTTTAGTAATGATATTTAAGAATATTTAATGTCATAAAAGTTATAAAAACAATGATATTGTTTATTTTCAACCCACTAATCCTACAATACCAATAAAATCAATAAAATTTGAGGGTATCACACATAAATTTAGATTATTCTTTCATTTAAATGTTTTGTTTTGTTTTCAGTCTATTATTTTAGCTTATACAGAAATTACATTTACTTCCTTTTTTAAAAAAATGTCAAAAGTTCAATAAGAGTGATAGAAGAAAAAATATATATATAGCCCAATAATTCATATCAAACTCACCATGATTCACGTTTCTTGTTGTTATGGGGAAATTTCAAATTAGATTATACTCCTTAAATTTTCATAAGATTTAACATTTTTGAAGGAAAAAAATGTGCCATCCTTTAATACAGCTTTATTATAATAAAATACTAAAAAATTTTGTTTAAAACGCAGCGAATTTAAGATGAAATACACTACGTTTCAAGCAACATATCTTAATAAAATTTAATTGAAACAAATCATAGAAAAATAACACATATATTTAAATCGAAATTCAAAAATTTTAGAATGTATCTCAGCCATTTTTTTATTTATTTTTTATATAGTGTGTAAAACGTTAGCAAATATATCCTTTATAACCAAATAAATAATCATGCTTCTTTATTTAGATTATAGTTACCATGGTAACGAATACGGAAAAAGATTACGATATAATTGTTTTATTATGTTGCAATTCAACTACGTTTTATTTATTTAATATCCTAAAATTTACACCTATATACATATAATATGTATTTTCTTACATAACAATTATTTTCGCGGTATTCTACAGATTTGATGGAAATGAGAAACGAAACAATCAAAGAAAAACGAAACTATATTGAATTGAAGTGAAATAATCATATGTTATTTACATCATCAGAAGTGTCGATGTCCAAAGAATAGGTGAATATATATTTTTTAAAATTTAAATTTTATCCAATTTTATTGACTTTTTCTGATCATTTTTCATTTTTCAACAAGTTTGTAAAAATTCAAAATTTCATTTCTAGGGTGTATGTTTAAAGAGATTGCATGTCTGTTATATTCTGATCGTTGTTGAGTATCATATGTTTCGCTAAAGAACAGAAAAATTTTTGACAATACGTTTTGACATTTAATTTTCTGCAGAAGATTTTTTTCTTTCTGGAAATAATAAGAACTTGAAATCTTCATTTGTGGTAGATGCTACTGTTATAATGTTACATTGCAATATAATGTCGTTATCAAGAGGGATATTTATTGATAATTTGATCATATTATTTCAACCAGAAATATTTTCTAGTGTAACACTGTTTGCTGGGATATTTAAGTGATCATTCTGAACATTTTAGTTTAATTGCTAAAGTTATAGAAGTGTGTGCTTTTAATAGTTAAATATTACCTATAAGATTATTATAAGTTATCATTAAATCAGGTACTTTTATTTTATTGATGTTTGTATTTTATCTCCAAAGAAGTAGTTTTATTTTAAAATAAAAATTTGATTATGTGTCAGTGTATATGTTTGAGAAATGAAGATTTTTGCATGTACTATCTCAATAAATTTGTATTCTTTGTTGATGTATTGCTTTTATCCTTACAAGAAATTCAGTTGTAAAAGTTTAGAAAATATTTAGAATCTAGATAAGACATTGTCATGTTTAATAAAAAGGTTCAGAGCAATGTCCAATAAATTTAGTATTTAAGTTATTGCGATTTATATTTAAATTGTAATTTAAATATTTTTCTGAGTTAAAATTGTTTTGCCTGTAACAGTCTAATGTCTTTATCAACATAATAAAAATTTGTAAATCCATTATCTTTGGTTCCTATCTAATAAATTTATAATCATTTCTTGTTTAGAGAAGTTAAGCCTTAAGACTCTTATCAGATATGAAAGTGTTATATATTTTTATACAGTTTTAATTATATATTTGTGTATATGTATATCTATATACATACACACAATTTTATGGGATCTAACTTAATTATTATACTTATTTATTTGTGCATAAATATTTCTCCTCTTAAAAGAAATGAAATGTTTGGTATAAATTCTATGTTTCTGAATGTATTTTCATTTATAGGCTTGATATTAATTATTTGATTGAACAATGACTAAGTTAACAGAACATACTGTACTAGCTAGAACAAGGGCTCAAGATTTAAAAAGTGTCCGTAAATTAAATGCATGGTAAGAAATATATGTATATATATACTTTCTATTATCTTAACTCATAATAATTTATATTTAATCTTCCTCAACTTTGGGGGATTTTTAACTTTTTTCTATGTAAGTTGTCATGACATTTTTAATATTTAGTTTAAAAAAAAATTATTTTTAACCTTAAATTATTTGTGTCATTGCTTTTAATACTCAAGAAAACCTGTTAATTGAAATTCATATATTACTGAGAATTTAAATTAGTTATTAACTTTCAAAAAGAGATTATATTTCAGTGATAATTATAGAAATTATATCTTCACACTAATATTGCATTTATTTATTATAAAATGATTCTATGGGAAAAGTAGTTTATTAACAAATTAAATGCATAGTGTTTTTTATATTAATCCCTGAATTATTATGAAGAAGCATATTTTAAAGCCTATACTTGTAATACAAAAATTGATAAGTTTTACTCAAAGAAATTGAAATTTAATTACTGTATATTTTCAAATATAAGCCCCAGTATTAGCATTTTTCTCTTCAAAAATTTGTCCCAAATTTAAAAGTTATATATAAATTAAAATAAAAAACATTCTTTTAAAATTTTGTTGATCTGTGGTAATATATATTGTAAATTATATTTTTACAAAAACATTTGTTTATCCAGAAAATGTTTAAATAGTTACAGTGGCAAATTTATATGCTTAAAAATATGTCAATAGTAATATTACTTCTCAGATATTCTCTAAATTATGCTTACATTTTAAATTTCTTATATGATTTTTTACAAAAAAAAAAAATTAATGAGACATTTTAAAAATTTCATTGTTTGATTAAAGAAGTATAATATACTAACTAAAATTCTTTTCCCATACCTATATAAAATTAAATATCATGAGAAAAAACTTTAATTATGTAAAGTTAATTATTTTTTTCTGCTTGCTAAATTATCTGAAGTTATGTAACTCAAAATAAGAACAAAGGTGACTTGAAATGTTAAACTAAGTTTTTTTTTTTCTGAACTAAGTTTGCTATTTTGAAAAAATACTTGCAAACCAAGAGATTATTAATAAAATTTGCTTAATATATACTTCATTAAAATATTATACAAATACTTTTAAAAAAGGGAATATTTTAATAGTTAATATTTTCTGTGTAGCATTATATTTCAACACAGTTATTTAAGTAAACACATTTTTGTAAGTTCAGTTTTGATGTATTTTATTTTTTTAATTACATATAAATATGTTGAAACTACTTATTTTGAAGTTATGTATAAAAAATGTACAATATAACAAAAAGAAATTGATAACAGATAACCATGTCCAACTGATCAGGGAGTACCAGGCCGAATGATGGCCGATTGGTTTGGGTGCTGGCCTTCGGATCCGGAGTTCATGGGTTCGAATCCCACTGTGGCATGGATGTTCGTAGCCATTCAGAATTGGCTTTAAGCAGTAGGTCCCGGTCTCATTAGCCCTCGTGTTGCAAAAAGTAGACCGTAGCGCTCCAAACCAACAACAACAACAGGGAGTACCAGATATATGATGTTTGGTGCAATAACTATCTATTTCAACCCTATATATTATAAAACTGCATCATAATTGATTGCAATTTTTAAAATAATGGATCATATTTTCTTTAAATTGTTATTCAGTGAAATGTATGTATAGCATTTAATAAATATAAATCTATGTATTTCAATGAAGTTATTTACATTTGATTTTTATACTGAACACTATGCTTATTTATTTTTGCCTAGGGGAAGTGAACTTACTGATGTCAGTATAGTAAAAAAGTTGCCTAATGTAGAAGTCCTATCTTTAAGGTTTGTCTTTAATTTTAATAATCTTAGTTCTGTTATTCTGATATTGAACATAGTTTTATAATATAGATAATCTTTTTAATTTCTTGATTTAATAAAATTTTTGAATGTCAGTTAACGTCAATTTATTTATCTTGATGTTAAAATTTTTCCTTATTTAGCTGAATTTTAAATTTTTCTGACAATTATTTTTAATAACCATATTTTACAGACTATAAGACATACTTTTTCTTTGAAAACTTACCTCTGAAATTTAGATGTGTTTTATACTTGAAATCAATATAAAAATTCCAGTGTTTGATTTAGATATCCCATCCTGCCAGTTTTAAAATTAAATATTGCAACCTCCTGTTGTTTTGGTAAATAAGTCATTTAAAGTGTATGTGACAGAGAAATGGAACAAATGGATCTTGGATAAAACCCAACCCAAATTCCTGGTGATGGGAGCTTTAAAACAACCGACAATCAAACAGGTGTGTCAATGGAAAAAGTAGTCATTGTCTAGAGTGAGAAAAGATATTGTTAAATCTTTCAAGAAGTGCAGCTTAAATAGGGCTCTCGATGTCAATGAAGACCATCATATATGTGAAGAAGATAGTGATGAAGATGAAAATGAAGAACAATGTTCAGGTGTTAATTTTCAGGATGACAAAAAAATTTTAGCAATCTAATAAAAATGGTCAAACTGTTATTTTTAAAAAAAATTGCTTAAAAATTAAGCTGCATCTTATAGTCTATAAAATATGGTATTATTCTTCTATATGGGGGGAAAAATTAAGTAAGAAATGTATACTTTTATAAATATTAATAGTTGACCTCTTATTTAGCTTGGCATGCAATTATAAATATATGTTTATTTTTTATTATTAGTCTTTTTTTCTAAAAGATAATATAGAGTTTTTTTTTATTGAATCTCTCTGCTAAAAATTAATTTTAATTAATCTTATTACAAAATGTCTCATGGTAAAGATTATATTAATGGCTAAGAAATTTTACAAAATTTATGAGATATTAGTGTAAATTTATGAAAAGCATGTATAAGTGCTTTAAAAATATAATTCAGTAGATTTTTTTTGTTTATTTGCAGTGTAAATTCTATATCTAGTTTACAAGACTTTTCACATTGTAATAATCTTCAAGAATTATATATTAGAAAAAATAATATAACTGAACTTGGAGAAATAAGGCACTTGAGAGATCTTCCAAAGTTAAGGAATTTATGGCTGGCTGATAATCCATGTGCAGAATGTGATGATTATCGACTGACAGTTATTCGTGCCTTGCCACAGTTGCAAAAGTTAGATAATATGCGTGAGTATTTCTTTAAATTATCATACTGTAAATGATTATAGCAAAAGGGGATAATCAAATATCTTTTTATTTTGAATTAAAATTTTGTATCCAAAGATATGTTAATAACATGTCAAAGTTTTGAAATAAACATGTTGTTTATATACAGAAATTCTGATTCAGTTCTAACTCTTATTCTGCCCCTTTCCTAAGCACACAAACTGGGCCTTTTTTGGCTGTTTTATTTATCTAAGTAGTAGCACTTAACCAGTTTGTATATGTGTATAAATATACATATATCAGGTTTGTAATCTTAAAATTAGGAATTCATGCATTAATTAATAAAAAGAGAGCAAACTCTTTGTGAAGTGTAAGACTATGGAGGTAGGACTATTTAAAGGCAGAGTGTGTCAAGTTTTAGGAGAGAACAATTAAATTTTGTGGTTAGTGATCTGCTGTCAGAGTCTTTTAAATGAAAGCAAAAGGGCTAATGTGGAAGCTATTGTGAAATTCAGATATACATACTCAAATAAAATTAAATTGCCTGAATTGGGTGTCTGTATTTTTCCTCTCAAGTTCTGCACCTGACACTCACACATATATGTTACAGTGAAAGACTGAAATCTGGAGAATGTCAACTTTCATTAGTGAATGTCAGCATTCACATAGTTGCTTGATGTATGTCCGAAATATTTACCAAATGCCCTTATTTCTGACTTACACTGGTAAATGTTGACTTTCCCCACACACTTATGGTGAATGTTGAACATGTCAGAGTATTTTCTTCTCCATAATTCAGTCACAATAAAGCATCACAAGGGTGACCAGGAGCTTAAAACAAACAGTACATTCAAAATGAGAAAAAAAAAATAACAGAAGTTAAAAATTTAATTATACAGTACATTCTAAATGAGAAAAGAAAATAATAGTAATAAAAAACTTTGTGATTCAAATTTTATTTATTACAACAACTTAAACTATTATGACTCTTTAAACTGAACAAAAGTCCCTTGCTTTTACAACTCCATTTATTTGTAGAATACTTTTGCAATGACAGCATGTATAGCCTTTCCCCCGCCTCTTGAATTAGCTGCAGCTGCTTCTCTCAGCGACATTTCTTGAAATCTCATCTATGGAAAGTAGCATTTCTTTACAAATTATAAAACTGAGTATGTGTGTAAACTTGCTTGAGGGTACCATTTTTATTTGCCAATTTGTAGAAGTCAGAGTCTTCTATTCCATCAACAACTGCTAACACATTTCAGCTATCTGTATGACCACAATCAACATCAGAAACTTGTATTCAAACAGTATCCTCAATTTGAGCTGAAGGAAATTGTTTTTGTTAGGTTCATAACATTTTTGTTGCTTGCAGTATAAGATTTTCTTTTTATAGAAATTAACTTGTTTTTCAGTCAAAACTTGATGTGAAGACATGGTAGATTGTAGGTTCTCTTCAGTATTTTTCTTTGAAATATGGTTTTTTGGTGATGACAACCACTCAAATTTTTTTTAGAAGTATTAATAGTTTCTTCAAGCAGTTCTTCAGTTTCAAAAGTATTGGCACTTACTTTGAGTTGTTCTTCGGTTTCAATATTTGTGATTTGTTTGCTAGGCAAAAAAATCCATACTATGCCTCTTTTTGCTTTAATGTCAAACATGGCTTCATAAGGACTTTGGCATATTCCTTCATAATATGTAGTGTTCTTGGCAATTTCAACACAGAGTAAACCATCTGACCATTTATTTGTATCAGTATCATTTATCCTTGCAGTTAGCATATTCCTTGTGTTAGATTGAGGTTCCCATGAACTATCTTAACATCTTTTCACATAGCACATATTTCAGATATGACTTGATTACTGAATTCGCTACCATTATCTGATTGCAATATTACTGGAGCACCAAATGTTAAAAATATTGGAAGAACGTAATATGCTACTTCATCAGCTCTCTTAGTTTTCAAAGGTCGTAGCTGGATAAATTTAGTTAAATGATCTTGATACATTATTATGAACTTATATTTGCTATCTCTGTTTGACTGCAGATCTATCAAATCAGCTTGATATCTTGAGTTTAACTCAGACCTGACCATTGGTGGTTTTACAACAATACTTTTCTTAAGTGCACTGTGTTTCATTTGACACTGTTTGCATAAATTTAAATACTACATTAAAACTTCATATATAATATTTTTGTATTTAACTAGCAACTCTTTAAGCATATGTGATCTTCCTCTGTGGCCTATTCTGGTGTGAGTTTCATATAGTATACTGACCAATTCCTCATTGGTAATATAATGCTATATATTCATTTCTCCTAGTTTTAATAGTACAGTTAACTTCTCTTCATCATTAATTTTTAAAACATCACAATGTTTTAATTGTCTGTAATCCAAAGATGTGTTGCACTTAGTTTTATCAGAAACCTCTTCAGAAAATATTTAGAGTACTTTTCTTGGGAAGATTAAAAATTGTCTTCTCGATTACCTGCAATTAATGCGTTTAACTTTTCAAAAAAAAAATCATGATTCACTGTAGTATCCAGTAAAAATTAGGGTATTGAAAAAGAAATTAAGAAAACATTGCTCACACCTTTAAACCTTGCATAAGACTGACAAAGCCAACTGACTCCCAGCAGAACAAAGATTTGGCAGGAGACAGCCAGTTACCTCTTTGTCAGCTTTTCTCTTTTTAACCTCCATCAGAGCATATCTGTGATTGTTGACCTACACTGGAGAGGGCTTGAGTATACAAAAATGTAATGAAATATTCAATCTTTTACCAGCGTATTTGGAACGTGTTGACATTCACTAGTGAAAGTCAACACTCTGCAATTTAAGTCTTTCACAGTAACATATATATACAAAAGAAATCTATTATGCTTGTGATATATATTTCAAATGTATTTTTAAAAATGTGAATGTTACAGCTATACGTCCTGATGAAATAGAATCAGCTAAAAAACATGGCTCACCACTTGAAGCATTAATTCCAAAAACTGAGGAGGAAGAAGTAAGCCCAGTCTTACAGCAAGTTTCAATGCAAACTTCTTTGAGCTATGAGGAAAATTCAGTAGCTTATTCTGAGAGCTTTTCAGTTGAAACTAATGTTGTATCACCTACTACTCCTAATAGGTAAGTTATATGTCTTTTTTGTTACATCTTAGTCATAAATGCTCCTTTAAAAAATAGATTAAACTGGTTTATTTTTTTTTTCTAAAATTTATAGAAAGGTATATTTTATGCAATGTATTCCATTTGACGAATTTCTCTTCTCATTATACATAACATAGAAAAAAAATATGTATATATATATCTTAATTATTAGGGTTTTACTTTCTACATAATATTAGTGTTTATTTAGATTTTAATTATTCATTTGATGATAAAATAAAAAGTTTCAATGCTTAATATTGGAGCAATTAAAGTTATAAAAGTAGAAATCAATATTGAAAAAAATATACTATGCCATTTATTATATAATATAGTATTTCATTAATTCTGCATTATAAAATGACTGAAATTTTAATGGTACTAGGGTTTTAATGGTCCTTTTATAGAATTAACCTGAGAATTAGCACTAAATTTTAATTACCAAATATCATAAGTTTATAGTTTATTAAAATAAAAAAAAGAAAGAAAAGGTAAGAAGTGGAATGCAATTTTATTATCTTCATTTGAATAGATAAATATATAGATCTGTTAAATTTCAACATTTCTAAACTGATGTCAATTTAGTATACTCAATGGACTTCTATTGAATTATAGTTTATGTGGAATAAAATTAACTTCTAAGTTTGAGAAATCTTAAAATCAAGTGGTATATATATAGGTGGAGGTATTACAAGGAGGTAAAAATGACATTTTTGTCAAACTACACACAGAGCGTGTAGTTAGGTATGCCTAGTAAGGAGTGTTTTTCTCTTCATTTTGAAATACTATTTATAGAACAATGCATAATGTTCTGGTGAATGTATTAAAATTATAAGTATTGCATAACATAGTTTCTTCTATTTTTAATTGTAATGATTCACAAAAACTTTTCTTTGCTAGTTGTTCTGATTCAGTACAGCCAATACGGAATAATGTCAAAGCTGATCCCATAAATCATTCGACACCATCTTCAATTCAAGAAAAAATATCACCAGAATTTATCTATCCTGATAAAGAAGAAATTATTCCTCATGTCAATTCAAATTCCGTAGAAACAAGCCCAGTAAATGCTAATCATTCAAGTTTTGCAGCTAAATTTCAAGATAGCTTTGAACGTGATATGCCAGAACCTGAATCTTATCCTGAGACACCTACTGGGTCTACAAAAGAACATTTTTCACCTAAATGTGCTTTTGCTCCTCCTTGTTCTAGTAGACCACGATGTGAAAGGCCAACTGCTATACGCATGCTGCCTAAAGGAGGCAAGAGTCGAGTAAGTAAAATAATAATTCAGTTTCTGTTAACCATTTGATAGCATTTTTCCTAAACCTTCTTTGCTTTGAATCTACTAAATAACTTTATTTTATTTCCACACCCCATCCCACCCCCCAAAAAAGAAAATTGAATCTAAGTTTTCTTAACAGTGATGTAAAGTGTACAGTTTCTTAGTAACTTTAATAACTTTTCTTTTTAATGCCTTTCTAGTTAAATTTTCTGTTTCAATTTTAATTTCTCATGTATGAAGTATTCATGAAAAAAACACATTAGAATTACTGCAAATGCAGCTTCAAGATTTCAGTTAATATCAACTTTCTCAATCTTTGTCAAAAACATTTTTTGAATTATAAACTTTGTGGATCTGTCTGTTTGTCTGCCCTACAATATAACTCAAACTTGCTATGAACTACGTTTGAAAATCTGCTTTAAATTTGCTCTCTAAAATTGTATGTCTGTGCTAAATTTTTTATCCAAATCAATTAAAGTACTGTACCTAAATAAATACTCAATTTTATAAGCAACTGTATTTGCTCCAAATTGGACATTTTACACAAGCATAATCATCTTTCATGTTGTAAAAAAGTTGGCTGTGTAGTGATCCTAATCAAACCAAATAAAAAATATTTCTTTTGGTTTCATAAACTGAATTGCTATTTTGTTTCTATGTTTGCAAATCTTCCATTTTTTAAGCAAAATTCTTTTTAATATGTACATATTTTTAATATTCTTTATCATTTCATTCAAACATAATTTGTTTGTATAAAATTATTCTTATAATTTCTAATATAAATATTTAAACTAAATTCTTGTAGTAACGTACTTAATAAATGAATATTTTTTTTTTAATATTTAAATATATGTAGTATTTGCTATACATTACCTCTCCAAAAGTTTAATTGAAATGATACATTGTTTATTTTCATTTAAATGAAATTTATTTAAATTTTTGTCATAAATACTATTTAGAGGAGACCAAATATATTTCTATATTTCTCAAATAGAGTACACCTTTCAAATAAATGTAAATTAGTATTCCTTTACTATTTTTTTATACTTTTATGTTTAGTTCTTTTGATATACACCTTACTATTTTCTATAGTTTCTTTCTTGCATGTTGTATACAGGTTGTCTACAAAAATTCTGACACATTTTGATGTTAAATTAAAAAAATAATGAAGATGTAAACAAATCTATAATTTTATGTATAGCATAACTCATTATAAGTTATGAGTAAAGAAAAACATATGAGTCATATGTTTTCCTTTATAATATAAACATTTCTGTAGACAGTTTCTTTTTTCCATTTGAATATATTTTCCTCTTTAAATATGTATTCTATATGCATTATTAATTCCTTGGTCACCCAGATTACTTGGTATGATCCTGCTGGTCTTTGTCCTTTGAGGATTTATAGAGAGCATTTTACAGAACATTGAATATCTAAAGACCAGGATTACAATTAAAATAGCTGATGTGAATGCTAACATTCTTGCCCATACCTGGCAGGAAATCAGCGATAGGGACCTGGAGAATTGGAAATATCAGAGAGTGAAAAAAGCAAGGAATATCAGAATTCTTACAAGATTTTGGGATTTTTAGTTCTGATTATAAGCAATTTTATTAAAAATGTTCATATATCTGTACCTTTTCTACATTTAAAATTGAAATATTCTTGCAAAATATTACATTTTAAATGCTTGAAATTTGTTTCAAATAAAAAGCAGCTTATATATTTCTTTCGGCATATTACATTTTAGAATATGAATTACTGACAATTTTAGTTTTTACTAAAATCTGGCTCTTTGTGCTCATAACCTTTTACTGAGTTACTGTTTTAAACTGAATTTAAATTTCCTATAATTTACTTAAGAGATCTAAGACTAAGGGAAAAAAATAGTTAGAGAATAAAGCTTAAATTTTAGAACAGTTAGAAAATATTTTTAAAATGGCTTGATATTAATATCTCTTTCTTATTCCTTTTACTTTTTTCATTCATATAAGCAACTGCTAACAATTATTATTATTATTATTGTCTATTACTGCTTCATTTACTTATATGAATATATCTACTTTGGATCTTTACAACATTAAATTTTTAATCAGTAATAGTTTTAATATGTTTCATTAAAATTTGAAATGATTATTGAGTAATAAATTCCTCATATGCTTATTATAATGCCTTTTTTATTTATATCTGTAATTAATCACAATGATTCTCCAGTGGTGGTACTAGCTTCTTTGGAGCTCTCTTTAACAAATAATGCATGTCATTTTTTTTAATAGTTCCAGGATGGCTACAGACCTGGAAAACATGCAAATATAAAGGAATTTAAAACAGACTCAAAATATCAGGGAATTCTTATGAGATTCTGCAATCCAATTATAAACAATCAAATGATCATTTATAATGATCATCTCTGTTCCCTTCAACATTTGCAACATTATGCTTTGATCCACAACTCTCTAAAAATTAAAACTAGAGAAAACTGCCAATAACTAATGCAGATAGTCTAATACAGTCTGTAGCCAATCAGATGTGATTGACAGTTTTTAGGATTACTCCAGGCATAAGTAATGAATTGACCATTTTTAGAGAAATTGTTTGTGATTTAGGTAATAAGAAGTTTATTTCTTCTTTCTCTTATTACAGTTTAATCTTATTTCAAAATCATTGAATGGAACAACTAAGTAGAGAATGCCAGAGTAATAGAGAATGTCAAAGTGGTATGATGTAGTGTAAAAGTATTTAATTCTTGTAGTTGACATTTATTGTAGCTTATATTCATTTTCAATTTATATTTTATTTTTTCTTAAGCTATTCTGCTTTTTTTTCACATGTAAAGTTTTGGGGGGTTCTTAGAATTAATATGGTGGTGGAGAGAATATATACATTAAAGAAAGACATCAATGCTGCCTGCAAGTACCTGGAACTATTAGAAATCCTGGAGAATTTGGAAATCACTTTATTGTGGCCACCCAGAACTAACCTTGATATTATCTGTGTGATGAAGATCACTCATTTCGACATTCATTCACAAAGACCATGAAACGTTTTGAATATATCTTCATTATTTTATGAATTATCTAACATCAAAATTTGTCAAAGCTTTTATTGGCACCTTGTGTATATGGCTGTGTGTAAAGACTAGCTGAATCGTAAAATATTATCTTAGAGAAAGTATTTACTTTTGTATCTCTGAAAATTTAATGTTAAAAATTGCTCTCTTTTAGGCTGCCAATATCTTATCTGCTGTTTTATGTCTAATTAAAGAGCTCGATTGGGCTAGTTTGGAAGTTGTTGATACAGCCATTCACTGTCAGATGGAAGAACTAGAAGAGCAACATTCATCCTAACAAAGTAGCGAACTCTGATTAATAAATTAAATTGTGCATGATTATTTAATTATGCAGCTTAATTATTTGACATCTGCTTCTACTATTATTGGATGTATTTCCAAATATCAGCTGATATTCTGTGTAAAGCTTAATCCTAACCCAACAAAGATAAACTGTTCCTGAATATTAGCTTTATGTGGTCCACTATAAAAATTTTAAAAAATATATATTGTTTAACCTTTTTTGAGGTGAAATTTTAGAAGCAAGATATATTTCTATGCATCATTTGATATTATGATGCTTTTATAACTTTTGTGGCAAATGAAGGATTTTTTGTCTGTGAATTTTACATTGTCCAGTTCTTGTCTTCTGTCAGTCTAAAAAATACATTATTTTAACCAACAGGGTTTGATAAATCACAGTGTGTAAGCTAATAAATTATTCATTTCATGTGTTAGAATAAGGGGGAACTGTGTGAGTATTTTCAGTGAATATCATTTATTGAAAATGTGGAATATTTCAAGATGCATGAAATTCAAATTATTTTATATTAATTAATTAGCACCTTTTGATTTATTTTCTTCATTTTTTTAACTGAATAACTTTAAATGAAATTTTTTAGAAGATTTTATTTGTGTATGTTAAAGAATCATGCATTACATAATTAATTATCAAATTGCACAAAACTACTTGCCTTTATACGAATCTCATCATTTTTTATGTTATTTGTATTTTGGTGTACTTTCATGTCCATCTTTTCTTTGTCTTCATTTTAATTAGTCATTGTTGACTGAAAGTTTGCAATTGTTCTTTTTTGTCAATGTTGTACATGTATGTACATTTATGAACAGAATTTCATTGTTTTCAACTTGTATCTTAATGTGAAATGTTATATATTAATATGTGATATTCATTATTGGGGAAAACTCATTAAACTCACTTAAATACTGGAATCATTTCAAGGGAAAGCATGCTGATTTGGTAAGGTTGAAAAGAGAATTATAGGCTTTGAAATTTATAGCATAACTTTTGTTAAACATATAAGAAAATGAAATATTAGTATTAGTTAGAAATATTAGTTAATATTAGGGATAAATGTTTAGCCTTTGACAAGTTGTGTTTTGCATTGTGAAACCATATGTTAATCTTTTTTTTTTTTTTTTCTTTTTAATTATCTAAAAAGTGTAGTTTCCATGCAGCACAACAAGGGTTCTTTTCAAAATTAACTGTGTGTTGACTTTAATATGTGTTGACTTTAATTTTAACAAGGTTTAAAAAGGTAGCATATGTAATGAAGAGTATACTATTATTCTCACAATACCTGTAGTTTTACCTGTAATATATTCTATAAAGTGAAGTTTAATAAAATAAAGCAATATAAAAAGTAAAATAGTTTTAATTCATTAAAATTAAATGTTATTACTATAATTCTTTTTTCAACCTTTATTATATTTTATATATGAAATGATTAAATGATGGGTGCCAATAATTCTAATGCTTATATTGCATTAGTGTTAATATCGTGTCAGGGCTTTTCATTTGTGAACAAATTTTCATTGTAAAATTGTGTACATTAATTGTGATATTTGTTTTTATTTTAAGCAGACTCTTATTAGGATTAATTCATAGATAATGTAATTTTATATTCATTTGCCTTTTTAAATTATGTGTAGGAATATGTATAATTTAATAAAGATGCCATTGATAACATTATATGACTAAAGATAGTTTAAAACTATCTTTAGTCATCTAAAGATAGTTTAAAACTATCTTTAGATGTTTGTAATTGACTATAACTATTTCAAATACAAAATTCTTTTTTCAGCATTTTATATGTATATGCTAAAAAAAAAAAATGTTTCATATAGAACAATTTTACTGAGAGCCATTTTGTGGTTTGTTTTGTATAATGTGAATATTTTATACATCTGAACAAATAATGTTCTTATCAAGTCTCTAATAAAACAGGTTAAGAGCCAACAATTTTATGCACATTTTCATAACATATTTTAGCATGTCTAATAAGATGAATTTCACTGTATGCATTTATTTCTCAGATCTGATATTTATGTTATAACAAAAAATAGTACTGTTTTTTAAACAATTTTAGTAACTAATACCTGTTTCATATTTCTATTTTAAATTATTTTTAAGTATATAATTTCTCAACTCTTCTAATAATTAATGTTAGCTCACAGATAACAGTAAAATATGTAATTTATTTCAGTTTTAATCAATTATTATCACCAGTATACAAAAATATAGTTCTATGCAGTCTTATATGAAAATAAAATAGCAACAAATAATGATTCAGTGGGCAGATGCTATTGTTTTATTAAAAAATATTTTTTTGAAGTGATCTGAGAATCAGCTTACTTAATTATTTAAAATTTTCATCATTTAGGATAAAATAAATAATGGTAAAAGTTATCTTAGAAATGAACATGCCAGTTTTACTCAAAGGCTTATGAAAGCTTTGGTAAAGAAGCTGTGTACTATCTTATCATTCTGTACAGCTGTATATTAAACTGATAATAAATAACAGTCACAAAATAATCACTAGAATTAAGGTAAAGCTCTGAAGTGCTGATGATTACACAATACGAACTGTCGGCATCACATAAAGATATGGCCTCTCTTAGTAGACTATAACTACCTACAAGAATACCTTCATCTTGTTAGTATTCATGATCAACATGTCTCCCCCCTCCTTTTTTTTTTAATATAATGCAACCCATGAATAGAATCAGCCTCCTTCGATTTGAGTCACTTTGGGTCATTTACTAAACACTGTATTAACAAGCTATAGAACTTCTTTTATAATGACATTGGCCATTTTGTTTCTCTTGTCCCTACTTCCATTATTATATTTGTGTTGACTTCACAAACTTAAAAGTAAATATAGTCATATAAAATATGTTCTCTAATTCATTAGGGACTTTTTTTTTTTTTGCAATTATTAAATAAATTTTCATCAGTAATACTTAAGATTTTCTGGAAGCATATAAAAATTTTTCTCCAGATTTCAGTTCTTCATATTTTTTTATGGATAGACTAAGAAAGAAGTCAGCCTTAAAAAAATGTTTTTAAAATATGTGTACATTAGATATAATGATATTCAAGGTCAAGGTAATTGGTTTTTACAGAGTACCTAGTAGTGAAAAAAAATGCACTACTTCAACCTCCAAACGAAAAAAGATTTAAGATCATAATTTATTGAATCAATGCAAAAATAACCAAACAAATTTTTAAATTAAGGAAATTTTTGTATGTATTATAATGTATCTGAGGATTGTTAAAACTATAAAATATTTTTTAACATAGCATTTACAAAATTCCTTGAGATGTTTATTAAGTAAAATATTTAGCAAAGGGTCTATAAATATGTTAGTTTTTAAAGTCTTATTAATTATTTCATGAACAATCCTGTTGTACACAATTTTTTCCTCCATTTTGAGAAGAGTTATTATCTTTGTTCATTTATTCGATTATTATAAGTATGTTTTAATTTTTTAGTTAACCTTTTAGGTGACGAAACAATACTTTATTGTTAGACTAAATTTGTTTTCATATCTTTCTGAATTTATAACATAAAAAGTATGATTATTTTAATGAAAAAAAATGTATAAAAATTTAAGGAAAGCTAAAATGAGATACTTTACAATCATCTGTAATTAAATTACTGATGTATATACTTGCTTAATTCTATTTTACAATGGGCACACACACATATATATATATAAGCAAATGTAGGGTGCTCCATTTTTTTAAACATATGTACAAAGTTTATTTTGTGTTTTTTATTCATTTGAATAGTTTATGTAATATAAGTGAAAAACATTTCAGGGTAAAAAAATAGAGGGAATGGTCTAGTTAGAATGTACATATGTGTTTAATGAAGACTGAGCCACTGCATTTTAATAAATGTAATCTATTTATTATTGTCATTCTTATCTGATGTAAATTGTTATTTATTATAGATTTACTTCTATGTTTATTTTTAGTTGAGATTAAATATATTATAGTGAATATTAATAATATGTAACTGAAGGTTGTATTATTTATTTATCAATTCATTCTAAGTTTATTTTTATTATTTGGAGTGTAATTCTATGAAAGGTATTTTCCTGTAAGTGACTCAGTTAAGATTTTGTGTTTTCTGCTCCTGGTAAAATGTTTAAATCATCTTTTAAAAATACTTTACATCTAAGGGAAAAAAAGGGGTGGTTATAGTACTGCAAGTTGTGGTTGTTAATTATGCATTTACTTTAAAATTTGCTATTTTTAAAATGTGTTTTGCTTAAAAGAAAAGATGTTTTGTATCTCTATAAAATAGATAAATAAATTGGAGGAAGTATAGATAATTTAAGTTCATTATTAGTTTTTTAAGACACAAAAATGTAATGCTTTCCATATAGTAATCACTTTTTAAGATTCACAAAAATCTTGTTTTTTATTTTTTACATTTGACATCTTTATTTTTATGAAGAAATTAATTTTTAAAATGCTTTGAAATTGGAAAATCTGTATTAAAAATGCATATTTTTATTGCAAAGGATGGTAAAAAAAATTATATACATTTTTATATAGAGAATGAAAATTACAATGTAAACATATTCCATTAAAATCCTGTTAATATATTCATACTATAATTTAAATGTTTTCTCCATTTATATTTCTCAACTTATATTCTAGGAAATATTTATCAGTCTGTACAAAATAATAAAAACGTCAGTAAAAGTACTAACCCTTCCCCCTTTAAAATTTTATTATCATGTATATTCCTACTGACATCTGATATATAAAAGATTTAATTTTAAATATACATTGCAAAGTTGTAATCTGTAAAAAAAAAAAAAAAAAAAAATTACAATTTTTAATTAACTTGTAAATAACCTGTAAAATGTCATCACTTCTTTATTTAACTAAAAATTTGCTTTTGAAATTTTGTTTTTTCTTTAAATAACTTTTTGAAATCTGTGGTACTTTATAGTTTTTCCAAGTGCTCTGCATAGTGAATTTAATTCAAGTAGTCCATTGTCTTAAATAATAATTTCTCTCATGCTGTTATGAATAATCTGTTCCACTGCGTACATCAAAAATAAGCATTTTCCCAATGCAATGGAAAGGTTTTGTTCGTGGAAGTTTCTTACTATGTAAACATTATTACAAGAGAAAGTTTGATTTAGAAGACATCAAATAAACTGTGATCTACCAGACCTTATTAACACATGAATACAAAGCAGTCATGTTATTAATTAGTCTTAATATATAGATTGCTTGTTCTAAAGAGCTAGAAATTTAAAGTTTTTTTTTTTTAATTGCAATTTATTGGATCTTTTTAAGTGTTCTTGATTGAAATTTATTTATCATTAGACAATCAAATATTTAATTTTTACGAGCCATCATTATATGTATTGAAACAAGTAAATTATTTCTGAGTGCATATATGTATACATGTTTGTCAAATTTTAAATACTGTACTTATCTTACATTATTGTTTAGGTCATTAAAAAATTAAGGTAGATATTTATGTTTAAGTATTTTTTAACTTAATAAAAATTATTAAATTAGTTTATGGTTTTATAAATCTTTTAAATTTATGTTAATCATCTTGCTAGGAAAAAATTTTTTAACTTTATACCTTAGATATATAAATTAATTACAATTGATCATAAAAAGAACTGAACAAGAAACTGAATTAAAATATAAAGTGTTTGCCTAAGAAAAAGTTTCTTCAAGTTTTATTTGGCATGAATTAATATTTTTTTATTACATAAACTAAAAGAACAAGCAGTGTTCATTCTTGTTTCAAAAATTTGCCTATACCCAAAAGTAATGCATTTGTCAATTATGTATTAATGTATACTAGTGGCTTAATTCATATTTTGAAACTAGCTCTATATTTATTGTCTATTTCTATTTTGGTCTGCGTTAAATTTAAATATTCTTTTTCTAAAAATTTTATTGTGATATGTTCGCATGAAATTATCTAAGATATTCTTATTGCATATCTATCTAAAATAGTAGTTATAAAATTTTAGAAGTGAAACTACAGATAAATAATAAACTTAAAGTATTTATTCTAAAAGGTACTTAAATTCTCATTAATATAAATATTAAAATTTTAGAATTATTAAAGTAAATTAAATAAAATTTGCATTTAATTAATTTTAACAATTCCAATTCCTGGGAAATAATTGAATATTTCAACCTACAAATTACGACTATAATTAAATAAGATTTTGAAATAATTGTTTATCAGAAAAAAATTGCTAACTTTAATTTCCCTAAATGTACAAAACTTGTGTTTCAAACATATTTAACAGCCTATTTGCTGCTCGTTTTCCTTGTATAGTCTTGCTTAGAATCTATCACTCTGTCAGAGAACAGGAGTTTAAAATTTGTTAAATACTAAAGAAATTTTTCTTTCTTTCTGTCTTACAAACTACAAATTATTACTAATTTTTACTTTTAATCTTTGTTTATGAACATTTTTATTAAGTAATAACATTATATATCATTTCTTTTATGCCATATTTACCATTTTGTTATTCTGTCCTGTTTTCTGTGTAACCCATATATTGTAAGTTCATAAAGAACAGCATTTATGTTTTTAATCTAAAAATCAATAATTCTTTAATTTTGTATAACAACTCTCAGCTTAAAACGTATTGAAAAAAAAAAAGAATTTACAACAAATGTCAACTGATTTCTCAAAAAACTCTGCTTTGTATAAGTATAAAGTGTTAAGATATAAATATTTGCTTTGTCATTAGTTTCCCTAATTGCTGGTAAAACTTTTGCTAAATTACTAGAAAGTGGCTCAAATTATATAACCAACCAATAATTAACTAATTAATAAATAAAAAACCAACATTTCGTAAACTAGAAATTAATAATTATTTAATTTCGTATAACAACACTCAGCTTAAAATACTTTTTTTTTAAATCCAACAAATGTCAACTAATTTCTCAAAACCTCTGATTAGTATAAATTGTTGAGATATAAATATTTACCTTGTTATTAGTTTTTCTCATTGCAGATATAACTTTAGCTAAATTACTGAAAAGCTGCTCAAATTATATGTCTTAAGTCCTGTTTCACAAATATTTTGTTTTGGCTCATTTTATAACTAGTGTAGGTTAACTCATTGACCAACTATTCAATTTATCATGTATGTTCTTTCTTTGGAGCTATAAATAGATAAATTATTAACATCTCTAAATAATTGTAATAAATGATAAGACTATCTACATCTAAAATTTGTAGAGAGAAAAGAAATTGGATATGAAAATGATTTGATTAGCAATTAAAAATAAATTAATTCAACAGGTTAAGGAATTTGAAAACCTTGTACAAGGTAATTAACTTGATTTTAAGTATGCTTAACTACTGATGTCTGTTATAAATAATTTGAGAATATATACTGATACATCCACAAGCTGCATATTTTATCCTAACCATGTGGTGAGGGTTACTTTAAGTATTTTTCTGAGGAAATATATTTCAATTAAACAGTAGAAATTATTCAAAAATAAATTTCATAGGTAATCTTTTTTTTTTTTTTTTTAATTTGAACCACAAAATGCTATTTTATATGTACTACAGAGATAGTTTTTATTTTTAGGCAACTAAAATTTTTATCTAATAAAAACAACTATTGAATAAGACATCTTTAGTGTTATTAAATTTATTTAGCTCATTTTAACATAGCAGTTATTTTTTTTTTTTCACCAGTTCCTTTAAAAAGTCAATATTCATTAGCCTTTTTTCTGATTTATGCACACCAAACTCTTTTTTTTTTTTAATATGTCATATCTTGTTTGGTCCTAGTACATTCCATTTGTTATTTTGTAGATAATTTTTATGCTTGTTTTTTTCTGCTCCTGGATAAATATGTGGTTGTGAAAATATATTGCACATCAAATGCATTAGATAAAAATTCTAAATTTTGTGATGTTAGAAAATAGGTTTGATTATGTATGATTATATAATATATTACATAACAGAACCAGTTGACTATTGAGCATATTTTTTTTTCCATTATAGATTTATTTTCTGCTTCAGATGGGCATTTTAAACTTTGTTTAGTATGAATTCAATTAGATTTAGTTGATTAATACTATTCAGTCTGCTCTAATATAATTACTTCATTAAATATGCTGTATTTAATCAATTCAAAGTTAATATCAATTATTAATTTTTACAAAACTGTGTAAAAAAGTATATAGTATAACAATCAGGATGAATATTTAACTACTTAAATGCAAATTTAAATATAAGAAATCCCATAAAATCTTTCCTTTTTACTACATTAAAAGTAATTTGATAATGTTGCTATGTAATATGGAAAGTCATACTTTTATTTCTATAAAAATTCTAAGTCAAGTAAAAATTTCTAAAATAGTAGATTTAAGTAGCAACAGAAAAATAAGTAATTCACAATTGATTAAATATGGTATATCTACCTTTTGCAGAAATTATATTTTGATTATTTAAATCCATTTTTTTATACAAGTATCATCAAGAATACTAGGCAATAAGTGTTTGTATTTATAACACTTTGATGTCCAATTTTCAAGTACTATAATAAACATGCTATGCTAGACAATGATACTAAATAGAGATAAAGCAGAATGCAAAAATTTGTACCGTAAAATTTGCAATCAACTTTGTAATACAGTAATAAAAGCAAAAGATGTACTATGTAACAATTTATGTGTTGTGTGATATATGATTTGTTAACAAATTTTGTTCAAAATAAAATCAAAATAACAATGTTTTTGTATTTGATTTGTAACCTCCTACAAATCTGTATATAAAAATTAGATATAGTGCTTATAAAATGTTAG
This sequence comes from Pardosa pseudoannulata, assembly GCA_032207245.1. Classification (NCBI taxonomy): domain Eukaryota; kingdom Metazoa; phylum Arthropoda; class Arachnida; order Araneae; family Lycosidae; genus Pardosa; species Pardosa pseudoannulata. The sequence continues at coordinate 131,596,280 of CM063505.1, read as the reverse complement.
AAATATCACAAAAAGATCTATTTAAACTAATAATAAAGTTCATAAACATCTGTGATGAGGATTTCAATTACTTTTCCGTAACTGGACACTTTCAAATTGCTGAAATTTTTAATGTGCTTCAAGCTTACATAAAATTAATTAAATCCCTTTATGTTGGTATAAGATTTGATATAATTCATAACAGGCTATTTTGTTGCTATCCTGACTAATGTAAGCATTAATTATACCACTCAAGAGAACCCTTTTAATTTTGATAATCTTCAGTAGGGAGATTTTTATTCTTGTTTCTGACTTCTCTTCCAGTAAGAAGTCGCCCAATATTTAGCCAACCCTTATATTTATCCTGTATTTTCAGTGGATATACAGCAAGATGTTTCAGACATTTGCTACTACTCAAACACAGCACTCTGGTATTCTAGATCTAATAATACAAACTATATAGACAGGGTTCCCACTCTTTTTCCAGAAGAAAAATTAAGGACTTTTCAAGGACCAAAGTAACTTTTTATAAGGACCTACTTGAAATACACAGCATAACGACATAAACCCTATTTCCTGAGCAATAAATTTTAATGATTATGAACCAGACAAGGCATGTTCAATAAATGCCCTATAATATTTCAGAATTAAGTTTTTAAAAATATATAAAAATTCATATAAGATAAATCTATTTGACAAAAACTAATTTTGAAAAATGTACATCTAAAGTTTATTGAGCAATCAAACTAAAAATAAATTGTGAATAAAACACAATATTATAAACAGTACATTCTGAGGGTTTAGAAATGACTCTGATATATACATATATAAATATATATGTGTGTGCGTGCTTCTATATACTAGCTGATTATACCCGACATTGCCTGGGAAAGAAGAAAGTTTTAGACTTTCTATTACATTCAATCCAAAGAAAATAAAACTTCCATAAATAACCGAAATATCTACAAACCCCCCACCCTCCATGCTTCGTTTAATTAAAATCTGCTTGACTGTTAGCTCTTAGAAAAGGGCAGCTGACTTTATACTTTAAACCTTTTCAATATGCAAAAGATTATTTATTTGTCAAATAAGTTTTCTAGCTTGTGACCATATAAAAAATACTAATAATCTAAAAGTATTTTTATAATTTTTTAAGGATATCAAGGAAAGGAATTTTGAATTACTACAGTAATATCCTGACAGCATATATGTATTTGAGGATTTTCTTTACCATTAATACTGCACTTTTGGTTAGAAAATGTAAAAGAATGTTATGAACTTTCTTTTGAACTGAAATATTTATTTACTATTTACAACAGTGCAAAGTCACATACATAAATAATTTCATTTTGAAAGTTCAATGGATTTCTTTTTTTGTATCAGAAATTTTTTAGTTTAAGTTTAGTTTTGTAACTCAGCAAATTTTTCTTTTATATCTTTCCTCAAAAGAAATTGATAGTGTTCCAATTTCAAAATTAAGGAGTTTTTAAGGACCTTTGATGAAAATTAAGTAGTTTTAAAGGGCCCTTAAGAATGAAAGCTAAAATTAAGGAGTCCTTAATGACTTTTAAGGACTGTGGGAACCCTGATAAGAGATAAGTGAATGATTATGCACAAGTATTCTATTTTTAAAAAAGGTCAGCATAACTACAGCCAGTAAATTGAAATGCAGTAAAACTCCCCCTACACTGTTATTTTTAAATAAGAGTGGCCTCCAAATAATACATCTTAACCCTCTATTGGGTGCAATTGTACTGACATGCTTCCTTCTCCAGTCCAAGGATTGATAGCAATCTGCATGACGTTTTGAACTCCCCAATTTTAGTTGACGCTCAATGTTTCATAGAGTGCAGTTATTGTAATATTGATTCTAGACACATTTCATTCATATCCATCACAGATTTGAAAGTTTTTTTTTTTTTTTTATCCCTATTAGAAATATGTCTATTTTTTCTACCTAGCTTTCAGGCTCATGGCCCAAAAAATATTTTCTCTTGTATGCTTCAGATGTTTCACTATGACTCAGGAATTTTATATTCCATCTTATCAGTCAGTCCTCCTGAATAAAATAAGATTTTATTAAAAATATTTGACAAGCTTCTCAGTGAAAGAGGATTTGAAGGAAAAGAACACTGATTCTTGGATGAAGATGTGGAAAAGTAAGAAATTCAGAAAAGGAGCAAAATAGTGAGGAGATCATAATAGAAATAGAAGCAGGGGTTAACTTTTGTCAGACAAAACAATAAACAGACCATGTGGGTTAAAATTTCACCCAGGAGAAATGTATATGAATGAGCTAACTATATATAAACTTGTCTTCTTAGAGTTATGCAAAACACTAAGGATGCTCAAACTCCCGGCAATTATTGCAATAGTTTATTCACCAATAACTTTAAATACAGTCACTAAACAAATTTTCTAAAAATAATAGACATGTTTACACATCTCTATTTTGCAACAATTTTATTCCCCCCTCTCCTTAAACAGCCACAGAAAGGTGAGTTTACTTTTAGTATATTAAAATTAATGAATATTAAATAACTACAACTGCCTTATTTGAGTCTATCAGCCCCATTTCATCTGTTAGTAGCTCTGATCATGTGTTGGATTTAAAATGCTACAGTCTAATGGGATTTGAACCCAAATTCTGGTACTGAAGATCGGCGTTACTTGACCTAAATACTTGCATGAAAGCTGATCCTTGAATAATGATTTCAGAAAAGTTTGTATTTTATTCCAAATTCATTTGCAAATTTAAAAAAACAGCACATCGTTATGTATAGCTGTTTACCTTTTTAAATTGCAACAAAATTGCATCCACAAATCAATAAATCAGAAAGAAGCTAATTGAAAGCAGTATTGTATAGCAGAGATCTCCCAAAGCAAATGTCCATATTAGGTAATATTTGAGACTAATAGACTCAAATATTAAGTTAAATAGCAGAAATGACAATGTTTGAGTCAATTAAATGTTTTATAACAATCCAAATTTCAAAATAAAATATTCTATAACTCAGCTTCTTCATAAATATTAAGTTGAACCAAACTAAATAGTACTTTTCAAATGAATCAAAATCTAGTTTTATTTGTCAAGAGGTTAATGAAATTTTGTAGAACAAGAAAGATTTTATTTCTTTGAAGACATCAGCTTAGAGAAAAACAAAATGTTGGAAGACAGAAAATGAAGATCTAGGAATTATTTCAATGGATTACCAACTATTTATTTAGGAAAACTTAACAATTTGTGGTATTGCTGAGTTGAATTGGTGAAAAGGGATAATGAAAAAAATGCTAATCTGGTGGAGATTTCAATCAGCACATGATTCGATCTTGTAAAGCAGAGAATGTTTGGACTGAACAGAGGAATATTTTTTACTCAGTGAAAAATTTGCTTAGATAAGAATTTTATTGGGTTTTTTTTTTGCCTAATATTTAATAAACTTATGATTTAAAATATTAAATAATGACAAAAACAGAAAAATTGTATATCACTTTATTAAGAAAATGACAGATACAGGTGATTCTTTACAGAATGCAAATGACTATGTTTAGGATAAATTTCAAACAGTATTGAAACAAAAATAAAGATAACAGTAGAAAATGATAACAAAACCAGATGCTTACACTCTTCTAAAAATTGTGTGAACTATATGAAACATGGGTTTATGAAGATGCAAGCCGTTATCATACATACGTACATAACATATATACCCAGCACTGACACAACATTACTCTTTTTTTTTCCAATATCATTCAGATAAAACTTAGAAGTAAAACAAAACATGACACATCACTGATGACATATACATCCTTTATATTATTTTCAAAATGTTCAAAGTTAATTAATTTTCTTCCAAGGCTCAAGTCTTCAGAGTTTGCACATAAAGCAATAAATTTAAAATCTGCGCATCATATTTGAATTGAAGCGGTCCACTGGAAAATGTCCTGCCATCGGTGCCATCATTTCATTCCCAGGTGCTCCTCCAAACACCATCGGGTTAGGAGGGTGTCCAATATTTGGGGGGTGGCCAATATTCATGCCAGGTTGGCCTCTTGTATGTTCAATAGCTCCCCAACGCTCCTGGGGAGGCTGATCAATACGACCCCAGTTTTCTGGAGTTTTGTTCACAGGAGCCCACTGAGAATTTCCCATAGGTGGAGGATTGTCAAATTTATTCTGCTCCCGCTCTGGTGGACCACCTTCCCAAGGATGAGGGCGATCGAAATTTCTTCCTCTGTCATTAAAAGAATTACGACCAGGTCTATCAAAATTACGATCCCTACCTGGCTTACCTTTCCAGTCATCCCTTCCCCTATCAGGAACATCACGAGAATTTCTACTGCCCCTATGAAATGAGTCATGTTCATGTCTTCCATCTCTACGATTGGACATATTAAAAGTAGGTGATATGTCTCCGCCCTTAGATCTTCCATCAAATCTATCACCACGTCGATCTGAAAACACCCCACGATCTCTTCCATAGTCATAGCTACAAGATACATAAAATAATTTTACTGTGAGCATCAATAGTCATAAATAATCAATGGGCATTAAACAAATTTGATTACTATTGAAATATATTCAATATTAGCTTGCTCAATTACACATTAATAAACACAGGAAGTCAGTTTTAATTATTCATCAAAATTGAAGCAGAATTTAAAAGTATATTCAGCTACTTATTACATTTCACTAGGAATTAAGAGACATGATTCAAAACAGAACATAATGAAAACTTGCCTGTCAGGCTCTAATGAACTGTCCCGTCTTGGACCAGCATGACGTTTTCGTTCATCCCAAAAAGGGTCAAGGTCTTTGCGAGGACCATCAAATCCCCGCTTACTGCCTCGCCTATCTTCCAATCTAAACCCATATCAAGAGTTTAAAAAATTTAATTCAATGGTTTAAAATTTTAATTATTGCAATAATTTAAATAAAAAATGCACACAGTTTTTTAGGAAAGGAAATTCTATGTATGTGTGTATGTGTATATATATATATATATATATATATATATATATATATATATATATATATATATATATGAAAAGGAATGTCAATAATTTCTATGTAGCCCTTTTTCCTTGTTGGTAATCTTGTAGATTTTGCAGACATGAGATACTAATAATTTATGCAATATTGAATTTAAAAAAAAATGCACCAAATATTTAAAAAAAAATAAAGCACAATAACTAGCAAATACTTAAGTAATTTGTAACAAACCCAAAAAATGGTAGAACAGTCTGAGACGACAGGTTGAAATAGATTTAAATGTAGTTTAGGATAGAAAATACAATTCTAAAGATTAGTTGCAATGAGCACCAAATCCGAAATTCATACAAATGTGATCTTATAATTTAATCTTTAATAATATATCTTATCAAATGCATTACATAAAGCATGAATTTAAAAAGTTTATATACTTATTAGAGGAAAAATAATCATCCTGCATGTTAAACAACAATTATTCTGATAGCCCTTTTTATTCCTTTCCATCCCAATTCCACTTAATAACATAAGATAAATCCATTAGTACTAATACCTAAAAAACAATGTAAATTTAAATAAAAAGCATGTAACTGTAATTCATATTTAAATACTTTAAGAAAGAACAGTTTTTAAAAATTCCTAGATGTTCTTGAGCACTGACGATCTTTAAGTACTTGGCAATAGAAATTTTGCATCTTAGAAAAAATTGCAAATTTTAAACTACAAAGTAATTAACAATTATATTTATGCAAACACTACACAAATGTTCAAATATTGTTTTAAAACTTACGTCATTTGAGTTCTTTTTCGTAATTCTGCTTTCTCCCTTTCAAGTTTTTCTCTTTCAAGCCTTTGCTTTTCCCTTTCTAACCTTAGAATTTCTGATCTTTCCCTCTCAAGTTTTTCTCTTTCTATCCTAAAAGAAAACATACAATTGGAATTTATTGTAAAAGAACAACATTCTTGTAGTCTCATAAAATAACAAATTTTTTTTCCTAAATAAAACTTTTATACATAATAGTTCAAAATTATAAAAGCAACTAAATATACTTTAACAGTCTAAATTAATTAATCTTTTTAGTTAAATAAAGTTCTATTCAAAATTGTCTAAATATGCACAAGGGAAAATGCAAAAACATTATGAAACCCAAGTACTTTGTTTTCTAGATTAAATTATGGTAAGAAACCAATAACATGCTGACTTTAGAATGGTTTGGTCTGGAGAACTACATTCTACTGTTTCATCCACAAGGACTAATGAGACCGAGACCTACTGCTTAAAGATGACTCCAAATGGCTACAAACATACAAGCAAGCAGCAGGATTCCAGCCCACTAACTCTTGTACCAAAGAACAGCACTCTACCATTCAGCTGAATTTAGAATGGAAATTATAACTTAAAATGGAATTATCAAAGCAGTAGTCATTTAACTGATTATTAACTAGTGTTACTTTTAAAACAAAAGATCACACACAGGCCTCAACAACCAATATTTTCTTATTTTCCATGTTGTACACTGCCTCAAACCAAAATATTTTACAGAATTATAGTGAATTATAAAAAACATTTTGGAAACAAATTTTTTTATCTTAAGACAATCAAATATTGCATCTAGATTTAAAGTTGTGTCCAAGTTTATATAAAATTCTATAGTTCATATAACACTATTTTTTCTTGGGGAAACTGGTATAAAAATATACTTTTCACTGAAACAAGGATTTCAAAACCAAACCAAGAAGTGCAGGAGGGGATTTAAAAACGTATATCAGAAATTCATGTATAAAGGAAAATGTCTATATTAAAAGTACTAGAAGTTAAAGTGCTAAAAATATCTATGGAGACATAATTGGATTTGATAAGGAACTATTTTATGTTGATTATGCACTTTGTAATGTTAAGACCAACACAGCTAGTTATGATGAATCACTTACAGAAATTGAAATATGCCATGTCAAGAAGTTTATACAAATGTTTTAGCAGCAATTTTTTTCTCTTAAAAAAGTTTGTACCTGAGTATCATTAATATACCTGATATGGCTTCCATATATGCAAAGTTTATTTTAAATATTGTGATTATGGAAAATGCTTAATTTGGGCTTATGTAACAACTGAAATCAACATACTAAATATTCATATAAATTGAAATATATATATAAATATATATATTTTTTCATGCTATTAACCAGTCAATTATTGTCAATGAAGTTTCCCATAAAAGTTTCAAGAACTAAAATTATCAGTATGAAATTAAGAAAATTTACTACTTTTGAGAATATAGACATTACATACAAATAAAACATGTATGAAATATACAATGGTAATACAAGATTTTCAATAAGAACCTCAAGCATATTTTACCATAGCAGTATAAATTTTTACCTTAACCGTTCTCTTTCCCGCTCTAACCGCATTGATTCTTCTTTATTTTTTCTTTCAATATCCCTCTGCCTTAAAATGTCTGAAAATCTTCTTCGATCAGGTGAATCCCGATCCCTACTCCTGTCTCTGCGATGTCGATCCATCTGTAGATTCAAATAGACAATGAAACATCAAGACGATATACAAGTAATATTAGTTTAAAATTTAACTCATAAAATTGTCTGAAACAGATGTATAGTAAATACTAAAGACAGCAAGTGTGTAACTTATGAGAAAAATGTGATAAATTGACTATTTCATTATTTTAATTATAAAGCATCCAGTTGCATTTCGGATATTATTTTAAGAAAACCAATCTTTAAATATTTATTAACATATTAACTAAGTATTTTAAGACAATTTTTGTAAGCTACAAGAAATTAAAAAAAATATTTAGAACAAAACATGTAATTTTTACTATTTTATCTTATTTTCCTCACTGAATTTATGAAACTAAGAAGGGATTAGATTTAAAGACAGAGTATCAAATATTTCCAAATTTTTATACTTTCAAAAATACCATTCTAATTAATGCATCTATTTTCTAGTTTAATATTAAAGTAAAAATATATAGAGAGAGAAACATAAGAAAGAGAAATAAAATATCTTCATACATTGTAACTTACAAAGGAGCTTCGTGACATAAACGGTCTAAAGGCAAAGCTTCGGCCATATCCACGCCTAATAAAGCCACCACGAAAGGTTCTCCTCTCTCGGCTTCTATTCCTCCTTTCACGAAATCTTTTCCTATCACGAGACCTCTCTCGTGATCTATCAGACCTATCTTTCTCTCTTGAGGGTGTGCGCTTTTTACCATCCTTCTTTGCTTCCACACCTAACAAAATAAGAAACATATTATGTAAAAGCAAAGAAAGTTTATATTTTGACTCTCAAAGAATCCTAAAATAACCTGATCTGCACATTTTTAAATTTAGATTAAATGACTTTTTAAAACAATATATGTAGCAATTTAACTTTGTTTTTGTGATTAATTTAAAAATTGATTTGTTCTATGAGTGAATACATATATATTGTAGCACAAGAACATTTCCATCGTACTTCATTAAATTCAGTGTTTATTTCAGTTTGTGAAATTAATATACAGTTACATTTAATCTCTTCTTATATAATTGTTCATTATTTAATTTGGTTTTAAAGCAATATTCTGTCCATGTATAAAAATGTCTTTGGCATCCATTTAAGTTGATAAGGGTTATGCAGAAGTTCCTATACATTGGCTCCAGTTTCATTTATAATTTCAGTTTAATATGTGTAACTTAGATTTGAAACAACTTCAAATTTTAATAGAATTTTATCACCAAGCAAGCCATGGGCAAACTTTTAGCAATACTAGAAATTTAAAAACTCATCCCCCCCCCTCCAAAACACACCGAAAAAGACTTGAAACTCTTGCTCCATAAAAGAAATGTAAAAAATTAGCATGCAAAATTCAAAATGTTAGAATTTCTAAAATATTTCAAAGCTAATAAAGGAATATTATTAATAAAAAGAAGTAAAACTAACAGACTACAAAAATTTAATAACTTTCAAAATACATTTCAAATTTAAGAAAACCTTGGGGAGACAAAGACCTCTTGCAATATAAACAATCTTAAAATAAACTTACCGTTATCTTTAATAGATTCAGTTCCATCTTTACTTTTTTCATCTATTTGAAAATTTTCACCAGACTTCTTTTCAGTTTTAGTTTTGTCAATTTTCTTTTCAGATGTTTTTAATTTATCAGTCTTTGTTTTCTCAGTTTTTGAACCATCAGCCTTTTCACCAGTTTTTTCAGATGTTTCAGTTTTACCTCCTTTAAGAGAAAAATAACAGCAATATAGAGATGAAACCATAATTAGGATATGTTACTTATTAGAACCAGATTTTGTTGTCAACATTAAAACAAACAAAAAAAATTTTAAACAAACCTTCAGTGTTTTCAGTCTTTTCGGATTTCTTTTGTGGACCTTTTGCTTGAATATTTTTAAGATCAGCTCTTTTAATTGATCCTGTTGGTTCCCTTGTTGTCTAAAAAGATTTTAAAAAATAATGAGATAAGAAATGTAAATAACAAATATGCTTTTATGTTCAAAAACTCATTAAACAACTTACTTTTTCAACTGTTATGATACGCCCATGAAGTTCAGTATGGTTAAGTTTTTCAATACAAACTAGAGCCTCGTCACTTGAAGCCATTGTGATGAAACCGTAACAACGAGTACCAGGTGTTTTAGCATTTGTAACAATTTTAGCTCCAGACACCTGACGAAAGAATAAAGATAAATACTTTAACATACCTGTTAACTTGAAAAAATCTAAAAACGCAAAATAATACATGAACATTTTTAAAGAATTTTATGTTACAGTGAACAAAATTTTGTGCAGATTTAATTAAAAGTTCATTATACAACATATATCACAATTTTAAACAGCCATGGTAGCTAAATCACAAAGGGAGCAATCTCATGTAGGTTTGAGGCTCTAGCCAGCCTAAGATCTGCTATGTTCATTCATTAATGAAGACTGGAGCACATTCTCTTTTACAAATTAATCAACAGTCTCATTAATGAATTGATCACCTTTTAGCTTTAACATACATGGAATAAATTAATAAAAAAACTTAACATTCAAAAATTTTGAAATTTTTTTTAATAAATATGCTAGTCTTGTATTTTTTTAAAATTTCATCATTAAAGAAAATTTGTTAATGATATAATTATATGTTATAAAATAATTTAATACATTCAGATAAAAGGCTTTCCTTTCTTCAGGAGTTGCAATGCCTATAATAGTTTCAGACATTTCTTTGTGTTTATTCTAGCAAATGGTAATGATAGATACAGTTTTAATTTTTAGGGAAGATGGTTTCCGTAACTTTTCTAAATAGAAAAGTTCACTTGATACAAAGTAAATACCCCGGAATTTACCTTCAAATGAGATTGAGAGTGTAACATTGTGTTTATTCTCTGAAATGTCAAGATGATTTTGAATAAAAAAGTTGCAGGCTTTATTCTCAAAGGAAGAGACACACAAATATTTTTACTTCACTGTTAGTAATTTTCAATGTAGATGCCATTTTGAAGATATATGAGCAATATTTTTCTTGCCAGCTTTTACTACTAGTCGCTTTTTTGGATGGATTTTCAATGCTGCTATTGGGACTTAATTTTACCTTTCCTAGGACTTCATTATTCCTTTTACACAATGCACTGCTTTTTTATGTATTTGGATTCTAAATCAGGAGACTTCTTTTTTAATCTAATATTTTAATAAAGAAACAGACACATTACCAGACTTTTGTGCTTTTAAAGACTACTCAATAAAGGACTCCACTGGTCTATTATATGCATTAAACAATTAGAGAAAGCCAATGCATACATTTGTTTCAGTATTTTCTTATCAAGAACAATTTGAAAGTTTTTCTAAGCTTCTTTTAACATTTTTAATTAAATCATAATAAATGTTAAGTACTTCATTCAGATTACAAGGTAACACAGCAGCACATTTTTTCATGCAAGATTTGTCAGATGACCAGAGCATCCCATACTTTTTGTTTACTTTTAAAAAATGCTACATCATTTATCAAAATTTAACAAAATCAAAGAAACAGCACTACATAAAATGTACAATGTCAACAATGTTCAACCTAGTTGCAAGAAAATGTCATATTTCCCTTAGTATAAGAATTTAAAGCCACACCTATTGAGAGACGATCAGATTTTTTAATCAACAGGTAACAAAGTGGGTGAGATGATTTATCTTCCTGAACTCATTCTATATGTATAATTAAATATCATGGTATTGAATCTTGATTTCATTTTAATAACTGTGTCAAACTTATAGTTTAGCAGATTTATGGCACATGGAGAGAAACATTTAAATAATGTACATTTGCATACAATCAAATTTTTCAATTTTTCAGGAAAGTACCAAGAAAATATTAGAAAATGCATACAAATTAATGCAATTAAAGCACAAAGTCAAAATGAAAAACTAAAATGGTTACATTTTTCGCCTAATGCGAGAAAGTTGACAGGTAGGCTTTAAATATAAATACAACAAACCTTTCAAATATTTTGCCACAAAATCATTAACAATCCAAATGAAGCAGTCAATATTTTCCCAAGGAGAAAAACTATTTTTAACACATTGTATTTATGAAATAAAACTACACTCCCTTTTAATAATATTCTATGCTATGAATTAAGTTTTTCTTTAAATGTCTGAAACAAATTCTTAAAAGTATCTTCCTGTTATAAATTTCATTAATTCCACCATGGGTCACAAAATATCACTAGCATGCAGTGGTTTGGCCACTCTTAAGTAAGAATAAATTGCGGGAAAAAAGACATATATCATCTCGTTAGTGAAAGAAGGATAATGAAAAATTTTCCAACTAAGAAAAAAATATTTACTAGAATGTTAAAATCATATTTTTCAGAAGTATACAGAAACTCATGTTGCATATTTATAATGTTTGTTGATCTCATTAATGACAAATTTTGAATTCTACAAGTATTTTAAAACTAAATTCAATTATTTTATCTGCTATTTAAGTACTGAATAAAAATTAATAACTCACCTTTCCAAATTTACTAAACAGAGCTTTGAGGTCATTGGCTCTAGTTTTTTCAGCTAAACCACTGACCCATAAATTTTTACTACTTGCAGCTACTCTTTTCACAGAGTCATCTAGAAGGACAAACAAACATTAACCAAATCACAATATCTTTAGTTTCAGAAATTGAAATAAATATTAAATAAAAAGGTGCATTAGAACTTAGAATCAATTTATCTCTCCTTAAAAAATTTGATTATATTATTAAACAATTTAACAAAATGACTAATATATATGGTTTAAAAACATATATATTAGTTATTCTACTACACATTACCTTAGGTTAAAAATCGAAAAAAGGGGCTGAATAATTTTGAATGTTTGACAAAAATTGCAACGAATATAGGTTTACATTCCATCACACTAATTTTATTAAACTTTTAATCACTGTTCTGTTTACATGCCAATTCTGACTAAAACTTTCTATTTAAACAAATCTAGAAAATAAATTTAAAATTTTAATAAATACATAAGATTAAAACCTATTTCTGTATAAAATTCTACTTAGACATTACCACCTGAATTAATAAAATAATTGCAAAATATATAAATTTCAAACTTTAAATTCATAAATACCAAAATTCTATCTTAAAAAGACCAACTGACAAAAAAAAAAAAAAGAAAAAGAACTTAAATATAGGATTATTTTTAATTAATAAGAAGCAAGCCTAGAAATAGACAGGTAGGATGCCCTGTTACAGGTATACACCCTATCTCTGGAATCTTAATCACACAATCTAGGATATGTGTGAAAAGAGGAAAGTGTGTTAATCACACTATTCTTTATTGAAATAAAAGTTTTCCTTTGGAATATGATACAGATTTCTCTCTAATTCAATTAGACAACATGATTTCATGGTTAACTAAGATGGACATGCAAATATAACTCTTCAATATTTCTTTTAAGACTCGCCTCATAGCATCACAAAAATATTCTTATTAAATATTTTAATAACATTTAGCCTTTTATCACAAGAAATTTAAATTATTTTTTATACTAGTTTACCTTATTTCAAGCATATCTTTTACTTTCATAAATTCTACACTAGTTTCATGCAGCTTCCAGCCCAAGCAGTGCTATGGCCACCTTATAAATGCACACACACACACACACACAAATATATATGTATGTGTGTGTGTGTGTGTGTGTGTGTGTAAAACCAAAAAATTAAGTACAAGCAATTCTTGAATTCAATTTCATTTTTCCTCTCTTAACTTATATAAAGTTTGTTTTTTTTTTCACACAGAGAATACATAAGAGCATTGCAGAATACTTTCAACTAACATTGGGCTTGTGGATTTACATATGTAAGACTCTGTGCATTTGGTTTACAATTTGCAAATTTACCACTATGGCATATCTGAAAATGATGATTAGTTACCAGTAGTTCTTATTTGTTGTAGGATCGATCACCTTAAAATAAAAGATTTTGCTCTTGCTACTGACTGTGTTGGTTTACAATTTGCAAATTTATCACTATGGCATATCTGAAAATGATGATTAGTTAACAGTAGTTCTTATTTGTTGTAGGGTCGATCACCTTAAAATAAAAGATTTTCCTCTTGCTACTGACTGTGTGTGTACTGAATACCGAGATTTAATGGAGAAATTATTTGTACCACATACACACATGATTATATATATGTACAGAAAAATGACAATCTTAAAAATATATATAAATTTACTAGATTCAATAAATTCAGTTAAATATGGAAGATACTAAGATAAAGAAAAAAATACTATACTTGAGATTAAAATGATCGATCGCTTTCCAGAAGCATCTAAAATAAACAGAAAGAAAACTAAGATTCAGATATACACAAAAGGTTTTACACATATAAAATACATTAAAAATTCTAAATTGTAACATAAGGATCACACTGACTAGCCAAATGAAACTTAGAATAAATTATAGCATATCCAGTAGTTGATACTGATGCCTGGTAAAATTTGGATTAAAAGTGTATTACTCCTTTAGTGTCCAAATAACTACAAAACTAGCTAACCAAGATTGAAAAATTCATACTTGTTTTTTACTTATAATTAACAGAAAACTTATTCAAAAAATTATTGTAGTATTGCATTAAAATTTTATGCTTATAAAAGTAAAATTTCAGTTAAATTATTACAAAAGCAAACTTTACTCTTGTCTACCTTTATAAAATACTAGTCAGTACTATACAGAGTAAGAATATACTTTAATTTCATTTAAAAAATATTCTTACGATAGAAGGTTTCTTCAATAATTGTTCATAAAACATACCACAAAAACAAACATTTTCTATGTACAATAAATCAAACCATTTTAAAAATTAAAATGAAATATATGCTTAAGACTGCATTTCTAAATCATTTATACAGTGATAAAAATGCAACAAAATCTTTTTTAAAAACAACTTTATATGAAGACAAAATTATTTCTGGTCTACATATTTTGATAACAGGAAAAACGTTTTCATTATAGGACCACTTTTTAACTTTTTGTCAAAGAGTACTTGCCTGAGGGAATATGGAATATATGGAAATTTGGGGGAAACTATACATGTAAATGATAGATATATATAGATGATCACCTTAAAAATAGCCACTTGCATAATTTGTTTTAAACAGATACAGGTCTACTATAAAAGATATGCCAGCATTCAATCAACTCTGTCCGGAGCAACAGCGTGGTTTTAAAATTAAACATGCTACCCACAAAGTAAACACGTATACAATTTACATACATAATAAAACAAATTTTAAAATAATACAGACAAATTATATATAATTATATATTTTATTAATTTCTGTGCAAATTAAATAATTAAAAATTAACATACTATTAAAGGTAAATTAAAATTTATGCGTTTAACAATGTATAAGTAGATTTTTTAGCTTTAAAAAGTTCTTTTTCAGAAAAATTCTTCTTATAACAACATTGACCCTGATTAAAATATTTACATTTAACTATCATCAGAGATTCTAGAGCTCGTCTTCCCAAATTTCACCTAAATTCAGGTTGGTTTTTCGCACAGTGCTGAAAACTCTTTCACATGCAGCATTACTGTGTGGGAAGAGCAATATATTTAGCATTATTTTTGGTAAAATTTTGTATTTTATTGCTGCATTGTGATCTCTTAAACAACTGATTTTATGCCAAGCTGTATCTGAGCGTTCACAGTTTAGAATTTCCTTGCTAAATTTGTCCATTTGGTAAAGATTAAACTCTGATTCAAGTTCATCTGACGCATTATCAGTAAAGATATTGAAACATTCAAAGAACTAAACTTAGTCTGAGCTCTTATACTGGTACCTTCAACTTCAGCCTGCATCAACATTTCATCTCTCAGAGGAAATTTTTTAAGCATATACGCACATGCTTCTGAATATAGACATTTCGCTGTAGGTTAGGCCTATTTAGCAATATTTATTTGCTGCAAATAGCTGAAAAAAGAATTATGAAAAGAAATTCTTCAGAATTCCTTCAGAAATTACGAGATTTGATAAAATTGACGAAATATTTCCCCCGAAACAAAATTTTCCGGAGCAATTTGAGGAGTGTGCGGAGTTACCAATTTTTATCATTTCTCCGGAGCAACTCCGACAAAACTGGAGCAGTTGGCATGTCTGCTATCATGTAATAGATTTTTTTTACCCTAAAGAAATTTAAAATTAATAACTTTGTTGGTTTAACATATTTCTTTTACATAAAAGAGAAAAACCAAAATTACAAACTAATAATAAAAACTTAGATGACTATTCCATTCAAAGAAAAAAATGTTTCTAAAAAGAAAAACTTCCTTTTTTTTTTCCAAAAGGTTTATATAACAGTTTATCTTTAAAACGATAATAAATACCAATAGCTATTAAAAATAAAGTAATGGTTTTCCAGAAGGAAAGAAGAGGGAGAAACATGAGAAATCAGCACTTTTCAACATCATTCATAACAAAGATTTTTACAACAAAGTTTCTTCTTTCACAACACTTTTATATTTTTAAAGCAATACTGTATAAACTTAAAAGCTATAATAGTATATAGAAAAATACAAATAGGAACACAATAGTTCAATCAAATTCCACCACCACACACAGGCCTAAAAAATGTAATCTCTCTTTTATTTACGATAATTTTCTAACTTTTTATTTACTATAATCTGACTATATATTATATTTTTGTGTACCTAGGAAATTTGAGAAGCTAAAAAAAATAAACATAAGAAAATGAAATAATACATACCTTTCTCTGAGTTTTCCTCTTTTTCATTACTGCTTTATTAAAGAAAAAAGAAGAAAAATTAGGATTCATAGGTAATTTTTAAGCATAAATGCTTAATTATAAAAACTGTGAATTAAAAGTGTAGTTCTAAGAATACTCACAAATTTTGTTATAATTACCTAGAGCCATAAGAAAATTCACATAATTTTATTTTCCTTTATAAAAGAAGTGTAATGTGGGGAAAAATTTAAAGCTAGCAAATATATGTAAATGACTGTCACAAGTCAAAAAAGAGTCTGCAAAATATTTCAGAAATACTTCTCTTAAAACTGATCTATCAAAGTAGTAATATCCAAAAAATTTTCAATAGAAGATTTAGAACAAATGAAATTACCAAGAATTCAACACTCTTTCTTGCCTAAAGACCCACTTTTAATGAAAGTAGACAATGTGACCTAAAACTAATAACGAAAGAATATCACAAATGAAATTAATCACGACTTTAACAAAATCTTATAAGTATGAAATTATTCTCAAGTAGTAACATGAGCTTTACTGATACAAATTAAACAAGCGAAACAAATTATTCCGTGTCAAAAGTTTTTTATTCTTTACATCACTAAAACAACTTCCATTTGTAGAATATATTCAGAGCATTTTTATTTTACTTTTTTATTCCAAACTTCAATCACTCATCTGGAGACAAAAAATAATGCTCAATATTCATTTATTCAATCCTTTAGAAAATAATTTTCTTGACAAACCTTACGATGAAATTTTAGAAAAACTAAATCTGTAACTGGAATAGGTTGAATTCCATTTTATACTAGAGATGAATGCTTTCTCTAATCCCTATATTCTCGAACACTTTTAAAAGGAAATACCACAAACGTAAAAACCAGTCCAGAAAACCTGATAAAACAAGATAAATCAACTTAGTTTCATCTAAAGAAAAAAAACATTGACCATCAAGTCTTGCACAAAAATTGCATTTGATCTATAATTTGTACAAAATATTTAAAGACAAGTGTGCAATAAGTAACCTATATCAGCTGGAAAATTTAAATTATGAAGATAATCTTAAAAACTACAGAAGTGGACAACTTTAATTCAACTGAAACCTAAGATAACCAAATTGTCACATTTAACTGATTTACTGTAGTCAGTAGAATATTCTATTTTATTGTACAAGGGGAGAAAAATTCAAGAGCCCCAATTTTGATTCTTATAAATGAATTTCATCCCATTGTTCCTCAAAATATTTCTCCAAGGTAATTAAAGGAAACTTCTCATCACAGAACACTGCTGTCTGCATTACTTTGAAAAAGATTCTACAAAACTTTCCTTCATACTTTTTAAAAAAGATTAAAACAACCATCTTAAGTTCTTATAATACTCTAAACAATTTATGGTAATAGAAGAAATTATTATAAATGAAAACATGTGAAGCTAAAGAATGAAATAAATTTACTTTGCACCTTGAAACTAAAGAATGTATTCTGAATTAAAAAAAACGAACCTCTTTTGCTTGCTGGCAGTTGATGTATCTGAAGAGATGTTTTCTGTACTGGAGTTATCTTTCTCTGATCCTTTATTATTAGTTTTTGATTCACCTTTTTTACCACCACTGTCATGTGATATCTTTTCATCTGTATCCATTGGTTCAACAGAATTTTCATCAACACTAACATTCTTTGAAGAATTATCTGCTGCTGAATCATCAGTGTTTTCTTGTTTGCTTAAATCTTTTTCATTCTGAGATGAATCCACATCACTCTGGTTTTCTGCTTTTGTCTCCATTTCAGAATCCTCGCCACCTTCTGATTTTTCTACTGAATCATTATTATCAGTAGATTTTCTTCTTGCTGAGTCCTCTTTATTAACGTCTTCAATAACTGGAGCTACATCAGATGCAGCTTCTGACTTTGAAGGTTGAGAAGTGTTTACAGAGCTTGCTTTAGAACTATCTTCATCACTTCTATTACACTCAGCAGTTTTCTGCACTTCTAAATCACTCGCATTTTTCTGGCTTTCTGCTTTTTCAGCCTCTTGGGAGTCTTCCTTCACTGATTCTAGTGTTAAAATTTAATGGCAGGGTTATTATAATGAGAGGTAAATTAAGTACCGTCAACAACTAAATCCCATGGAAAAATACATCCAAATGGAAGTATAAACCAAATCTTATATAATTCATGAATAAAGTAGGTATGTTTGCTAGCATTTTATAAAATAAGAGAACAAATTACTCATTAAATTAAAAGTTATAAAAACAGTATAAAATGAAATGTAAACAATACTAATGGTAACAAAATTAAATTCCATAAACCTACCTTTACGATCTTCCTCTTCTTCCTGAAATACAAATAAAATAATGAGAAATGAAATTTTATACTTTGGAATATATGTAATTATTTTAATTAATAAAACATATCCAATAATTAAAAGTAAGTTTCATTTAACAAATTAGCAATTTTATGACTAGAAAATATCAAAGAATTAACACAAAATTTATATGTTACTAGAAATGATAATGAAACTGTTAACACAACACCCTTAATTACTAGAAATATTTAAAATTTTAAAAAAATGTTGGATAAATTACCAAAGTATGTTTTAAAGGTGTCACAAACTAAAAATATTAAAACATTTAGGTACAAGAAATATTAAATTTACGAAGTATTGAATTTTTTTTTTTAATTATTATTATTATTAATATCAGGAAATTTAGCCAAGCAAATTAGATTGCAGCATGAAGGCAGTTATACAAGCTGGAGTTATAAACATCTAGGAGAGAAGGGTATACCTAGACAACTGATATGTCATCTGCCAGCAGTAATAGACACAGAAAACAAGCAGAAAAAAATTAACATAACTAAATATACAGTTTATTATCTAATCCACATCAACAAAACTATCATGGTCATCTAGATTAAAGGAAGCGTCCAAATTGTCAACCACAAGTCCTGACGCAGGTCCCACATTTTCAGTGCATGAAAACATGTGCATTCTCAATCCAGGTGAGTAAACCAGCAGATACTGCACTGCATGGAACTAAGTTCTCTGCAATGTCAATGAAAGTGTTGTACACAAGCAACTTCATATGCCTCACAGAAGCAGTCAAAAAATGATACATGTAGGGATCAAGGTGGCCTTATGTACTTACTGATCCTCTTGGCTGAATGTGACGTAAGTAATTACTGACATCACTGTACAAATAACCAGGGGACCTCCACTGCACTAGTACTATACTGATGCAGAAATGTTTGTCAAACAATAACTGTTATAAACATGTACCAGGAAAAACAAATATGCTATTCCTATCAGATCACAAACAGTACAGTTCAACGAGGTGATCCCCCCCTTCGTCAATGTCAGCCGAAGTATTTACCTTAAAATTGCTTCTGTGATGTATGACTTTTTGTCCCATCAAGGTTTAGCTACTACTCACAAATAGGCATAGAAAATAATCTCCTTATTGAACCATGCCTCATACGTTAACAAATGCTGAAATATATATACCATTGTCGAAAAGCTATCCAAGATACACAAGCACCTTCTTCAAATGCCATTATATGGATGTGTATCATTTTTATAAGTCATTCAGATGATACAGTAGAAAATTCTTAAAAGCTACACTACAGTTTGCATACTTCAATTTTCCTATACAAGATTTCGTACTGTTTCTGAAATATTCCGTCTCAATTAGAATTGTTCATTCCCAACTCATTATGGCCTTTTGGAAAGAACCCTTATAAGTTAACCCACTGAAGAAATGAAAACAGCTATATAACTTTACAACCAGAGTACTCACTAAAACATGAGACTTTGTATTGTTTTACTTCCTATTTATTTTGTAGAATTACTGTAAAAATATGCATAAACAGTATTCTTTAAGGTACAGATGCATTATAGCCGCCGTGTTTTTTTCTCGCCAAACTTGGTGATTTTGTGTGACAAACTTGGCGATTTTTGGGGCGATGACTAGGTTGCTGTATATGTCCTAACTTTGACAGGTGAATATGGAAACTTCCATATGTTCTTGCATCCTATTGGTGCACATGATTTTTGACATCATTACCCGGCTATCTATGCAAATTTTCTGTTCTAAATGTTCTTTTCGTTCCAGTAGTAAGTTGTCTCGTAGGTAGGTAAGTTATTTTTGATATTTAGTTATGGCAGATGTTCTTATTTCTGTTTTAACTATTTGTAGCATTGTGAAAAAATATCAGGAAATTCTTACACCTGAGGTTGGATTTGCATTTCATTCAAAACGGCACGTTTGTGGGGATGATGGAATTCCGAATTTGAGTTTTTTTATGTATTTGGTTAGTAAAAAGGAGCTATTTCAAAGTTTTTTAAGGGAGGTAGGGTTGTTAAAGAGTAGTTATGTTTGTCCTAAATGTGGGGAAAACATGAAAATTTAACCGGAAAAGGGGTTGGTGTTTGCTCTTATCATTTTCTGGGATTTAGTTAATTTAGTTATGACAAGTGAAGTTATTTCGGTTTTGAAATTGTTAAAAAATATCAAAATATTCTAAATCAAACAAGATGTTTTGGTTTGGAACATTTTGTTTTTGTTGTTATCATTTTCTGGGATTTAGTTAATTTAGTTATGACGAGTAAGTTATTTCTGTTTTGAAATTGTTAAAAAGTATCAATTATTTCGGTTTTGAAATTGTTAAAAAGTATCAAAATATTCTAAACCAAACAAGATGCTTTGGTTTGGAACATTTTGTTTTTGCTCTTATCATTTTCTGGGATTTAGTTAATTTAGTTATGACAAGTAAAGTTGTTTCGGTTTTGAAATTGTTAAAAAATATCAAAATATTCTAAATCATACAAGATGTTTGGGTTTGGAACATTTTGTTTTTGTTCTTATTTTCTGGGATTTAGTTAATTTAGTTATGACGGGTGCAGTTATTTCGGTTTTGAAATAGTTAAAAAGTATCAGGATATTCTAAGTTAATTGGTTTATAACATTTTCATTGTGTCCCCCCTCCTCACATGTTAGATTCTTCATAATATTAGTGCTTATTAAAATGATATATATTGTGTTTACTCTGTTGACACATATCATAAATATTACTAATCTGTTATTTATTTTTTTAAAGCTTTAAATGATCATTATGCTAATTTTATTTTAATAATCTTTAAATTGTTAATATGTTGTTTCCTTTTAAAGTTTAGTTTTGTTAATGTTGTGTTTCAAATATGCCACGTGACTGCCGCCATGTTTTTTTTTTTTTTTTTTTTTTTTATCTTTCAGAAAACACGCACCGCCGCCATGTTTTTCTACTTGGCGACTTTTTAAATCATGCGTTTTTCTCTTGGTCGCCAAAAAAAAACATGGTGGACTCGACCGGCGACTATAATGCATCTGTCCCTTCTTTAAAATCAATTAACAATCTGAAATAGGATTTTATAAAAACTTTTACAGGCAGTAATTTTACTAATTCAACTGAAAATAGGACTTTAAAGTTAACTTTTAAACTCCATACATAAAAATTAATTTTCTTGCATATACGCCTAATTTTTGACAATTTTAAAATACTTATTTACATACAGCTTGAATAACTACTCAAACAATCACTTTCTCATTGGGTTTGGAGGTGGGATCTTTTTGATTGCATAAAAACAAAGAAACTAGGGTGTTAAGAGAAATTAAATATTTTACCTGCTTTTCTTCTTCTTCATCTTCCTCCTCATTTGCAACTTCTGAATCACTTTCTTTAGCTTTTCCTATAAAGTTAAATTTCACTGTAAACTTTAATATTTCAATACTTTGGAATGTTTGTTTACTACTAAATCATTAATTAATGTGAAGGATGTGGCAGCTGAATTTCATACCCACAACCACTGATCATAATAATTGAATTTTCCAGTCAGCTGAGAATCATGCAAATGTATTCATTGGGTGTCAGCATCAAATATAAAAAAACACTGTAAAGCTTCAATAGCTGGCTGTACATCCATTGCATACTTTCCATTCATGTGATAGCATAAGTTCATTTGTCAATTCATTAAAGCTAACAAAGTTTTAAGTTTTCTTTCTTAATACAAGCATTCTACAGTTAAGGTGCTACATTTTGGAAAATGGTGAATCAAAGATCACACACATCATTATCACAAAACAAGCTTTTTTTTTTTTTTTTTTTTTCATAAAATAGTTTTAAGATGAAAATACCTGTAAGAACACTTAAGCTTGAAAGAAATATGTTCAAACCTAATACATTTTTGTACAAAATTTCCAACTAAGAATAAAATCATAGTATTGTATCAGTGGTTTTGGAGCTATATATTACAAAATTTCAAAACTGTGTGGATGAAATTAAATAAAAACCTGCAAGATTTGTTTGTAAAATTTACCATAGTAAATTAGAGAAATTTTGATTTATCAAAAGGTAAAAGAAAAAGTTAAGAAAATCTAAATTAGTAGTCAATTGGTGAGAAATAAACAAGAATTTTTGAATATTTTAAGATCTGAGAATACAATAAATGATTAGACACTTACTGCTAGACCTCTTTAAAGGAACTTTAGAAGGTGTTTTTTCAGCAGCAACATCAAATAAATGCTCATTAGGATCTTTTCCTTCATCTATCAATACCTAAAAAAAAATATAAATTCTATCAAAAAAATTATCTTCAGTATCACTAAAATTTACATAGTGATAAATGATAAGAAACTAATATTTTGGCACAGATTAGTTATAACCCCCATATGAGTTTTGATAATTTTTTGCTCAGTTGCATTCTTATGGCACAAAGAATCGATGAAACATGTTTGTATTGATTTCTCGTTAAAAAAAACAAAAAGTTCACAAGATTTTATAAAAAATAATCTTTTACCTTGTTAAATATTTGTGAAAACATTGTTACTTTGCAGATGATACCAATAATTTTTAGATAACACAAGATACTGTATCCAGTAACAACAAATCTCTTTGAGGAGTCAAATTTTGTTCATTATTTTTTTATTAACACTATGTGAGTCACAAAGTCAGTAACATGGTTTGGAAAGGGAGGAGTTGCAATAAAAACATATCAATAATTTAAAGACATAAAATTTATAACTACATGCTTATACATACCATTTTTACAATGGAAAAAAATACATGCACAAAGTTCATGACTAATTGCCATAAGTCATACAGAATTGTAATGATACAATAGTAAACAATATTTAAAATTTTTTGTTTTTAATTTTATGATAAAAAAGAATAAGTTTCTAAAAATCAACATATGGCAATTTAAAAGACCTTTTGGGGTCAAAATCTGACCTACAGATCATGGGTTCTGCCACCACTGCTGTATTCAAAAGAAAACAATTTTATTAATGCAAAATAAGAATCTGACATACATTTTAAGAAATATGACTTTCTAAAATAGCTTTTACAATCCCATTAATGCATTTAGGATTTGAAATTAATAACATTACTTGCCCTATTTTCAAATACTTGTCATTACTTAAAATCAGAAACTCAATTCTTAACACAAAATTATAATGTCACTGTTAAACTACTAAGACTACTTTACTTTTTTTTTTTGGCGAGACTTGCACGCGTTAAGTTTTCAAATAAAACAGAGCGGCAAAAAAGCTAGGAGGCCAAGTTTATTTGTGTATATACAAAACATAAACAACTTCTTGGTACCGGTCAAAGAAATAGACACTATTTGCAAAGTAAATTCTTAAAAAAAATTTTAAAACTCCTTTTAACCCTATAGTAAGTAATCTGGAAAACAAAGTATTTTAAATGTGGATTAAAGTTTTCCTTAAAATATATTTAAAGCTGTTCGATATGACAAATCACGAGTTTCAGATAAAAAAGGAGTTGAAACAAGTCTTAAAAACAGAATAATTATAATTGCTTTAAATATAATTATTAAAGAAATTACTTCAGAGTCAGAGGTTTCACGATAGGTTCATAAAAACAAAAATAAATAAATAAATAAATGAATTCGTTTTGTCATGCATTATGAAATATGGAAATGGCTTATACCTTGCTAAGTCTTTCAATAAGTGCAGTTTTCACGCCGTTCTTATCTAAACCTCTCTTTTCGAGCTCAGATTTTAAATCTATTACGCGCAATTCGCTAATCTTTTTTTTCTGCGAGTTATGATCATCAGCCATAATTAAATCATAAACAATTACACAGATTGGAAGAAAATATGGCGTCCTTCAGCTGTTACCCGCCGATAAAAATATTAATAATTAAACAAAACGTTGCAAACCGGAATGACTCGTTCAATGATTCAGTAACTGTGTAAACATTAATAATTCCATTAAACTATTTTCTATTTTTGACTAACATATTTAATTTTTTGTTCACTAAGTTTCCAAAATAATTTGGTGTTAAAATATAGGCATTATAAAGCATATATTTTATGAGACGTGCGAAAGCCTAAATCTGTTAGTCATAACTGAAGTTCGGACTCATTCAGGGTATTTAAATTATGATAAAATTAATATATTAAATTTAGCAGCTAATTCACATTTAATGAATTTTGTGGAACCGGAAGAATGCGTGACAACAGCGTGAGCGTCCACATCTTACCTTCAGACTCTTGATGGAAAAAGAAAGGGCAGAGGCTGGATGGACTGGCTGAAATGAAACAAGATCAGCTGCATTAGATCGGATGCTAGGGAGATTAAAGGCCTTATGTACCCTGTTACAAAAAGAACTAACGGTAATGATTAAGGGACCTGTAACCTGGCCTTAAACCGAACTGGAACAATAGTAAGAGGTAAAATACTATGGAGTAACGATTTTTTTTTCCTTTCAGGAATGATATTTATTATACTCAGTTATTCTAAAAGTCGAGGAATTGACACCCAACCGACCTATGAATAGTGTAGTGGCAATGGAGAAAGCAGTCAAGAATGAGTCAGATCCATGAAACGAGATATAGACGGTCGAAGACTTAATGACGAAGATTGCTGATGTGCGTAGAAAATTTTTTCTCGAGTTTTGCCAAATCAGCCGGTGGTGGGTCATCAAGCTACAGTTGTGGTAAAAAATAGATCACAAATCCTCTGGGGTTCCTCCTCGAGTGTGTGGATCAACTAAAAGAAACAGATCAGCGAATAAAGACAAGCGTAATCAGGCACACCACGTTGTGGAGGGATGAATTTCAAATAAGCATTCGCAAACTTTTGATATGTTCTTTAACCATTCATAAGATAATGCTCTACCTCATAAATTGAAAGTCCCTATTTAAAGGGTATTATTCAAATAGGAGGATGATACAGGGTCTCAATTATCTATCAAGATGTTACACTGTTGAAAGCGAATGCCAAGATCAATCTATCAGCATGAAGTGCAAATCCTAATGTTACGACTATTTCGTCCATTTTCTCTTTCTTCGGAAGGAAATTGTGCTGTATTCAGCATATGAGTGTTAGTACGGGAGACTGGAAGGTACCTTCGAGAGACAAGGCAATCTGGCTGAACTACAGAAATGTTATGTCGCCAAGCCGAAAGGGTCACCATATTTAACTGAAATATTCGTTCAGTTAAATCGGTCACTGGAGTCGCCATTGAAAAACATAGCCCCGTGTGTGTAATTCTGCTTCAAATTTTGGATACTTTGTCATAAAATAAGGTAAGTTTTTATTTATAGTTAAGTTATAATTTAAAATTTTCAATATCAAATGTTTGTTGATGTTGTTACGATTTTTCAATAGCTGACTTTTAACTTTTTGCATAAACCATGTGAAGTACGTAATGACACGTTTGCTTTAATAATTTTTATAAATTATTTTTTTGTAAAGCATTAATTGTACCTTTTAAAACAAATGGCTAGGAACTCTTATTGTTTAAATACTATAAAATAAAGATGAAATTTACTTTTAAATAATTCTACTGTCATTAAAATGTTATTAATTCAGATGAAAGGTTACCAAATATTTCTCTCTATACATACATACATATATATATATATATATATATATATATATATATATATATATATATATATATATATATATATATATATACATATATATAATAGTTCGTGTTGGAATCTGATTCGTACCCTAACATTGATATTTTTTATTATTTTTCTTTCTTTAATATTTTTCCACATATAATGTCTAGTTTATAATCTTTCATGATAATTTGTATTTTAGTGTTTGAATTTATTGTTTCGTTATAAATAACATGTAGTTAAACTAGTTGGGTTTTTTGTACGTATTTCAACTCGCATTTAAATTTTATTTAATCACAAAAAATGTCATCAAATTTTTATATATTAATATATTTACAACATTAGTATGATAATGATGCATATTAAAAGCATTTCCTTCATTAAAAGTTAACATTTAGTAATAGTTCTAGTTGGAATTTAATTGCTATCCTAACTTTAATAGTTATTATTTTTCTTGCATTAAAATACATTTTTTTTTTCACATAGAGTGGAGTCTAGTTTATAATATTTGATAATTACTATATGAAACTTGTATCATGTAAGTATATATTTGCATAATTAATTTTTTTATCAGGTGGTCGAAAAACAATTTTAAGCCTGAAAATATAGAGTGGTAGTCTTTGGAATTGGATAAGAAGGGTCAGATTATAATGAGGAATTTTCACGTTTTCTAATTTTGATTTTAAACGATAGAAGACAAAATAGTAAGCAGGACAGTAGCTATTTTTCTTTCATTTGGGGGCCTAATGAGTGATTTCTAATGGGTTTTATAGCGGACTCTTTAACGTCTCTCAAAAACGATACTTTTTCTCCTCCGAGTTTGTGACGTCATCGTTCATGCAGACACCGAGCGCCTATGCTGTTTACATGTTAAAAAGCGACTTTTAAATTTGTTTTTGTGTAAAGTATCGCATATAATAGAAATTTTTTTGTTATGTCTGGCATTAAAAAATCATACTCTAAATATTGTATTGTGCCACTCTGTAAAAATACAACAACTAATTGCAATGAGAAGATATTTTTCAGCGTCCCGAAAGACCCACATACACGTAAAATCTGGACAACTGGGATGAAAAGGGATGAGAAATTAAATCCCAAATTATCATATAAATCATCTTTATGGGTTTGTGAAGACCATTTCTCGGTAAGTAAATGCTTGCTTTTGTTTAAATATTACTAATTTAGAACAATTAAAGTATATAAAAATACATCTATACCTTTAAAAGGATTGTTGATTAACCACTGCTATTTAACTTTTAAAACTGCTAATTTTCGAGTATTATCACAGAGTTCAAGTACAATAAATATTTTATAAAGCATATAAATATCGAAAAAACATATAAATATCTAAAGCATATAATTATCTAATAAATAACTCGGGGGAGGGGAAGGTTATGTATTTTCAAGGTATTATAAATATTTTCTTCAGAGATGCATACTTACTTGTGTATCAAATCACAGTGATATTTTTTGATTAAATTGGTGACTAATTTGAAAAAAAGTATAATATTTTTAAAATACTTAATAATGATATTACTTTAAAAATTAAATTTAATTTGAGAAATTTTATACATTTTTTAATTTGACATTAATATTAAATGCAATAAAATTGTATTGCTATTTAAAAATGTATAAATAATTAAGTAAAGCCATTTAAATATTTTAAATTTCTTTTCATCATATTTAAAATATCTAAGAATTGGTTTGGTTTTGGAGTGCTACGGTCTACTTTTTGCAACACGAAGGCTAATGAGACCGGTCTCACAATAAATAACTCCTCTAATTTTTATTTTAATATTACATCCGTCTCTATTTATAAAAAACGATGCTACTACAAATGTGTGTATATGATATATGTATATTTATTTGACTTGTTTGTGTTTACAAACAAAAGAGCTGTGTTTAGCATGAATAAAGTATTAATACATGTTAAGTAAAATTGGAAAAAAATATAAATGATTTTACATACCTTTGGGTTTTAATTCCTCGTATTTCTGCTCCCATAAAATCCGGGTTTTTTGCCAAGAAAGAAAACATTGACATGCTGTCAATTTTCGGGAGGTTGTCTGATTGTGCTTTGGTAAATCCAGGTAGAAGAGACATTTATGACAAATTGAGATAACTAAGCTATCTAGATCGATAAAATAAACCTTCAGGTTTAAATAAAAATAAATTTTGATAGCTAGAAAATTTTAGGAACTTGCAAAAACAAAATCGGAAAATAGTGCGCGCTTAAAAGCAATACAAAAATATTGGTCTGCATGAACGATGACATCACAACCAATCACGGAGCGTTTTGATGTCACGTGATTTTCGCTTAACTTTAAAATTAATTTTTTAAATGATGGACCCAGTTTTTTACATTTTTGAGAACATTTTTGGAATCTACGAGTCTGAAATTATCAGAAAAACACTAAGTTGTTCGAATCCCCCACATGTGCAAATTCCTCATTGCACTTTTTAATGAAGCCGCGATTGAAATTAAATTTTTTCCATAAAAGGATAATATGTTGAATAAAAAGCTTTGCAAATTAAAGACGAGCAGTAAAGTATTCGAATTCGAGCAGTAAGCTACGTATTCGAGTATCAAGCAGCTCGCCCCTTGATCATGACGTCACAGAGCAGCACTCTGCCCTTCTCTCTCGACGGTACCGGTCTGGAGCACAGACGGATTTTTCTATCTCGAGCCTGTATTAACTCTGTTCGGAATTTTGCAGACCTGCGTGTGCTGATTTGATTAAGGCTCTTCTAATCTGATGCTTAATTAAAGCTATTATTTCTTTTTGCTATTTATCGTGTACTGTCTACAGCGAAGCATGCATATTATTTCAGACATCATACAGAACTTTGGAGACCCGGCATACACTGTAGCACAGCATCTTAGTCCTACTAACACACCACGATGAAATGGTAGACTCTTTGGCGGTCAAGATCCCTACTTTCAATAATATGGACCAGCTCTGTGGTCCCATATAGTGAATCGTATGTTTCATCTACTCCGAAGCCCATCCACAACAGCAGAACAAAATTTAATTACTTTGGGGATCACCTCCCATCAGAAGTGGCTGTAATCGTATAAGACATCATCACGAGGCTCGATGAAACTGCTCCCTGAGAAACCGTAGAGAACAACGTGATTGTTCAAGTGGATGAACAACTTGGTGTCCGCAAACACAGCAAACTGCTTCACGTGATGCAGCTTTGGCCGAATCCCATTCCATCGAAGACAATTTGCTACTCAAATTGTTTCTCCCAAAAGGTCTAGAAACACACAGTGTTTGCAAATATTACCTTCCATTTTTTCGGAAAATGAAGGTGAGGAGTATTGGAGATATCGCTACCGGAAAGAAACTTCACAACCACCGTTCCAGCTCCATTGAATTTTGCAGGACGAAGTCTCTGCTAGATGGAATCCAACAGTTCTGAAGTGAAGTCGAATAGCTTCGTCGTTCCAGATCTTGTAATAAGCTGATACATCACACCCCATACCAATTTTATTCACGATCAACTAAGTGCTTAACACCTTGCACGTTTAAGTAAATCGCAACCCTGCAGAAGTAGCGGCGACGTATTCCCTATCTACAGCTTCTCATCCCATCAGGGATAGAACTACAGGTTCTACATTTCATGTGGATACCAGTTCTGATGCATTTCTCATAAAGGTGATCAGGACAAACAAAATATTACCTATTCCGCAAACTTTTCATGTTGGTAATGAAGCACAAAAAAAGTTGTACAAAGAAACATACTGACTTTAAATTTTGGACTAAGACGTAAGTTTATTTTCCTTTTTTACTTACAGGATACTCCATGCAAATTTATTGGTGCAAGTTTTCTCCACAATTTCACCTTAAAACCTGACCTTCCTCACAGACAACTGAATGACTCAGGGGATAAATTAAGATCAAGGTGTACTTTAAATGTTGTAAACATTTTTCTGTCAAAAATGAATTAAATGTAAATAATAATATGTATCATATGTTATCAAAAAAATTTTATCAAAAACTTTTAACATTATTACCAAATACAATGTATTTCACTATAGTGATATCCTTGGTTTTGCTAAACCCCGGCGTTTAGCTTCTGACCGACTCAAAGCAGGGTTGCAAAACATGTTAAATTCACCGTATTCAACCAATTAATAGCAATTATACATGTCCACGGCATATTGTTCGAAAAGGGAAAATCATCCTTGACGCCTAGTTGAAGATATAAAAGATGGTTGATAAAAGTTGAAGATATAATTTCTGGGATTTAATGCTTCCATTGAGGGTTTTGGTCTATAGCGTGACTGCATTGAAGCCATTAAGAATTTCCCAAACTCCGAAATGTAACTCAGGTTAACAGGAATGTAAAATATTTATCGTTGATTTTTCGTAAGTTTCTTCACTTTTTAACCCCTCTCATTAAATTTCTGAAGGGACGCACTAACAGAAGAAAATCTAATCTGCCATTAAATAAGTCTAACCTGTCTCTTATATGAACTGAGGAGAGTGAAACTGAATTTTTTGATGCCAAAAAGGCACTTGATGAAGCAATTCTCTATAATATTCCCTTCAAAGTGCAAAATTAAGTCTGTATACCTTCTGGATGCTTTTGATGGGGTCATAGATAGCTCTTTCATGCAACATTTATCTGATAAATGCAAAAGATATTGGGCCCATATCGTTTCTTGAAATTTTGTAAACCTCAAAGAAAATAGTCAATATAAAATCGGGAATTATTATCGATATATATATATATATATATATATATATATATATATATATATATATATATATATATATATATATACCAATAAAAATATTTCAGCACATGTCCGAAGGCAGTTTTACACTGATCTATGAACTTTTACGATTTTCTCTTATCATAAACCCCTTATTTACGCTTTCAAACAAAATCTAATTAATGTTATCCAAACCAACTTAGATATTTGGACTTAATTTCACAAATTTCCACCGACTTCCTTCATGTTAAGCGTAAATTATATTGATTATGCACTTTCAGGAATTGAAATTGATATTTTCTCATGGTTAACTTTGGATTACAATGGGTCAACTGAAGCATAACTTTAGCACAGGGTATTCCAAAACCTTTTAACCAATTTCTTATTAACATCAAAGAAATTGTGAAAACTTTATTTTTCCTTGAAGCATATCACTCTGTTTTGAGCTCACAACTTATAAATATTCCGCTCATTTGTAATAGAAGCTGTTCATGCTATCACATTCAAAAGTATTCACAATTCTCGTCATCATAATGTTTCTGTAACACTCAAAATGGAAAAGAAAATATTATTTGGCCTATAATGGATAAATTTATAACTAATTCCATAAAATGTTGTCATTCATATCAACATTCAAAAGCTCACAGGCACGCGAAATCTCATACTGGCACATTTTCCTTACCAGTTGCAAGATTTGTTTCCATATAAATTTCATAAGACTCCTATCAATATTTGAAGGTTAAAGTTATTGAATGACTATCACAGACAGTTTCACCAAATGGCCAGAAGTCATATCGACAACTGATATGACCTTAGACATCACTTGCAGGTCTACTACACAGTCCAGCCACATTAATATGACCACCAGTCAAAATCCAGAATAACCAATCACCTTTCGCATAGAGGACCACTGTGAGACGTGCAGGAACAGAGTCAACTAGGTTCCTGAAGGTATTCACTGGGATGTTGAGTCATGCCAACAACAGTGCCTAGCACTGGAGTCGACATGGCAGAATATCCCAGGTTACTCTAAGGTACTTGGGTGAAGATCCATAGTGCAAAATATCTGATCGAGATGGTCGCAGAGATTACCGATTGAGTTCAAGTACTGGAAATTTGCAAGCCAAGGGAATGCGGTAAATTCCTCCTATTGCTCTTCGAACCAAGCACGTACACTGCGAGCTTTATGACACGTCGGATTGTCCTACTGGTAGATGCCATCATCATGAGGAAAAACAATTCGCATGTAGGGTTGAACATGGTTCGCAAGGATAGATGCATGCTAGTGCTGATTCATCGTGCCTTTCACAATGATGAGTGAACCCAGACAATACCACGAAATAATTTCCCAGATCATAATACTCCCTCCTCCAGAAATTGTTGCATTGTGTTTGCTTTCAGATGTTTCACGCCTTATACACCAACGTGCGTCTGTCCGAGGGAGCATAAAATGTGATTAATCAGAAAAGCTACCTGTCTCCACTCAATTGAAGTCCAATTATGGTACTGGCGTGCAAATCACTCTTCATCATCGATGAACAGCGGTCAGAAAAGTGTATGTTGCAGAAGCCCATACGCTGCAAAGTTCACTAAACTGTTATTGTGGTGACACTGTTGGTCGCCCCTTGATTCATCTAAGCAGTCAGCAAGTCTATTCGACCAAACGCATCTCCGCAGCCATCGAACATCTCTGCCATCTATTGGGGAACCACATTTGCCACATGGTTGAATTTGGATAATTGCCATTCTAACTAATTATAACTTTTTAAAGCCCTAGCGGCCCATTTAGGAAATTCCCAAACAAAAAGGAGATGCACGCTATCGGAGACAGGTTTTCCCTTGAGATTTTCACAGAGATTTTGACTGAGATGTTGACCCAGGTGTTAAGGGCCTTTTACTTATAACTTCATGTTAGCTGATCCCTCAGTTTACCCTGTCCCTATAATGAAGTGGGAACCCGTCCTCCAACATTCTGGTAATAAAGGTCTTTGACTAAAACGGTGTCATTTTTATGAGTCATGATTTCAATCACCCATCATGAAGTCCGTCTTATTACACACACACACACATACATATATTTGAGAGATTTCATTGAAATAAAACTTTAAGTAAACTAACTTAAAATCTGTTCAAATTATTCAAAATGGAACAAGAACATGATATAAAAAAAGCAAACAAACTTACAAACAAAAACCAAGAATAGGTTTGAGACTCAGAATGCATATTGTGTAGTAAGCATTCTAGGAAAGAATCAACTGTATATATATTATGTATTCTTTTCAAGAAATCGAATTTCCAACGCCAGCACCTTATAAAAGGTGGGTTAAATAAAATGTTCCTTTAAGCAATGAAAAGAATCTGCGAGAGGAATAGGATCTTTCAAGTAAATTCAACAAAGGAGGTGATGCAGTGCTTAAGTCATTCTTGAATTATTTCATTGTTAAGGAAATTCCACAATTTAAATCATTTGAATTTTAAATTAAGTAAACAGACTTTAAATGAAAAAGAATCAAAGAACAAATTTTACTTTACTTATCTTGTTGTTCCAATCCACTGTTAAAGAAATACCCGTGAAAATGTTGGCGATTTTCAATTAGGTTTCAAAGAAAAGCTGTTCCATCTTAAATTTGATCTGAATCTCAAATTGATCAAAGAGATCCAATGGGGGGAGGGGGAATATTTTTTTCTTATAGAAACATGTGTGTTTGTATACGGAAAAATCTACGTTGTAAATACCAGGTGATCCAAAAGTCAGAACAAACTTTAAAATTGGATGATCCGACATCGAAAGGAGATTACAAAATGGAGTTTGCCCCAACCAAATAAATATGAAACCGGATTTTTCTTTTCCTTTATTTGTGGAAAAAAAAGAAATAGTAGCTTTGTTGGCAACCAAAATGTGACGTTCCTCAAGAAATTTTCTAACAACATTGAATTTTAAAGAATATATATATATATATATATATATATATATATATATATATATATATATATATATATAATATATATATATATATATATATATATATAAATATAAAGAATATATAATATTAGGGAAAATTTAGAGTCTGAAAGGCTCTAAATTTTCCCTAATCATTTTACATAAAATTAATAATAACTAATACACCAGAAGAGTAACAATAAGGAATAAGAAAGTGATGTGACGACGTCATTTAAACCACACATGAAAGTACGGTACAAGAAGGGGTGAAGCATTCATTAATGTATTATTTTAATTATAACTTTTCATTAAAAAATTCTTGCTTCCATGTCACCTGTTGTAAGTATTATCCAAATTTTTATGTGTCTTTTTATTGTCTAGTTTTTATGTTTATGCCTAATCAGTGATAAATAACAAACTTTAGATTTTCTTTAACTAATATTTATTTAGGGGTTCCGTTGCTATTTATGTAGTAAGAAAAGAGTTCAGTAATATAAAGAAAGAACCATGGTTATAATTCTTTATTTGACTATCAGATGAATTTCAAGTTGAATTTCCTTACCAGTTACCTTACAAGTGTTTAGTGGTCTTTGGGTTATTCAGTAGCACACATGTGAGTCCGGCTGTTTAAAGCAGGAATCAACATTTCTATTGATATGGCAAACGCATGTTGCCGAAGGGCGTCCATTTTTGTATGTGATACCAAAGAACTCGCAACTTGAAATTTCTCAGTCAATTTGGTCAATGCAGAACTTTAGCACTTTACATACGTAGAGTATACTATTAGAGAAATTTTTATGTTAAATAAGCAAACCGCCGAAAGATGGCAATGATCAGCCTGGTCGTGTGACTTAGAAGCAGAACGCTGGATGATGTTGATGAGAATGCAGGCTGCCCAACGCACGTAGTAAGCCAGAACGTAAAAGTATGCTAAATAAATGTTTTGTTTTGTGTTTGTTATTATATTGTTTGTATAAGTTTTCTTGTGATGTGTGATCATCTCAAGTGAAGAAAGTCTAAACTATTAATACCGCACTGGCACTTTTTACATTCTTAATGCAGAGTATCGTGGCTACATATATTGAGTATAGTTACAACCACCAATAATGAGCTATAATTTTCTGTTCACGTATGATATTGAATGGCTACTCCGATGAGCCACGGTAACTCAGTCTGCAAGGTAAAAATCTCGTAACCGAAAGGTTATGAGATCGGTCTGAGATCCACCATGTTTATTAATGGCGGCTGGGGCATGTAAATTAGATTCATGGTTGAAATGTCCTTTAAGTTTCAAAACGATATAGAGGTGGACGGCCAAGCTTGAGGTCTTTTGCTTGTTCGTTGATTTTAGATTACGAGTATCCCCCTTGAGCAGGGTCGTTCTTTCAGCCTAGCAGTGCTCTTCAAACGAAAGGCATACCCCTTCGCTTTAATACCATTAGCATCTGTTTAACGTGCTTGGCATTAGCAACAATAACGACACTAAGAATGTTTTACATCATTTAAGCATACAGTTTTCGACCACCAGTATCTCGTGCAAATGCTCTTTTAAACTATCTACTGCTTTGTATAATCCGTTGACAGAATACCAGTAACACCCTCTAGAGATAAAAAGAACTAGTCAAATCTTTTTTGTTTATGTCAAAGGAAACTCGGTTTCATTACCATCTGATTGGCGCAAATCGTTTAATCTTTATTCCCTTTAGGGTTATTCAGTTTTAGAGTTTATCCTCACTTTTTATCACCCAGTGCCTGTTGTAATCATATGTTCGTTTTTTATACTATACAAATAACTTGTGCTGGAATATTCAACCTTTTTTCTTTTTATAATAATAATAGCGGGTGGGGAGCATATAAAATTACTTCCTAGAACAAAGAAACAAAGTGGGTCCTCGTGATTTAGAAGCCAAGCTTGGTCTTCCACGTCCAAAGATACCATTTAGGAACTTGGAGGACGTTGCGACGAGCTTATTTTACCTACCACGGCCACATTAACCCCTTGAGGACCAGCACGTAAATGCTATACGAGTCGACCGTTGTGAAAACCGTTGCCGTTTACGCCATCTAGTAATTAAATATAGCATTTAAAAAATAAAATAAAACGTTCCGATCTCCTATTACGCATACGCGAAGCTGGTCTCTCAATATCAACCGGTGATCATTCGAGGCGACGCTGGACTGATAAGAGTGAAATCGCTGAGTCGCGTATACGAGACGTTGGTCGCGAATGGGTTTAGGAAAACTACGGATCTTTTCTCTGCTGGTTCCTCGATCCTGCAACCCTCCAGTTATGAGATCGACTCCTTTGCCGACTGAGCTACACTCATGTCCATAGATTAAGGATAATTCAGAATCACACAGAAATTGAGCTCTAAAATAAAAATTTCACCTGTAGAATTATCACACACATCTTGAAGAAGAATATGCAAATTGCAGGAAACCACCAGATGGCGCGGATAGTACGTCACAATGACGAGAGTTTATGAAAGGGGTATATAAGGAATGGTAGCAAAGAAGTAAAATTGTTCACAAGCGCTTTAAAAGCCTTTCAGTGCAATAACCGCATAGTTATGGCACAAAGGAAGCATTTGGATGATTTTTTACGTGGTAGAATTATCGGACGACTGGAATGTGGACGTACCCAGCTGGAAGTATCCGAGGAACTTGGAATCGCCCAGAGTGTCATCTCCAGGCTTTGGCAACGATTCAAACATGATGGTAATATGAGTAGATGTTACAGCACAGGTCGCCCCCGAGTTATTACGCCGAATGATGACCGGTATTTGGCAGTTACTGCCAAAAGAAACAGACGGAGCACAGCATCAGACCTGTCTCGTCAGCTCTCTTCAGCTACCGGTACGACAGTTTCAAGGCAGACCGTGTACAGACGCTTAGGGAACATTGGTCTATATGCTCGTAGGCCTGTCAGATGTGTTCCCCTTACCGCAACTCACTGTCGCCTGCGATTATGCTGGGCTAGAGATCATGCATTGTGGACACCGCAACAGTGGTCTTGTGTGATGTTTTCCGACGAGTCCAGGTTCAGTTTACATTCTGATTCTCGCCGGACTTTCATATGGAGAGCGCTAGGTACCCGTTACCACCAAGAGAACACCATTGAACGACACCGTTACGGTGGTGCAGGATGGCTCGTTTGGGGAGGAATTATTCTTGGTTCCAGAACTGACCTGCATGTTCAGAGTGTAACGATGACAGGCCACATCTATCGGGATGTCATTCTGGAACAACATGTACGTTTGTTTCGGGGCGCCATGGGTCCTGAATTTCTGTATATGGATAACAACGCCCGACCTCACCGTGCAAACATTGTAGACGAATGCCTTCAATCGGAGGATATCACCCGTATGGATTGGCCAGCATACTCACCGGACTTGAATCCAATAGAGCATGTGTGGGACATGCTTGGCCGACGAATTGCAACCCGTCAACCCCCTCCCAACTGTCTATCGGAACTTCGGAGGGCATTGCTTGATGAGTGGTGTAATTTTCCCCAAGATCAGATTGATAATCTGATACTCAGCATGCGTAGGCGTTGTAACGCTTGTATTGCATCGTCCGGGAGACATACTCCGTATTAACCATCATACTAACCATGTTATACTGTTTTCTGTAAATAGGTTCTTTTTTGAAATTTGCTTCAGGGAGTAAAAATCGCAATTTTTATTAATTATGTCAAACATATAGCATCTTTTTTGCTCTTTACCTTTTGTTTAATAAATAGACTTTACAAATAAGTCAAATTTGTTTTGCTTTTGTCTCTTTCATTGCCTGAACTTCATTATCCTTAATTTATGGACATGAGTGTATCTCGGCTCTCAGCTACTAAGCACTTCATCACCTCGAAATTCGGTAAAGTCCACTGCATTCCTATAAATGAAAATATTGTAATGTTATGTATATACCACGGTATTGAGAGTGTTATGTCTCCGTTAGAGGAAAATGCTTACCATATTGAATATATACAGCCATTTTCCGACCTACCTTAAACTTTTGGCTAACTGAGAGAAAATTTTCTCAACTAGCAGAAAATTCCTTATTAGGATTTAAGTAATACATAGAAGAATAAGGCATAATGGCATTATCGCACTTAACACATTGTGTGCGGAACACGTACTAGTACGTTTTCTGACGATTGATGCTTGAGTGCGGGTCACGTACTAATACGGGCTAGTGTAACAACATGGTTTGTTTGTGGGTACAAAAATAACGGTATATACAGGAAAACGAAGCCGAATGTTCTTGTCTTTCATTTTTTTATAATGTAAAAATGTTTATATATAACATAATTCGAAAAAATTAAAACTATATACTACTATTTCTATTTGATTTTTCATATTTACGATACTATTATAAATTTATCCACTAAAAATATTTTTTTTGTTTACAAAAATCTTATGGTTGTTATTTATATATTTCTATTTATATATTTGTTTATATATTTCAATATAAAATACGAAAAGTTGGTTAAAAAATTAAATAACTTTCGATCTATTGAGATTTAACTGAATAACTAAATTTACGAGCAAAACGTCCGCTCCCGGTACAATTCCGCTGCGAAATGTACCAGCACACAAAGTGGTAAGGTATCCGTCTGTATTAAAAACGTCATTT
This sequence comes from Pardosa pseudoannulata, assembly GCA_032207245.1. NCBI lineage: Eukaryota > Metazoa > Arthropoda > Arachnida > Araneae > Lycosidae > Pardosa > Pardosa pseudoannulata. The sequence goes on along the minus strand of CM063505.1, from coordinate 131,557,848 downwards.
TTTGCCAAAAATCATAATTTTCTTTTATTTCTCTATTGTAAAATTTGAACATTTAGGCTTCTAAATCTGTTTTTGTTTTGTCTCTACGGCGTTTTAAAGAAAAGTTACAGCTGTTTAAACATCAGTGACAGCTGTCAAAACAAAACGGAAGTAGCGTCTTCGGAACCGGAAGTTGTGAATTTAAAGCCTTTTAAAGAGCATTTTTTGGACAAAACTTTTTAAATTTTCATGAAGATTAGTTTAAACATTTTTCTAGTATTTTTAATAATTAGCAACTTGGCAATAAGAAAGTTTTGAAGCAAGAAAGTGTGGGGAATTTTAAACATGTATTTTAATTTTTTAATAGTTAAAGTTGCTTTCATAAACTTCGAATGCGTTTTTCTCAGAACGGTATTTTTAATAAAATGTTGAAACTTGAAATGTGATTTCTCAAAAAGTTCTTAAAATATTTTGTTGAAAATTATTATGAATGCTTTTGATAGTATTTACTAGTAAATGACCTAAAAGCTTTAAATTTGGATAATTTTTAATGATGTTACACTCACAGTTAGATATAAAGGTAATGAAAATTCGTTAAAAATTCAATGTGTATGATTTTGAAGGACCAAAATTGTTTACCAAATGTAAATTAAGCAAAGATTTTAGGTGATTCACTAGTCCAGTGTATAAGAAATGTGTTGCGTCAAAAAATATTGAAATAATTTAATTTATTAAAAAATTAGACCTTTTGAAAAAACCCGATTTTTTTACCAAATTTTCTTCATTTATTAGAAAGTTTATAAAATCTTCTCCATGGATAAATGTTTTAAGTGCAATTCTCCATGATAATATAAAAAATAAACGCAAAAATGTAAAAACATGTTCTCCGAACGTAGACAGATACCTTAAGACATTCTAGAAATTCATCAAATCTAGAATTTGTAAAATTATTTAGTCCTGTTTATTTATTTTTTTTTCAAAGATAAAATTTAACTACAGGTGATATTAGCCATAAAAATGCAGATCTGATCTATAAATTAAACCGATTCATTCAGGAATGTCTGCATTGATCAACATTATATTACTTAAATATATTGTTAGAGATGAAAATACAAATGAATAACAATTTTAAGCAATATACAGGTAAGTAAGTAAACAGTTTTTGTTTCAAGGGATAATACATCGGACATTTATGAATTGCAAACATTTCCCAAAACGTGGTCTTGCCGAGTGATTGATGACTTACTTACTAATGACAATTTGATTCCGATCGCGTTGTTTTTCTGCTGCTTTAACTGCGCTCGTGGGATGTTTACGAATCCTCCGATGGTAATAAATAGCATCTTTTTATGAGCAACCGTAAATCACCGAATAATGCATTGCCGCTTTTTATTATTTTGGATGAGGGAAAATGACAGTTTTATGACTCGATACCTCGGGCGGTCAATTGTTCTAACAACGAAATGGATGATCTGATTTCACCTGTTTCTTTCAATAACTAAAGTAGATGTCAAAAAGAAATCTGAATAGAGAACTTATTTAACACTGCACATAAAGCTGCGGTTACTAGTGTTTATCATTTAAAGAGATCATAGAGGATTTACGGTCTTTATTTAAGGACTAGCATACAGCCCGTCATATGACGGGATCAGTAAAATTTTTAATTTTCCAAAATTGTTAAGTACCTTATGAGGCAGGTAAAAAAATGGTTTGTTTTTTGGCTGAAAATTATCTGGTACACGCTGAATAATTTGTTTATCTTTATTGACCGCATGTTAGTTGCCACCTTTAATTTAACTTGTCATATTACTTGATAGAGTGGACAGCAGAGGTTTTAATATTGACAGTGATTATTTGGCGATATATATGAATGATGACCAAAATTTAGCGAATGGATCGCAAACCCTGTGGATATGTATAAAAAACACTAAAAAGAGCGAACTTCTTAATTTTCAAAGATATATGAATTAAACGCTAGATATATATTAGTCCATGATATAGACTCCTAGTCTTTGTTGTTAATACCGGTGATAAAATTTTCATTGCAACAAAAAATAATCGATGACTTAATTTAAAATTATGACATATGTATCTAATCTATTATTTAAGCCAAATATAAAAGAAAATTATTTACGTCATATCTAAGGTCAGTGATAAAACGTATGAAAATAAGGCATAATTTAAATAATTTAAAATAAGAAATGATTCAATGAGATGGTTAATGGAATGACGTCATAATGCTAGAAAAATGATATTTTTACCTATTTGCTGTGTGATAAAGTGATAAATTTAATCGCCTGCTCTTAACCGGGGAAAATGAGTTAAAATAATGGCATTAAACGCTCTAAAAGAGGGGAAAGGGTGGATTTCGAACGTTTTAAAGAAGGCAGTATTTTTCGCTGTGATATGAAGCATATTTATACAAATTTATTTTAGGATCGGATCGATAGTTTAGGAGAAGATAAACATTACTCTCTTTGAATTTTGCTAACTATGGATGCCTCTATCCATTCCAGGTCCAACCGCTTCATAAAATCGAGGACAGACGGACAGATAACTTAGGCTATTATTATATAGGGGATTTTTTAACAGAGAAAAAGTGCTCTTCTCTTATTAAATCAAATATAATTTTTTTCGTTAGTAACGAAGAACAGTTCTGTGTATAAATTTTTCCACAGTTTGTAAATTTGCCTAATTTTCATTTATCGGTAATTCGGTAAATAAAAATTTGAATACCAGTCTTACCAATTTTTAAAAAGTAGGCATTAAGTACTAAAAAGACTTATAATTTTTGGTATGAGTTTTATTTTAAAGAGAAGATACTGAATAGTAATTAATATATCTATTTATCATAGTTTCTTATCGTCTGAATTTGTTTTATAATTTTGAATCCCATATTTGTTTAACAATTTGTTGACATTTCTTTGCTCACGCAATTACTTTATGACTCTATTTTGCGATAGGACATCACTATTGCCAATAGGTTTGCAGGGCCGGCTCTGGACGGTAGGCGACTGCGTATGTTGGCAAAATTTAGATTTGGCAAAATCGCCTGAACTAAAGCGAAAAAAAATACGTATTACTTTTTTTTTGTCTTAATTCAATTACATGTTTTTTTTATAGATCTGTCTCATTAAAATATTTTTCAAGGTCAAGGGGACGGCATTTTGAGGATTTTCACACGGCAACAAAAGCGTCAACTTAAATGTGTATTAATATTTTTGTCTTAGTTCAATTATATGAAATTTTTTTGGTTAACATGGTTCTTTCATGGTTGGTTCTGTGTTTTCTAGAGTTTTTTCAAGCCTGGGAGAGAGCATTTCGGAAGTTTGCATACGGCAGCAAAAGAGTCATATTGGGCCTGAAGTCTAATACTATTGATGAGTAAGATTGATAATAATCTCTTCTTATACCCCCACCGAACCGGTGTTGAGCAAAGTAGGCATTTGTGCACGGTGTAGCTGCGGCCGTAACAATTTCCACGATATCTAAAATTCTAGAATAGGGAATAAGTAACTAATACACTTTTATCACTTTAAATCCCTCAATATAAATGAACGCTTTTTGAGGAATCACCTTAGGTCACTATAGATAAATTCTGGGCTTAGTGCTGGATTTCCAAAATTTATGTATATTTTGGGGTTTAAATACAGTCAGAAGTTAAAATTAAGTCAAGTTGATTCAGTGCGATCTAAATTAAGCCTATTATTTTGTAGTAAAGGAGTCACGGCAGGTCAGTCAGCAAATCTTCTATCTCATATCCGGAAAATTACTGATTTGGGACCTAAACCGGCCAAAGATCAGTCGTGTTCATTCGCGGGTGGGGCACGTAAAATAGATTCGTGGTTGCAATGTCCTTCAAGTTTCCTAACGGTACTTCGGGAGGTGGCAGACCAAGTCTGGGGGGTCTTCTACTTGGCACCTGCTTCTAAACTATGAAGACCCTCTTTGTTTGTTTGTGCTGTCCTTAAGGGAGTAATGTTGGCCAACTATATGGTTCTCCCATAATAAATGACCAACAAATTCCACGGAGTTGTATGGGCGAATGCTTAATTTTATAGTAAAGTTAGAGAGAGAGAGAGATTAAGAGATAAATACAAACAAACATGTTTCTTAGGCTTGACTGAAGGACAGGGTGCCCCCACCTACTTGGCGATAAAGCTCTGAGCATGGTAGCCTAACATTTTCTCCTGATCTCGACGTGTCCAAACAATCTGTATTTATATTTTAATTTATATTATATTTGTATCCATATCTTCTTGTAGAACACATTTCTTATATATTAAATGCACGTAATGCTTAGAAATATTAAATATAATGAACCCTTAAAGGTTCACTATGGCTAATTTTTAATAGTTTGGAGCTGTTGGCTTTGTAAACTGTTAAGGGATTAATTGCCCATAAATGTAAATGTGGTCTCAATGTCTCAATGTAAATGTCTTTCTCAGTGGCTTTGTTTAATAAGGAAAATGTATATAATTCTATTACAATGGGGCAATCTGCATGAATTAAAGTCCCCCAAATAGCAAGGAATACAATGTTGTTCGGATGGCATAACTTTTTGTTTTAGTAAACATCGCCAATAATTTCTCCAAATTTGCCAAGGGTGTCAAATTTGGTGCCCTATTCTTCAGTAGTACCATTTATTAATACGCATGTTTTTAAAGTGCTTTTTCTATATAGCAGCAGTAAAAACTATTAAGTTCATTGAAATTAAATCTATTGGTGTAAGAAATCTTGAAAATCGTGCAATATTGCAGTAGTATGTACAAACAGCAGAAATATTGTTTTAAATAGAGTTCGGGGGTGGACGTGGATACACCAGGCTACCATGATATTTGCAACCATAAAACCCTTTGGAGGTAGGTTGTGGTTTTAGCGACCAGTCAGTGTCTTTTTATATATGTTACTTAAACTTAAATGAAGTTAAACATAAATGAGAAAATATGTTAGCCGAAAGAATAACATATGGTTAAGTTTTACTTTCTCAGCCATTGAAAATAAATTGAGATTTTCATATTTGTTAATGTAATGAATATTTCCAACTCTGTACATTATCTTGTTATATATAGAAAAACATTACAAAATTCGTTTAGAACAAGCATAGAAAATGCATTTTAACACGAACTAGTGGTAGGCACAATTTTATTTCAACACTGTACTATACACATACTTTTTTTTATATAAAGGGTAACATAATTATGCTTAACAAGTTTATCGATAAACTTAATTCCCAGCCGCCTATCAAAAATAATTATTGACTGAAAAATAAATTATGCTAAAAATGACTTTTACAAGATTAAGCAATAAAAGCTTTTTGCTCTTTATCGATTTTACCTATGTTTTACACAAAGATAAAATCAAATAACAAGTTCTTGGTTGATGCATAAGAAATTAGGAGAAAATAATTAATAATTTTGTTGATAAAAATTATCTTTAAAAGAATTTTAACTTACAAATTGATTTCTGTGGCACTTTAGATCTTCTCTTTTCGATAAATATTTTTTCTAAATAATTTTCCAACAAGTCAACATATAGCGTCGATCAGTTAATACTAACACTTCTCTTTTTCGTTAGTTAATGAAAGCAGCAAACACGGTTTATGGAATTATTTGTTTTATTGCAAAAAAATATTTTCAACTTGCAAAAACAACATTCAGATTGGTTTTTCTGAAAAACTACCATATATTTTCTTATAAATAAGGTTTAGTAAGGCCAGTACCTTTGTAACTGCTGCTTAACAGCAATCCCGAATAACCAGGGTAACAGTGGGATTCAAACCTACAGACTCCATTAGCAGGTGGACAGTGGCCTACCTATACGGCAAACACCTGACAAAAGAATATTTAGAAACACTAAAGATATTTACTTATACAGACTCTTTTGTAATTGAGTAACAATTATCAAAATAATTACAAGAAACAAATATTTTTAATGTGAAGATTAAATAATATAAACATCTTTAAAAAAGTATTTGCAATTTTATGTGTGCATTAGGATTTCTAGCGTTGTAGAAGGTGCAATCTTCGATACGAATATTTTATCCCTCAAGACAAGGATTGTAGACACGGGGCGTTATAACATTTTTAAATAAGTGTTTCGATTGCGCGGACCAGAATATTGTGCTAATATAAGCTGATAAGCTCTCATCACACTATCTTTCTAAGGCGGATGAGAGGAAAGGTCTACAGTTTTAAACAAAGATAAAATCAACTAACAACTGCTTGGTTGATACACGAGAAATTATGAGAAAATAGTTAATAATTGATAAAAATTATCGTTTAAAAAATTTTAACTTACAAATTGATTTCTTATGGTACTTTAGATCTTCACTTTCCCATAAATATCTTGGTAAATAAGATGGGGACTACTGTTTAAAGCCGATGCCGAACGGTTGAGGACAGTTAATCATGGCTCAACCGGGACCCGACATTTCAACATGGTCTTTCAGATTTGACTCCTGGAGTTACAACCACTGTTGTTATGGAGGTACCTAAAAATCATACAAGCTAACACGAGATTAGAGCCTAAAAACCCAAGAGAGAATTCATAACCCCAAACTACCCTAAGGTATCCGGTACAATCAACTGATGACCAGAACATTACGGCAGCAACCTGAAGTGGCTACCAAGCTGCAGCTGACCAACGAGAAATTCGACATGGTCTGATTTTAATTTAACCCAATACTGTAAGGATCGAACAATACAGAATTAAGTGTCTGACTACTAGGTAGAACATAGAGAAGATCACTCGGGTGCTTCGGGTGTATGAAATTCGCATACACCTAAAGTAAATGTATCCCTGAAGGGCCTAAGAATCCATAAATCGAAAGACAGAGTCGTAGATATTCGATTATCGTCGGCTTGTCGCAAAAGAATTAATTTCCTCAAATGCTTTCCTAATAGGATTAGTTTCCTTTGGAAGTTCTACTCAGTCGCATTCAAAGATCGCAGTTAAGAAACGGTGGGATATTGATAATCATCAATCACACTACACTCACCGACAAAGTTTAATAATTTCTCTTAGACCTAAATAACGATAAATACTTGATGTTACCCTACTTTTAACTGATTTTCACCTTAGTATCTAATAGAAGAAGCTAAAGGTGTTTTTAAAGATTTACTCCTCAAAGGTGGACCAATGTCCATCTTCAAATACATAATATTACTCCACTTTTAATTGATTTTCCCTTTAGTATCCTTAAACGTGAACTAGTGTCCACCTTTAAGGTACTCAGAAACAAAACCCAGTGACAAAGGTCCTCAAAGATGGACAAAGCTGGACAAGGAGGAAAATTTTCGAGAGAATGTAGCAAATAGTTTTTTTAGGGGGTGGCTTAACGCTAAGTTAGGGGAAACTACATCGACAATACAAAAAAAATCAAAGTTCAAACTGATTGTATTAGTTCTTCAGTTGAAGCGTCTGTGTTTTGCTACTCCTAAGACAATTAAATCGTAACGTGATGGTGAAAACTAACTTCCAATCGATACAAGAATACATGCTAAAAATGGGACTCGCTACCAACTTCGAACTTTCCCGCTGTAGCGATTCCGTTTTCATTCGCTCAAGACGGTATGTACTCGATGGTAAATATTTGAGAATTTTATGGGAAAGATAATTGTCATTTAAGATAAAAGAGTAGGATTCTTTTAAGTGATTCAGGAAAAATTTGATAGTGTTTAATCAGTAGTAGATCTAAGTCCTTCGTACGTGCAGAGAATAAAATTAGCCAAAAGTATTAGTTGAAATGTGTGTTATCATGCTAACTTATCATTTATAAAGGATTTTAATAGTCCCAATACTGTAAGGATCGAACAATACAGAATTAAGTGTCTGACTACTAGGTAGAACATAGAGAAGATCACTCGGGTGCTTCGGGTGTATGAAATTCGCATACACCTAAAGTAAATGTATCCCTGAAGGGCCTAAGAATCCATAAATCGAAAGAAAGAGTCGTAGATATTCGATTATCGTCGGCTTGTCGCAAAAGAATTAATTTCCTCAAATACTTTCCTAATAGGATTAGTTTCCTTTGGAAGTTCTACTCAGTCGCATTCAAAGATCGCAGTTAAGAAACGGTGGGATATTGGTAATCATCAATCACACTACACTCACCGACAAAGTTTAATAATTTCTCTTAGACCTAAATAACGATAAATACTTGATGTTACCCTACTCTTAACTGATTTTCACCTTAGTATCTAATAGAAGAAGCTAAAGGTGTTTTTAAAGATTTACTCCTCAAAGGTGGACCAATGTCCACCTTTAAGTACATAATGTTACTCCACTTTTAATTGATTTTCCCTTTAGTATCCTTAAACGTGAACTAGTGTCCACCTTTAAGGTACTCAGAAACAAAACCCAGTGACAAAGGTCCTCAAAGATGGACAAAGCTGGACAAGGCGAAAAATTTTCGAGAGAATGTAGCAAATAGTTTTTTATAGGGGGTGGCTTAACGCTAAGTTAGGGGAAACTACATCGACAATACAAAAAAAATCAAAGTTCAAACTGATTGTATTAGTTCTTCAGTTGAAGCGTCTGTGTTTTGCTACTCCTAAGACAATTAAATCGTAATGTGATGGTGAAAACTAACTCCCAATCGATACAAGAATACATGCTAAAAATGGGACTCGCTACCAACTTCGAACGTTCCCGCTGTAGCTATTCCGTTTTCATTCGCTCAAGACGGTATGTACTCGATGGTAAATATTTGAGAATTTTATGGGAAAGATAATTGTCGTTTAAGATAAAAGAGTAGGATTCTTTTAAGAGATTCAGGAAAAATTTGATAGTGTTTAATCAGTAGTAGATCTAAGTCCTTCGTACGTGCAGAGAATAAAATTAGCCAAAAGTATTAGTTGAAATGTGTGTTATCATGCTAACTTATCATTTAAACTAAAATTATTATAACTAATTCATTTAAAGGATTTTAATATTACTCAATAACTAACCGACACCTTTAAAAAGCAAAACTCAAAAAATCTAGTACTTATAGAATATTAGCAAGTGTGCCCGTGCTTCGCTACGGTAGACTTAATATATTACTTTTAAACAAAGATTTTTTTTTTCGTGAATAACTCTCTAAATTCGTCACAGTTCAGTTCGAGTCATGAGAGTCACTGAGATCTGTGCTTTTTGTTGTTAGAATATTGTTTATAAACATTTCATTGTAACGTAAAAATTAACCAAGAATTAAATTTAAAATTACTTCTTAAATAAAAATGCTATAATTTGCTTCAAATAGAAATGAAAGTTAATCACTTTATATCTAAATTTCCTGTTCAAATCGAATTGATACTACGCAGACGATGTTTAAATAACATAAAACAAGAAATGAATAAATGAGATATTTAAAGGAATGACTTCATAATGATAAAAAATATCGTTTTCACCTATTTATTATGTGATAAATTGAAAATTTTAATCTCCTGCTTTTAACCGAGGAAAACAGCACTTAAAATGCTTACATGGGATTAATGAAATGATGTCACATTGTTAGAAATTATTGCGTCTTTCACTTAGTTATGATGAGATAAATTAAAAAAATTAATCGTTTGCGTTTAACCGAGGAAAATAATGCTTGGAATAATGACATGAAACGCTCGAAAAAGGGGGAAGGAATGGATTTCGATCTTTAAAAATTTTTTAAACCTTCCTAGGGATATACCTAATAATTTTCCAAATTTTCAAGGTGATTGGATGCATGGTTTTTGAGTCTATCGAGTACAGACAGACAGACAGACACAAATTCATTTTTATATATATAGATTAGTTAAAAGAACAGTAAAAAATGAAACAGAATCTTAAGTAATTGTATCAGTTTTTCGTTTTTAAACTCCACTTTGAATGAAAGTAATTTTCAATACGTCATTTAAAGGTAGCGAGTAATAGACATAAATTTTTAATACATTGGAAATAATAAAAACTAATAAAGTTACAAGAAAAGTGCTTCTCGAATAACTTTATTACTGCTAATTTAATACAGATAAACATTGCGGGTTCGTACAGAAAGGAAAAAAAACTGTTCTAAAGCGGCAATTTTTAGTTCATTTATGCAGCCCAATGGAAGGAAAGTTACGCCCCTCGTTGCTATGGTTATACTAGACCGAACTCTTGTGCAGGTTTTTCTTCATCATTTGACTTCCCACCTCTTGCAAGCAACAAGTTGTGCAGAAGTATGAAAGACTCGATCGAAGGTATTATAACTTTATTATATTACTCCTAAAAAATTATTTGTTAAAGTTTTCTGTGTAAATTAGTTGTTTCATTTCATTTTTTAATTTCTTTTTCGAAAACAAAAATATTAAAGATAGCAACTTAGGAGAGTGAATCAAAAATATAACTAAGAGAACATAGTACCTTTCGAACCGAAAAGTTTTTATTATAATAGCTTATTTTTGATTCAATATAAAATAAAACGTTCTGTTTAAAATGATTTTCTTCTTAGATTATTAATAAAGGTCTAAATTTATAAAAATTATTTAGTTTTGTTGTATAAAACAACATATTTTTTAAGAGACATAAAATATACGTACACCAAGTTATAAAAGTAAAAATCCACTTACTCACAAAATGACTTTTGAAATATGTAAATTAGAAACTAGTTTTTTTATATCAAATGGAAGCTAATTATCTATTTTATTCTGTGAACCTCTGTTATAATAATTCGAAAGCAATAGTTTATTTTCTTGCATAATAAAGAATATGTTTCTTAAATTTTCAATTTTTTAAGTGTTTCGTTTGATTTAGTTTGGAGCGCCACGGTATACTTTTTTGCTACAAGGGATAATAAGACAGGGACCTATTGCTTAAAGCCGATTTCAAACGGCTCCAAACATCCATGTCAACGACGAGATTCAAACTCGCGGATTCTGGTAGCGAAGAACAACGTCCTACCATTCGACCATCTTCCAGCTTTTTTAAGTTTTAATTTTTTTTAAATTTTAGAATATAATTTTAAAATATTTTAGAATATATTTCAGAGTCCTTTGAAGTTTTAGGTTTAGAGAATATAAAGCTGTTATTTTACTTCAATTTGATACAAAAATTTATTTTTAAATGTATATGTTTTAAAAGTTATATATTATTTTAAATGAAAAACAAAGTATTTTTTCAAAGCTGTAGGGATATTAAAAACTTACCAGAAATTCATTCTAAATGGAACAGTTTTCGTTTTATGGTGAATCGAATAAAGGCTGTTACAATGAAAGTTTTATATCTCCTAAGATACTATGTACCCTAATACTCTCCGCTATAAGCACGTATGGGAGGACGATAGAGTAGCATTACATCCCTCCTATACGGAAACAAGTTTGACACTTATTTTGAAAGATATTTCTGCAGGCTGCAGGATAAGTCTGGGGTCTGTAGCTTGGTCACTACTTCTAAATTACGAGTACCCACTTCATTTGTTTATGTTGTGCCGATTTAAGAACATCGACTGTTGGCAGTTTATATGGTGTTCCCATAATAAAATAGCCAACAAATGATATTTCTGGTAGTGGCAGGCCATACTTGAAGGTCTTCTGTTTGGTCACTGCTTCTAAATTACGAGTACCCACTTTGTGTTGTGCCGATTTAGGAGAGTCTACTTTTATATGGCCGCTTATATGGTGTTCCCATAATAAAATAGCCAACAAATGATATTTCTGGTGGTGGCAGGCCATAGTTGAAGGTCTTCTGTTTGGTCACTGCTTCTAAATTACGAGTACCCACTTTGTGTTGTGCCGATTTAGGAACGTCTACTGTTATCCGGTTATATGGTGTTCCCATAATAAAATAACCAAACAACAAATATCTGTGAATGCTATGGCAGCCGGTACCCTAAGTAAGTGAAATAATAATAACTTCTTTTACAAGGTGGATCTGTATCTACCATATTGGATTTTTTTTCGTTCAGTATTAACCTATGGGAGAAATAGATCTCCATTTGGTCGCCTCGCATTTAAAAGATTCTTAAAAAAAATCTTTTAAAAAATTTAAAAAAAAAATACACGTAATTGGAATTGTGTAGGATGCTACCTTTTCTTAAAAAATATTCGAGAAAAGTATAATTTTAAATTGTTTGTGAGAAATTTTAGAGTACTCTTTCTCAAATGCAAATAAGAAAATTTAAGTCATTAATAAAAATGGGAAAGATAACATCCCAGATTATTTACTGTTCTATCCCGTAGTAAATATTTTGAAAAGAAGAACGGAGTAATTTTTGGACAGCTTGAACTTTCCCGTTATTTATTTATTTTTTTTTTTATATATATATATATATATATATATATATATATATATATATATATATATATATATATATATATATATATATATATAACTTAGCTTAAATAAACTAAGCTTTAAATGACAGCTTTTGATGAAAAATTAGAAATTAATCTCATTGGTTTATTTGAAAGACTTTAATGTTGTTTCCAAAACGTTTTTTCTACTGTCTTTACGATCTATGAAATAGAAGCTGTAATAACAATAATAGAAATTGTAGGATAGAAACTGGAAGTTATAATTAAAAAAAGATTTTATTTGTAAAACAATTGGAAAATTTCAATTTTTATTTTATTAAAAAAATTTTTGTTGAATTCAAATGCATGTTCTTAGAAACAATGTTTTGGCCTTTTATTACACAGGATTAACGTTGTAACAAAAATAAGTTTTTATTATAACAACATGAAACTTTTAACAACAGATAATTTAAATTATATTTACATAATATCGTGAATGTAATGAATTTAAAGTGTGATTGTAAAAGCAATTTTTGGAAAATTACAGCTATTTTTATAAAATAACGAGTAGAATTTAATAAAAAAGCCGAATTGTTACTTCTATGATGGGTATTTCTCATAAATTTTAATATAGTGCTTATTTCTATTTTTATTACATTCCTGGATGTCTAAGGAGTGTTTATAATCTCTAAATATTATTTTTGAATTAATATATCTTGTCTTACAACTTTTAGCGTTTTTGAAATATTACCTGATTTCTTCTTCATATACTAACATATAGCCCGTCATATGACGGGATCGAGTGTACCATTTGCCCTTTTATATATAATAAATGTTCTCCCATTTTACAATTATGCTGACTAAAAATTATTCGTTTTAAACTTTACTCGCTTTGAATTTTGCTAACCCTAACTCAACAAGAATCCAATATGGATGCTTCTATCTATTCCAGGTCTTTTGACCACCGCAGAATGTAATTGATTCAAAGATGTGGGTATGGGAAAATCTTCCGAAGTTTGCCGAAGTTCAGCAGCGATACTCGGAAAGCGATGTCAAATAGGAGGAGTACAGTTAAATCCCAAACAGCGAGAAATCTAGATCAGTGATACAGTGATCAGCGATCAGCGATGGGGCTGTTTGAATGCCCCCGATAGTTCAATGTACCTTGATTGAATCAAAGAAATCTTTGAGATTGAATATCCCGATTACAAGTCATTCCGATTCACTCCTAAAAGAATGTGTTTCAATCATTAAATACGAAAAAAAAAAAAAAAAATCGAAATAAACGTGCTCCGTCCCCACCTATTGGCACGACCGCATGGGAAACCATTTCTCCTTTTATATTTAATAAATATTGTTCCATTTTACAATTATGCTGACTAAAATTTATTCGTTTTAAAGTTTACTCGCTTTGAATTTTGCTAACCCTAACTCAACAAGAATCCAATATGGATACCTCTATCCATTCCAGGTCCAACCTCTTCATAAATTCGAGGACAAACAGACAGATAACTTAGGCTATTATTATAAAGGGGATGTGAAAAAAATTACAAACATTATAACTGTATTTTAGCCCCTTCCAGGTTCATTTTATTTCGGGATTATGGGTTAAAAAATGTCAATTTTTATGCTTTTTTTATACATACATAGCTTTCTAAACATAATAGCATCATTCGCATGAAAAATTCCCTAAAAATTAATGTAAAAAAATCAATTTAAATAAATGAGTAATTTACCTGTATAGTTTGCTTTCTATGCGTCAGAAATCATTAGACTTTGGAGTCAATTCACACTAACTATAAATATAAAGCTTAGAATACCTAGCTTTTATCTCGAATTAAATTTTATTTATATCCTATGCATTTACATAAATGATTATGAAATTATTAATCAAAATTTGTTCTTGTAAGATACAATCGGAAACATGGTACTGCACAGAGTCCAACATTGCAATCTGGATAGTAGAACCTTGTTTCTCTCCTTACCTTCTTCCCTCTGCTGTCTCTCTTTGAGCAGCAAATAAACTAGTAGCCATAAAAGTAAAAAAAAGCATTCGAAACCATAAAAAGCACATGTGAAATAATTCGGGAAAGACTGATTGTTCAGTGTAAAATTTCACAGTGCCCGTTCTACACTCGGGATGTGCCAGGATGGTACATTTCGCCTGCCCGAGTTCAGCTCGGGAAAAACTGGGAAGGGGTTAAAATACAATGCTAAACCCAGTCAATTATCCTAAAAAAAATCTTTACATAGAAGCCTCCCATATGTTGAACTAACATCTCTGTGAGATGTTAGGAATTAGTGGAATATATAATAAATAAGAATAATGTGAACGAGGGGATACCAAAATACTTAAACACAATGAAATAGAATTGAATGAATATGGATTGGATCAGCGTTGGGAAATGAAAACCCAATAAGATTTATGATTAAAAGGAATAAAGCATTTACTTACAATGACTTTGACTATTCTCACTCCCAACGTCGTCCAAACCATCCACTTTAAAGAAAACCAAGAAAAAACAGAATATATTGCCATTTTAATCCCCTCGCTCTCAGCGAACACTATTGTATTACATATATTTACAGATGGCGCTACGCTTCACTGTTACAAAATAAACACAGTTTACAAAAAATATTAAGCAATTGCTGTCGCATCGTGGCTGTTGGACAGAACAATCTCTACTGCTAAACATTAGGCTTACAGGGATCAAATATGCTCGGAATCCATTCACTTTAAAATAAATTTCCATTAAGAATACCAGTTGAATGATTGTTTTGTTGAAAGCTAAGGTGTCTTACAATGCCAAATGATTTAATTCTTGTCACCTATAGCTAGATCTGCCTTGCTCTTCATGTAATAAAATAAAAACAAAAATGTATTTTGTAAAATTGCTATTACTTGACAAAAAGAAATAAAGAAATCTATAAAAAAAAATGCATTAAATATAAAAAAAAAATAATTCTGAAACAACTTGAAAGATAAATCGAATGAAAAGCTGTTATATGAAAATTGCTTATAATACTACTTAGGAAAGAAACTCGAACCCTTAAAAAATGTGACAATAGTGGTATTCAAACCCGTGCCCATATCAAAAGACAGAACTTTACCTGTGTTTCCACTTTCTGGGAAGCAATTACTTCAAAAAAGTTTAAAATTTATTCAAAGAGCACACTACCTCCGCGATCTTGAATTTCGAAAAATACTTCGGCCTAGACGAAACGATTTTGTATATAAAAAAAAAAAACCTTCCAAATCTTTCTGTTTAAGTAAATTAAGTTTTACAAGATCCTCTTTCAATCTCAGAGGACAGAATGAAACAGTTTCCGTGGGATTTAATCCGATTTACAAAGAAAGCCTACCGTAAAGAAATTGAATATTGAGAGGAATCGATTGTTTATCTTCTAAGAAATAAAAAAAGGAAGAAAGAAGAGAGACAAAATAAAGAGCACAGAATAGAAATTTATTTCTTGAATCTTACCGTATTTTATTTCCGATATAAAGTTAAAGTACTTCTAATAAGATTTTAATAATTATATTTCTCATGACTATACGTACCAGAAATATACCATGGAACGGAATAAAGAAATATTCTAGGAAATAATAAAAGTTCTTTATACAGTAGAACCTCAGTATAACGATCCCATGTGGAACCAACATAACATGGTCGTTGTAACGAAAGGTCGTTGTAACGAATTGAAAAAATAATAAAAAAAATTGAGCAAAGAAACGATGCAACAGTACATACCTAGAAAACACTTCTATTTATTTGTATTTCCAATACTGAATTTTTGAAAAAAAGTCTTTGATTGACGCTTGTTTCAAGTTCATTTAGGAATTTTTCCTTATCACTGATTCCATATCCGTTAGATTTTGAAGGAAATCTTCAGAATTAAATTGTCCTTCAAAATATTGACGCAAGGCATTGATTTCCTTGAAGGCTTCTTTTCCATTCACTTTTTCAAAAGCTCGGACGATTTCTTCTCCGTCTTCGGAATCGCAGATTTCCGGTAATACGGACAATAAAATCGTCCTTATTCAAATTTTCTCCGCAGCACTGTAAAGTTTCGTCTACAGTGTTGTCAAATGAAACACCTTGGTTTGTTCACTCATACACAAAATACTAGTCAAAAGTACGTGTCTTAATCTAACCTTTGGCCAGGCCGACTTCTCAACTCCATAAAATAATCAGCTTCTAATTGGGTAAAGGAAATTTATCCCAACGATTTTAATAATACAAGTTCTTACTTATGCGGTTCATTTTAACTTGTTTGTTGCTTGAGAAGTCGATCTGCTTAATGAGGGGTGCAAAACAACTTCGCTTTATGAGGTTCTGCTCGTGCCTGGTTCTGGGTTAGCCTAAGTTTTAGTAAAGTCAAATGCATTCATTTTTGTAATCGTTTTCAATGTTTTTCTTTTACTAGTAGTAATATTGTTTAACAGTTTAAGTTACCAGTTTAAAGGATTCTATACTATGTTTATTTGCCTTAAACCTTTTCTTTGTATGTTTTAAGTAAATTAAACGTTAGTTTTATTTTTAAAAGTTTGTTTATGTTCATTTACATTTAAAACACATTGCTGATACTCTGCAACGATAACTTTTACAATTCCATTTTTTACAATAAGACTGTTTAAGAAGTCTGTTTAATTTTTAGTTTGACTAAATTAGATTGACTATCATACAGCAACAAACTCATCAAAAGATAATTGAAGATTTAGTTCTGCCCTTTTCTTCACGACCCCTCCCCTCCTTTAAGCAAACACAAAGAGGTACAGGTTTCTTAAAGTTACACCACAATACAATAATTTTGAAATAGTCCACTTGCTCATGTGGACTAAAATTGGCGGTCGTTCTAACGAAAAATAATACGCTTGGGGTCGTTGTAATGATTCAAAATTAACATTATTCCTATGGTAAAATAATTGGGACTTTTTAAGATGGTCGTTCTAACGAATGGGTCGTTGTATCGTGGGGTCGTTAAAAAGAGGTTCTACTGTACTTGACTGCAAATAATATCTTGAATTCAGTCATAAACATTAAGTTTTGTTTAATCTAAAGGCACATGGTATGCATACAAAAAATATTTTTAAGAATTACAACAAACTTTTTTTATTTTACATTTTAATAAAACATATCAAGAAACATAAAGTAGGTTTAAATTGCTCATTTAGTTATAAATTCTTGAAATTTTTTTAAAAGTTTTATATCCTTATAACTTTTTTTAAATATTAATATTTTTGCTGTAATTGTTTGAGATCTTTTTAAGACTTTTACGCAATATTTGCGCAAGTACATGGATCTTCAGATGCATATAAAATTATAATTTAATAAAAATATATATTAATACAGTAAAAAACAATGAAATTTGACAGTTTTTCATAAAGTAAACAACTAGTTTCGATTTCCAAGCACATTTTTATTCTATACATTATAGACAACCTGTATAAATAATTTTACTCTTGTATCTTAAATGCAAAAGAGAAGAAAGCCTTATCACTTTGAATACATGAAATTCTAGTAGAAACAAATACGGAGAAAATATATTTAATGTTCTCATTTATTAAAAAAAGCTTAGATATAACGCTTAAAAATTTAGATATGTCGACCATATTTGGGGTGTGTCTAATTAACCTCAATAATTTTCCTTCTTATTTAGACGCAGAACATGCACGTAAATATTCCTTATTACCTGGATTTCAACATTCTTAACTAAATAGAAATATAATCATAAAGTTAAAAGCACAACACACACTGGATCTTTACATGGTATTATCATATGAAATAAAGTACTAACAAAAAATCATAGATTTCCCACTAAATTTTATTATTATACATTATCTATTATTTTAAAGACTGAATTGGAAGATATAAATCAACTTCAGTGATCAATTCCAATAATTGGAATATTTTACTAAAATCATGTTTAGTTAGATCATTTAGTACCATTAACGATTGCTCGTGAAGTTAATTTTCCGTAGTATATCTTATTCCTTGAGCTTCAAAGAGAAACAAAAAAGAGAGGACATAAATTTTAACAACAAATATGAGTGAAAAAAAGGTGTGGCTTTAAGTAAATCCAGTTGCTTGTAACACAAAAGTAGCAAGCCAGAGTGTTTTCCCTGTTAAAGCTGCCATTTGATGATACCCCACAATGGACTGCCTACCTCGACGGGTGTAAGGCGTTCGTCTTTTTCTTAATTTTGATTCTCCTTGTGGGGGGTTATTTGCTCTTGTTCCTTTGCCTCTCTTTCACCTACCAACATCCAATCGACAACCAGAACCACAGATTTGTCCTGCACATTCCTGGGTATACAGAGAGATGTTTACTGCTCCTTAAATGTTTGAACCCTGTTTCCCGGGATTCTAATTTCATACATTGACTACGTGACCATCTCGGGGTCAAAATCTATTGCTGAACTTTAAGTCTCATGGACTTAAGAATATTGCCAACAACTGCAGTCTTCAAAAGGAAGTATGGGTTACTTCTGTCCTTTTTTAGACCCATAGTTATAAGAAGTTCTTTGCGTTTATTATTGTAATCTCTTTCGTGCTCCTTGTTAACATTTACCATTAGTATCTCCAAACACTTTTCCTGTATTACAGTTCATTTATTCTAATATTTCAATAGAATTTCATATAATGAAGGAGACATTACCAGCCTTTTTCGATTCATTGCCTCCTGTAGAAAAAATTCCTCCCCAATTAGCCCATTGATGGACAGTAGGAACAATTGAAGTTCAAAAATTAACCCTATATGTTTTTGTATTATTAGAAGTATAGTTTTACTCTTCCTGTTTAAATAAACTTAATTTTGATTAATTTAACACCTTTAATTAGGTTGTGGCTATAACCGTCATGGCGCCAACAGACTCTAGCCACTAAGTAATAAGACGATGGCGGCTATAACAGCAAAAATTTGAAAACTTAAATGACAGGCTTAATGACTCAAATATGCAACCTTTTTGTGTGCAACAAAGTACTTTTAGGTGTTTTACAAGAAATGTTAGTTCATAATCAAATAAAAATAAATAAATGACAAACAAAATTATTATAATTTTATAATTATTACACATTATTTTCGGTGCTGAAAACGAACAGGTGTAAAACGAAATTCAACCTAAAACATAGTTTCCAAAACATGACACTACGCTTCTACTTGAACGCCGATAGATGCACATTTGTGCCGCTATTGTCAAAATCGACCGTTTCATTTTGGACGGCTATTGCCGTCATGCCACATAGTGAACTTCGCTTTGACGGCTATAGACACAAGTGCCCATCAACGTATTAAAATAAAAGTACACTGACTCTCCCTCTTGAAATCAGTGCACAATTTTTGAATCAGTAACCCACATTTTTCCAACTTTTAAGCTCATGTGACACTTTTTACCACAGGAGTATTATGAAGCTTCGCTATTATGTATGCAATATTCTTTATTGTAAAGCAAGAAGTTTGTTTAGCAAATATATGGTGATTAAAAAACAACATATTATTTGTGAAAGGGCTGAACTTGGTGGGATGACAACAGTTCTACCAATATTTAAGTGTCACTTTTGTCATCAACAATTTTAAATCCCCACTGTTACGCACCCTCTTTTCTATCGGTGCGTTACGGTTTTAGCGTGAGACCTGCCCGCCTACTTTACTGGGGCAGGTACGTTCTTAAACTGTCGCTGGGATGCATTACTTTTAAATGATTCATCGGAAACCTCTTACAGACGAAATAACATTTTTTTATTTACACAAAATTAAGAAAAAAAAAACAATTAAAGAAAATGACATCTCAAAAGTGAGTCTCAGAGCCAGTCCCAGCTAAATATTTTAAAGTGACCGAGCATTCACTTTCTTTTCACATAAGCGCAGAGAGATGTTTCTCGGCTGCTGGCCCAATCTCGACTCCCTCAATCTCTCTCCTCTGC
Source organism: Pardosa pseudoannulata (assembly GCA_032207245.1). Lineage (NCBI taxonomy): Eukaryota > Metazoa > Arthropoda > Arachnida > Araneae > Lycosidae > Pardosa > Pardosa pseudoannulata. The sequence continues at coordinate 131,537,720 of CM063505.1, read as the reverse complement.
TGAACTCCAAACAGCCCCCATCCTTCTTCGGGGGGGGGGGTTGTCTCGAAACTTGAGCCCTGCCGAAAAGGGCATACACTCCTCCTCCGAGAACCTGCACAAACATCCACCAGTGCCTCCGAAAAACGTTATCAGCCCCCTTTGCCGGCCGGCTTCTTATTTCTCCTAAGAAAAGCCGCGTGGAAGGGGTCAAAATGGGGCGATTCTCCCAATGTCATTCAGAGCACACAAAGTCGTGGGTGAAAATTCCTTACATGCCCCCCCTGGCTTGAAATTAGCGCTCAAAAGGGGCCTAATTTCAACACCACCCACGACCAAAACGGTGGCAGCAGAACCGAAACTCTGTTTTCCCCGCCCTTCTCATGATAAGGTGCAAAGGTAAAAACTTATATCTGCCAAGAAGTATTAAACACAAAAAAAAACTTAAACCTAATCAAAATTAAATTTCAATACATACATGCACATAAGAAAAAAAATAAAAACCAATATCGAAACACTTTTAGAAAATTAAAACACACTATGCAAACACAGTACTGACAAAAAAATATTAACGAAACCGGTGAGGAAGCACACATACTAAGATAAATATGAGCTTTTTTTTTATATATATATAAAAAATTAAAACACCAAACAATAGTTACAACTAAGCTTCGCTCACCACCCGAGACATGGCACTCGCCGCGAGATGTTGTGCATCTGGCTTATGAGAGAATGAACAATTCAGCTTCATCTTGAATTTGGCTTTCCCCCACCATGTCAAAATCTCCTTAAAATCCAACGTTTGGTTCCAAACGTTGCCCCTTATCCAAATATCCACTAGATACCAAACCACGAAACCTTTAACCCTTTTCAAAATTTTAGACCTGCGTTGGCAAAAGCAAACAGGATCCCTTTGACGCTTGACGAGCATCTTTATCAGCCGAAAATTCCCAAAAGCTACTCTTGCCGTATCCCCCGCCTTTTCCTCAAACGCAAAGTCTTTAGATCCCTCAATTTCAACGAAGAATCCGCCCTCCGAACAATCCCGATCCACATGTCTGTTTCTGACTTCGGACCCCGTAACCATTTCTCCGTTCAACTCCAAATCCAATCCTTTCCATTTTTCCGCCCCGTTCCGTTCAACTCGCTCCTCTTTGCTCTCAAATTCTCGGGTCACCCCCATAACTACGGAGCTACACTCGCGACGAAACGAACGCTCCAAGGAACTTCCTTCCCCCTCCTCATTCGGCGCGAAGTCCACTAAGAGGTCTATTTTCCCCCTTAGCCCCCTAACCTGTTCGTACTCGGGAGCGATGCCTCTCCGAAAGGGAATTTGATGTTCTCCTCCTTCGAGGGGCTGTAAGTCAGTAACCTGGGGGTGGGTTTTTCCCCCGCTGACCGAACCGAGTAGCAGCATTATCTGGCTACTCTTTCTCCTACTCGCCTTTCTTTCCCTAATTAACAGATCGACTTGGGAAAGAATTTCTCCACGCTTTTCCCCCTCGATTTCAAATTGCGCTATAGGAAAACAACTCAGTTTTGAAACCAACGGTTGTTTCATACGTGCGATCTTCTCTGTCGACACCTCTTCTGGACCGTGCATTTTGCCCCTTAAACCCATGAAAGATCTCGTACACGAGACAATATTTAACGGTGCCTCGCAGGTATTCTTAAACGTTAACCTTTCCAGAGGAGTGGCCTCCGCCCATCTGGTATGTTGGTCCACCAACCATAAGATATATTTATGTTCCCTCCCGTTAGGAAGATCAATGGGTTTGAAAATATTGACATTTACCTGCTCGAAAGAAATCTCCGACCTCGCCAATATTCTTCTAAACCCCCCCTGCACTCCGAGTATGGAATTGAGTGCAAGTCCCAATACTTCGATCTGTATTGAACCAAGATGAACTAGTTCACCAACGTCCTCTTTCACTTTCCCTTTAGGGTACCGAAACCTTTCCGAAAAGAGAAAATTCCCCTTTCGAAAATCTCCCAAGTTCCAAAATTTCGGCGGCTCCGCGCACCTCTCTTGGTCCTTGAAATTTTCCTCCGATGCGATGAGTTCGCCTTTCACCGGCGCCTTTTCCCCCGTGCAACCCCCGGGCATTTTTTCTCCCTCAGAGAGCGAAACCAGGCTTTCCTCCCCCCTCGGAGTGACCCTCGGCTCACTAGTTAGGGAAAAACTAGGTCTTGCCAATTCCATCCCCTCCGAGAAATCCCTACGGATATCTTTGCTCCCACTGGGGCGAGCCCTTGAGATAGCCTCTTCGTTGTTCCCCGTCTCTTGAGAAAAATCCCTGTTCGGTTGCTTTTCCGCGATTCTCCGGGTATCGGGTTCCTGCCTCGCTTCGCATATGAAGGGGGGAGACTTCGAATGAGCCGTTCCTCCGCACCCTTTCCCCCGAGGAAAATCCCTATTAACCTTTCCTTCCCTCGTTTCCTTGCCCTTACTGGGTTGAGTTTTTCTGTAAACTGTTTCGTTCTCTCCTGTTTCCTTCGCACAAACCCTAGCCTGCTGTCTTTCCTCAGTTTTTCTTGAGAGCGCCGATTCTCCCTGATAGCCTGCTAACCAACCCCTCAACGTTTTCCCTTGTTGAGAAGGCAACCGGGCCTCTTCGCACAAATCCTCGTCGGTTATTTTACCGTGATTTGGTCCTACGTCGCCCAACAGAGATCTCTGACCTACGCCCTCAACGTTCCACCGCAGCCTCTCTTTCTCGGCCTCCAAGCTTTCAAGCTTTTGGCGTAAATATGCCAATTCCTGCTCTTGGTGTATCCTACGCCTGTCCTGCTCTTCGCGGCTCTTGAGCTTCTCGCACCTCGCAAGATATTCCTGCTCTTTCCTTTCTTCCACGATTCCTTCGAGCAAAACCTTGGCTGTTTCCTCGTCGAAATCCTCGGCCGCTTTTATGATTTTTATGAGTGGTAATTTGCCCATCTCCCCAGAAGCTTCAACTTCAAACTTTAATGCCAGCTGCACAAGATCTGCCTTTCTGGCCCTGATCAGAACATCCATTTTAATAATAAAATGCTTATCTACCCTGCAGCTATTTGAGAATAATTCTAGAGCATCAACTTGAGCAAATACACTTAAAAAAATCAGACGTTACCTTCTATAGCAGAATTAAACATTATACACAAACAAAACAGGATATTGAAGAGCCTAGCATTTTATATATAGCATTAACACTAAATACATGCAAAACACACTGAAATAATGAACTGAGTAACGAAAATAAACACAACAATAGAAACGCGAAGCCTATCCCAAACAAAACATTTCCTAATTCGCGCGCGACCCTTTGCACCGAATTAACTTAGCATGAGAAAAACAGGGAAGAAAACGAGCACAGTTCATGCGCCTACCTTTTCTGACGGTCAACACTAGCAGAACCATATTTCCCTTCATCAGCAAGCTTCCGGAGTACTCCACACAGCTCCAGCTCCGCAGCGGGATTGATTCTCCTGTTCCCCGGGCGCTCCTCTGCCGATGACTCTGTCAAAGTTGCCGCATTCCGGGTACTACGGGAACGTTGCCGACGATTCACTCCTGGGACACTGTGTCGTTCTCGCAGTTGCCGATGATACCTCCAGTTTCTTGCCGTAGTCTCCAAATTTCCGACGTTTCCTTTTTCCGCATCCAGGTGACAGACCCCGCTATCTGACACCACGATATGTTACGCACCCTCTTTTCTATCGGTGCGCTACGTTTTAGCGTGAGACCTGCCCGCCTACTTTACTGGGGCAGGTACGTTCTTAAACTGTCGCTGGGATGCATTACTTTTAAAATAATTCATCGGAAACCTCTTACAGACGAAATAACATTTTTTTATTTACACAAAATTAAGAAAAAAAAACAATTAAAGAAAATGACATCTCAAAAGTGAGTCTCAGAGCCAGTCCCAGCTAAATATTTTAAAGTGACCGAGCATTCACTTTCTTTTCACATAAGCGCAGAGAGATGTTTCTCGGCTGCTGGCCCAATCTCGACTCCCTCAATCTCTCTCCTCTGCTGAACTCCAAACAGCCCCCATCCTTCTTCGGGGGGGGGGGTTGTCTCGAAACTTGAGCCCTGCCGAAAAGGGCATACACTCCTCCTCCGAGAACCTGCACAAACATCCACCAGTGCCTCCGAAAAACGTTATCAGCCCCCTTTGCCGGCCGGCTTCTTATTTCTCCTAAGAAAAGCCGCGTGGAAGGGGTCAAAATGGGGCGATTCTCCCAATGTCATTCAGAGCACACAAAGTCGTGGGTGCAAATTCCTTACACCCACGTTCTGCTACCAGGAAAAATATTTAGAACTACTTGTCTGCAAAATGCATCCGATAATTTTTACCATTAAGGTGGGCCTCTACCTGCCATATTGGATTCCTCTCGCTCAGTGTTAATCTACGGGAAAAATAAAATTCTCTCTGACAGGCTCACATTTAAAGAATTCTTAAAAAAAAAAAACTATGCTGCACTGATAGAACAGCAGATTCTCTAGGATACTATGTTTTTCTTCTTTTGGATTATTTTTCCTATCGTTTAAACAATCAACGAGAGGAATTCAATATGGCATGTGCAGACCTACCTTAATCAAACTCTTCAGTGCCTTCTATTGCCCAGGGAAGGTTGATCCTCAACTCCTCATAAATTTTCTGTAGGAAAAAAACCCTTTAGATGACTTTAATGTCCACAGGTGAGCAAATACCGCTCCCCCTCCGGTACTGAACCACTACACTAAAACAATAATTGGAATTGTATTAGTAGAAGAACATCTACAACAACTTGACACTCAGCCACTTCGAAAGAGATAAGCTTCCTTTTTATCTCATTGTCTGGACATTTTCGATGAAAACTCGAGAAAGCATTTTATGAATGTCTTCCGCACTTTTTCAAAGTTTGGAAAGAGATTTCAAAGATAAATATCATTCTCTCGTACGATCAATTACGGCCGGTAAAATCTTAATAACGTGTTAAAAAGCATGCTCAATAATAAAAAAGGGCATTGAATGAAAAAAATATTATTTAACATAGAAAACGCAGTTGATTCTATTTTCAAAGACATTCATAAATCAGAATCAAACAAAGACAGCAAGATTTCAAAAATGTTTCTGCAACATCTGGGATAGAAATGAAGAGAGTGGAATAAAATTCAAACGAATAAACTTGCAATCACATATCTGAACATTATTTTACTAATTTTTGTTTTTTTCATCACTTTTGTGATTAACCATCTTACAAAGGAAAATGTAACTTTTTTCTCCCTTGAGATATTTAGTTTTTCTACGGTATTTTCCTTTAGCTTTTTCTCTATTTAGTGTAACTTTGAACTTTTTACAGTAATACGATTAGCGTACATAAAGAAACTAATTCTTATCTAATTACTCAAAAACTTAAGCCTCATTAGTGCAATTTTATAAAGAATGCACTCACGTGTTTTTATAGGTCCTTTTTGTACGAATATTTAGTACGGTGCATAAAAAAATCCATTAAATGCATATGAACGAAGAACATAGGCGTACCAGATCTGGACTTTTCTATTTGAAATGATGGGTGAAGCGGAGAAGGTACTTCTGAAGGCTGTAAATTAATTCTTTAAATTACCAGAAATGTGTTGAAATTTCTACACAATGCTGATTTTTCGATATTTTAAGCGATTTTCGTCAAGATGTTAAAATTAATTTATTTTACTACCTTTACCTGCAATAAGCACATAATATGCCTAATGCCCTGTGTTTTTACTTTTTTAGAGTCATTCTACGTTTTAAGATAGTGTCTATTTACATTAAATCTTTAAAATAAATGATATTCTAAAACATAGAGTAAAATATAGGATTAAAATATAGGATAAAATATATATTCTAAATTTTGTACCACTCTTAGCAGCGTTCTAAAAGGTAAATGTTTGTACAAAGATGATTATCCCCGACGAGCAGACTTTGTGCAATAGATGCTTGAGATAAAGAGTAATGATCCCTGATTCCCTGCTTTAGTATTATTTAGTGAAATCATCACTCAACGAGAAGGCATTTAAAACTTGTGTAATCAGTACGTTTAGTATGGCCAGTTTCCTCACTGCTCTATCTCTCGTAAACAGTAGAATATTTTTCAGAAAAAACTGGTCAAGTATTCATGGTGATTAGATGGTAGTCCTTACATCTTGGCAGACCCTTTAACCGGCGCAACATGCCGTATCTTTTTGGAACAAATGGTTCCCAGTTTATTGCAGGCTGTTCAGCTTCCTATAGAGAGACATATATACGACGAAGTCCCTGTACACATTTTCAACACTTCGGGCCTTTCTTAAATGTATTATATCCTGCACGATGGATTGGACGTTAAAGACCTGTGGATTAGCCTCCTCGCTCATTAAACCTCCATCCCATTCAACATTTTCGTCAGGGGGCGCATGAAATCTTTAGTGTACGAGATCCCTATGGACTCGACTAAAGATCTGGTAGCAAAAATCGTTGATGCCTCAAACATAATTAACATAACACCAGGAATCTTCGAGAAGGCGCATCCGTCATTCATTCGCCGGTGTGAAATGTATAACATCAGCTATAGTCGTTACTTTTGAGCTTTTAATGTCAGTTTTTCTCTGAATAATAAATCAGATTGTGAAACTTTTGGTAGTTTATTCGCTTTCTTAACACTGTTGTAAGTTCAGGTTCGAATTCTAATTTTACTCTTTTGTGTTTCTAGGAGCAAATTCCAACCCTATGTTTAAAATCAATTAATACTCTGTTTGGATAAGTACTATCACTATCTCTTATTTTGTATAAGAAATTTAGATTTACCATGTATAATCACTGCTATATTTTTTCAATTATAAATTTCGTTAATTCTATCGCGGGCTACAGTTTATCCACCCTTGCTTTACAACAAAATCATCATTTTAATTTGCCCCATCATAACATATCCATTTATGACTGCTGCTGTGATTTGAATATCACTTTTATTAAGAGTATTTCAGTGAAAAACTACTTGTTTTACAAATTTTTATCAAAGCTGAATTGAAAATATGCATATATATATATATATATATATATATATATATATATATATATATATGTGTGTGTGTGTGTGTGTGTGCATATGTATATGGATTTTCTCTGTTCATTTAGATGTTTCATTACATATTTTACAGCAACTTCCTTAATTCCTCTTGGTTCTAAACGTGATCGGATATGTTAGTATTTCTCCTCTTGAATTTTTATATCTCTTTTGTTTACATTTTTAAATAGATAGAGAAAAATGCTTTGAAAAAGAAAGGAAGTGTGGCACCTCTTCATGGGTACGTTTTAAGAATTATATTCTGCCAGAGCTAGGAATCGCACCAGATGACATCAAAAGCTTCTCGGCGATAACGAAGCTTTTGAATTCTCCTAGAGACCCTTCTGGATTAGCTGTAATAAGAATATTATTTGGTAAGTATGGGCATCTTATTTTACCGAGAAAATAATTGTCCCGTATTTTAAGAGAAACAGGCCATTCCAAAAGGTAGTATTGGACTAAAAATCTATACAAGTAGAAAAACAATGAATTCAATTTAGGACTCCTTTTACCGATGAGGTATACATGATTTCTCGTGAGATAACAAAAAATTTTCACTCGACAAAAAGTCTTATCTGTCGTGTAGTCCTCGTTTATATTTGAGTATTAACCTGTGATCAAATGTATAGTGGTATTTATTTTGATTGCGTTGTGTAAAAGTATTTTAGTACTAAATTTAACCACAGGTTCTGAGAAACTACAGACATAAGATATGAAAATAAACTAAAAGCTAAATTAAAAGCATCTGAAACCAGCTTAAAATAAAAAAGTAAATTTATTATAATGATATATAAACATCTATGTACACACAAACTGATTCTATCTTCATAAAATATGCTTTATCAACACCTTCAAAATTAGGTGCCACTCTAAATTAGTTCTGACAATAATTTTTCATCACTTAAGTAATTATGTAAATATAAGAGAGAGGACCTAATCTCAATTTCAAAATATATGTAAAAGGGGGTACCTTTGTGAGTTAATATGGTGTGCCCGGAACACTGCTGGTTGATGGCTGATCAGGATTTGGTATGTATGGATCTTCCGTCGGTCTGGTCAGGGGCTTCCTTCTGAGTGTTTGGGGTGCGGCCGTAATATTTGATACAGGAACACTTCCCGTCGGACTTGTTTCCTCGACTGGACTGCCGAACACCTCTCGGACTTCCGAATACCTTCCGTCGGACTTGTCGACTCGACTCGACTCCCGAACACCTTCCCTCGGACCTCTCTCCTTCACAGGACTCCCGAACCCTTCTTTCTTTAGATTTTTCTTATTTTATTAATTTCATCCTTGTCCCCTCTTCCTTCTTATCGTCCAATCGGGATCGTTGTAAAAATCTAATTGGTCTGCTTAAACCCCGCCTTGAGACCGCCAACGTGGAAAACCTTATCCCTTCTAATTGGGCACTGTCCCTTAGGGACTCATAAATAACTCCACAAAGGTACATTCTTATTTAGTGTCAAGTACGGAGACGGGATTCTAATCTGGGACTGGGATCAGAACCCCGCCCGAGACCACCGTACAAGACAACAATATCCGTAGAATATAATTTTATGGTCCTCTATCTTTTACAAAGATGTGATGAGGTCAGATTTAGATCCCGAGCATTTTACTTCTTGTGTGAATGAATCAATTATATTACTGATCTAAATCGCCTCATCACATTATCCCTCATTAAATTGAACCAAAAACAATCAGTTGAAAACTTTTAGCTATCACACAAAAATTCCATGCATTTTTCATTTTTTTTAAAGGAACTGTAAATTGAATTCATTGTTTTTTAAGCGCTGACGAGTTGACATGTGATATGATCTAAAATGTATAATAAATATAACGACGATACGTATTGTAAAGATATGAAGAGGCGACATCTGATACCGAAAACAATGTAATACAAAAAGCAAATTCTATTAATAAACGTTTCTCATACACCAATTACTTAAACTCAAGTGGTATTAACTACAAATATTATCTATAATATCAGATGCAAAATATTTTCGAAATTATCAGATGTGCAAATTCGTTATCATACGGCATCCTACAAACATCGAAAAAGCAACAACGGATTCAGTTTACGTATTATTATTCCCGATAAAGAATTCGTGGATTTATCATGTAGATAATAAATTTCAACAGATTTATATTAATTCAGATTGACGCTTAATAAGGCCTTTAGTCGGTTCAAAAATTTTCGTTATTGTGATGAGGTGATTTAGATCTGTGATATAATTGATTCTTTCATACAAGAAGTAAAATGTTCGGGATCTAAATCTGACCTCATCACATCTTTGTAACAAGACAGAGGACCATAAATTTATATTCAACGGATATTGTTGTCTTGTAGGGTGGTCTCGGGCGGGGTTCTGATCCCAGTACTAAATTAGAATCCCGTCTCCTTACTTGACATTAAATAAGAATGTACCTTTGTGGAGTATTTATGAGTCCCTAAGGGACAGTGCTCAATTAGAAGTGATAAGGTTTTTCATGTTGGCGGTTTCAAGGCGGGGTTTGAGCAGACCAATGAGATTCTTACAACTATCCCGATTGGACGTTGGGAAGGAAGAGGGGGCAAGGTTGAAAAAATAATAAATATAAAAAAATCTAAAAATTGAGATGATGTTCGGAGGTCCCAAAAGAAGATGTTCGATAGTCGAGACTAGAGGAGAGTCCGAGAGAAGGTGTGTTCGAGAGTCGAGACTAGAGGAGAATCTGACAGAAGGTGTGTTCGATAGTCTAGACTAGGAGTCCGACAAAAGGTGTTCGATAGTCCAGACGAGGAGAGAAGTCCGACGGAACGAGTTCGAGAGTCCAGCCAAGTCCGACGGGAAGTATTCTTACAACAAATAGCACGGCCGCACCGCAAACACTCAGGAGGAAACCCCGGACCAGACGGACGAAATATCCATAGATACCCATCAACCAGCAGTTTTCCGGGCACACTATCTTTACTCCCCAAAGGTACCCCCTTTTACATAGATTTTGAAATTGAGATTAAGTCCTCTCTCTATTTACAAAATTACTTAAGTATTGAAAAATTGTCAGAGCTAATTTAGAAGATGTTGACAAAGCTTATTTTATGAAAATTAGCATCAGTTTTGTATGTACATAAATGTATATATATTGTAATAAATTTACTTTTTTTAATATTAAGCTAGTTTCGGATGCTGTTAATTTAGCTTTTAGTTTATCTTCATATTTATGTCTGTAGTTTCTCAGAACCTGTGGTTAAATTTTAGTACAAAAATACTTTACACAACGCAATTAAAATAAAATCACCACTATACATTTGATCACAGGTTGATACTCAAATATAAACGAGAACTACACGACAGTTATCACATGAGAAATCCGCACATTATTCATCAGAAAAAGGAATCGTTGCTTTGTTAACATGTACAGCTTATGATAAGTCTTTCAATCTGGAGAAGTTACATTGGTAATATCAATTGGTCAGCAAACTATTTTCCTGCTTCGGAATTTTTTTTAAATTTATAACTAACTAGCAAGTGTGCCCGTGCTTCGCTACGGTAAATTTAATATATTACTTTTAATCAAAGATTTTTTTTTCGTGCATAACTCTTTAAATTCGTCACAGTTCAGTACGAGTCATTGGCATGTTTATATATTTCTATTATAAGCGTATTATAACAATATTCAGTTTTTATAATTTAATTTGTATCTTATATTAAATTTGCTCAAACTTTTTTTATAGTAAAATATAAGTTAACCCTAAATTACATTACTGTATTACTACTGTACGTTGATTAGCAACATTAATAGATCTTGCCATATTACGTGGTAGAATAGGAAGTAGAGGTTTTGACAGCAACAGTGCTAATTTTGGTGGTATTAATAACTGTTGTCCAAAATTAATAAAATTTATGACAAACTACGTGGTTTTGTATGAAACAAAAACACACATTCATATTGACAACCATATGAATACAAAGATAACTATATAAAAATGATTCATTTTTATTTGCCCATGAGAGTCACTGAAGTTTGTACTTTTTGTTGTTAGAATATTGCTGATAAACATTTCATTGTAATGTAAAAATTAACCAAGAATCAAATTTAAAATTGTTTTTATATAAAAATGCTATAATTTGCGTCACGTACAAATAAAAGTTAATCACTTTATATCAAAATTTCCAGGTCAAATCGAATGGATACTACGCAGACGATGTTTAAATAATATAAAATAAGAAATGAATAAATGAGATATTTAAAGGAATGAAGTCAAAATGATAGGAAAATATTGTTTTCACCTATTTATGTGATAAATTGAAAATTTTAATCTCCTGGTTTTAACAAAGGAAAACAGCGCTTAAAATACTTACATGGGATTAATGAAATGACGTCACATTGTTAGAAATTATTGCTTCTTTCACTTAGTTATGATGAGATAAATTAAAAAATTAACCGCCTGCATTTAACCAAGGAAAATAATGCTTGGAATAATGACATGAAACACTCGAAAAAGGGGGAAGGAATGGATTTCGAAAGTTAAAAATTTACAAAAACCTTCCCAGAGATATACCTAAGAATTTCCCAAATTTTCACGGCGATTGGATGCATGGTTTTTGAGTCTATCTAGTACAGACAAACACAAATTCATTTATATATATATAGATTATGATCTTTCTATTGCTGCCTTAATGTCTAATTACACGCCAACCTGTACACATTGAAAAAGCAATTTACGATTTCCTTTTCTAAAGAAGAATGTGCGAATTTCTTTTTCAAATAATTAAAGGTCTTATAATAAATCAACTTAAAAAAAATCAGTTGAAAATTTTTACCACACCACACGAGAAATTTGCTCATTCCTCATCAGAAAATGTATCTTAAATTGAATCCGTTGGGTTTTTTATTTTATTTTATTTTATTTTATTTATTTATTTTTTTTTTATAAGAATTGGATTTTGATAAGAACTCAAAATAACTTCTGCGTATTAGCAGATAGAAATTTCATTTATTGAACTGGTCTTAAATTTCCCACTGCTAGTTAATTTCTCGTTCTGTTTTTAGGTTGCTTGATGCTCATCGATGTGCATCATGAGAGGGGTCTTTCAAGAGCAGACGAACGTTGGGGTCATTCCAACGAATGCCGTTTTCCCTTAATCTGGTCTCTGCGGCCATTACCTCTTCAATGGATGATTGTAGTTTACCTACTGATGCTTTTAGGTGAGTTGATGTCACTTACATTTTTTTTTTGTTGTTGTTGTTAAATTTAATGCATTTAAAACGGGGTTTAATTTTGTTTTAGAACTGAGTATATCTTATGCCGTTTAGAAAATAAATTGAATCAAAGAACAGTTACATACATTAAAGCTCCCTTTCATTAATTTTGAAAGATTTTTTCATACCTTTCAATGAACCTCAAACACTGACGGGTATAAAGCTCTCTTGATGATGGCCGAAAAATCCCTTCAATTTTGATCATCATCAGGAAGAAGGATTTTTTTTTCTGATTTCGGCCCTCTCCCCCAACTTCCGGCCTTCCAGCGAAAGGACATCCAGACCCGCAGATTTAAATACACGTCTCTGGGTATAAAGGGAGATGTTTAGTACACCAGTCTTTAAATGGACTTCTTGGAATTCCAGCTTAGCAGGCTAGCCACTAGGCCATCTCGAGTTCCAAACCTACCGCTCTGTAGAATAATTGCTTCAGAGGCCAGAGGGCGCTGATGCCCGCGCCGAAGTAGAAGGAATTGTAGTTTGTGTTATATCTGTCTTGAAGGCGGCGGCCTAACAATACGCTGTGTCCTTAGTCCATTAAAGTTTTGTTTTTAAAAATGCTGAACCACCGTCAGTTGAACTAGATAGCCATTTTTCTACAGCTCAGTTTTAAGACCCAAGGGCAAATAACTGCGGTTTTAGACTCTGTAACATGAGTCACTTTTATTTTGTTTATGCCCATAGCTATGAGAAGTTCTTTTTATTTATTCTTACAATCCTTTTCGTGCTCAATTTAGAGATGCATGTACCATAAGAGTCTACTTATACATTACAGTACATTTATTAGTAAATTTAGTTATTCAGTTAAATCTTAATAGATCGAAAATTATTTAATTTTTCAACCAACTTTTCGTATTTTATATTGAAATATAGAAACAAATATATAAATAAACAAATAAACAAATATAAATATAAATACAAATATATATATAATATATATTATATATATATATATATATATATATATATATATATATTATATATATCTATATATATATAAATATATATATATTATATATATACAAATATATATAATATATAAGCCGAACGATGGCCGAATGGTAGAGCGCTGCTCTTCGGAACCGGAGTTCGCGGGTTCGAATCCCGCTGCTGGCATGGATGTTTGTAGCCGTTCGGAATCGGCGTTAAACTGTAGGTCCCGGTCGCATTAACCCTGGTGTGCAACAGTAGGCCGTAGCGCTCCAAACCAAACCAATATATATAATATATAAATATACACATATATAATATCATTTTCGCATAAATAAAAAAATAATTTTAAATGTAAATTGATTTTTTTAATGAACCTTCCCATTCTGTGGTTTTGCATCGACTGGTGGAAAAACTAGTTTTTATTTGTCTAAATTTTTCCAGAATCTATGTAGTAGACAAGAACATTCGGCTTCGTTTCCCTGTATATACTGTTATATTTGCACCCACAAACAAACCATGTTGTTACACTAACCCGTACTAGTACGTGACCCGCACTCAAGTATCAATCATCAGAAAATATACTAGTACGTGTCCCGCATACAATGTGTTAATATTGCTTTATATTTTATTCCCTTATTTTGATCGTAATTGAAATGAAGCATAATGCATATTTTTTGTTTTTACCCATGAATTGTTTTTATCATTGATTGAGCATTTAAATAACCACACCTTTTTATATTTCTATGCAGGTGCTGCAGGCATAGCATTAGGGTATCGTTACCGTTTAAGTTGCCTTAGTTTGCTCATACCTTACTGGTACATATTTTTATTGGACAAATCCCACTGGAACAACCATTCTTATCTGTTTGGACTCATAACAGCTCAGTTGACACTGTCTGGAGCCCACAGGTGCTGGTAAGGAACTTGTTATTCTTATTGTTGGTTGTTATATAACACTGATCATTTCCTCATTAATGCAGAGCAATACTAACGTCAAATATAATGACAGAATATCTGTAGTGTCACTTGTGACTGATTTGTATGTATATTAGATTATACACATTTTTATTTGATTTTATGTGTCATTAGAATAATCATTTTCACATTACTTTAAATTTTCAAATTTAGTTTTGTTTCCTACAATAGCAGTGTTGTCTGAGTAGAACTCATGTATCTGATGGTGAGTTTAATTTAAAGTTTAAAATAAATAAAACCATTATTGGTGAGAGTGTCTAACCTAGACTGGGATTGAGTGCAAAGTAGTGTGAAGACTCCCCTTTTTTTCTAGACCTAACGACCGGGATCAGCTGATTTGAAGCCTCCTGTTTCGACCGGCTACAACAGAGCGGCAACAGAGTGTCTGGGATGGTAACAGTTCAGTTCAATAGGTATATGCCCTGATCGGTTGTTGGTAATGACCCAGGATTGCCTGTAGAGCCTCAATCGGGACAACCAACGAATGAGAATACAGCAAAAAAAAAAAAAAAAAAAAAAAAAAAAACTAGATTCAACTTTAGCTGGAGTTCCCAGGTAACTGAAATCGTAACCGACCAAAAAAGGATTGGCGGGACCGTAACTGACTCCCAGGTATAAAGCTAGAATTTTTCGACTCGGGGCTGTCATGCCAACTAAATAATCAAAGAATGAGCCATTCCAACATTAGCAAAACCAGTACTAGAGGGCTTGGCCCAGGGAATACTGTTGTCAATACTTCCTGTGAGATCCTGTGAGACTCGGGGCTTTTGACATTTTTTTTATGTAGGTGCTTTGACCTCATGGAGGCTTTCGCATCTTTGAGCGGAGCCAATTTTCTAGTGATAACTTCGGGAGATTTGTAAAGTCCACTCATATAGGGAGCAGCAGAGTCTCTGAAACCGAGCGGAGGATTATTTGGGTTTGCATTGCACCCTGGATGGCCTCCACACTTGTGTGAGATTATTTAATCTCTTTTCTTTCGACTGTGATCATGTGGTGATGTTATGCAGGCCACAATTCTTTGCATTTCGACTTGTTTTGGGAGATTAGAATCCCCTTGTATATGGTATTTACTCAATAATAAAAGTGATTTTCCAATTTTATCGTGACTGTGATCATTCTCCACTCATCTTCACTCAAGAACATTGAAGTCGTCACAGTAGCTTGTAATATACATCTCTTTCAGCTGTGAGTAAAGCATGAGGTATTATATAAAAAAAATAGATTATATTCCAATATTTATTTGTTTCAAACAATATTCGATTAAAAATATCACAATAGTGCACATTTTTATGCGCAATAAGACGCCACTCGAAGTAAATATGGAACCAATTCTTGAGATCCCGAGTCGACAGACCAATGAAACTGGGAGATATAGACCGACGAGTGCTGTCCAGAGAAATTCAGAAGAACCGCACCCAACAGATGACCCTCATCCGCGAGGAGTTTCAACAGGCTTCCGGGAGTATTTTTTCAATGAATTCACATCCGTAAGGAAGCACATCTGCTTTGTTTTCATGGTCGTTTTCATTTGCTGCCCATAAGCCTTTGATCCCAAAGTCCAACCGCGCTGATCGGTTAATGTGGTGAAAGTATATCGAAATTGGACCGTAGATCAATGGAAACGGGTTCTTTGGACCGACGAACCAAGGTTCACCCTTTACCATTCGGATGGCAGTGTCTGGGTCTGGCGTCTGCCTGGAGAACGTCTCCTGCCAGAATGCATTGTGTCAACAGTCAAGTTCGACGGAGGTAGAATTATGGTCCGGGGGTGTTTCTCCTGTTATGGACTGAGACCCTTGGTGCTATTCATGGTAAGCTCAACGCCGATGCCTACTGGAGTATTTTGGATGACAATGTGCTTCCAACGTTGTGGCAGTGTTGCGGGTTGGACCCCAGTTACTTTCAGGTTGACAATATCAGTTGTCATGTTTCGAGGTTAACCAAGGCTTGATATGGTGCCAATGGAGTTCATCGAATGGACTAGCCTGCCCAGAGCCCAGACCTGAACCCTATCGGCGGAGGTGAAATTATGGTCTGGAGGTGTTTCTCCTGGTATGGACTGAGACCCTTGTTTCCCATTCATGGTAAGCTGAACGCCAATGCCTATTGCACTATGTTGGATGACAATGTGCTTCTTTTGTTGTGCCAGTTTTATGGGTTGGACCCCTATCGAGAACCTCTGGGACGAGTTGGATCGCCGAATTAAGGTGTGCACTACCTGTCCAAAATCGGTTGAGGAACTTGTATGTCTACTCCAAGCCGAGTGGAAGACAATACCACTAGCTTTAGTACAAAGACTTGTGGAAAGTATGCCCCGGGGGGTTCACGCTGTAATTGCCTCTCGTGGAGGCTCTATCAACTATTGATTTTGAATAAAGTTAGTTTTTCTTTTCTATCACAGGTGTCCAAATACTTACTGGTAGACTTTGTAATTAAAAAAGTGATATTATGAACAAATTTATAGCCTAGAATGAGTAATGTAGTAACTGCACAATGAATTTAATATTAAAATTAACATTGAAAAGATATAAACTATGCATGGTATTGAGTTCTAATTTTTAAAACAGAAATATAACCAAAGAAAAAGAATAAATTTGAAAAAAAATGAAAATGTTCAATTTTTTTACGTGTATATCATAAAATATGCTCTCTTTGATATTTTACGCCAGGTAAGGTTCACTATTTCTTTCGATGCAACAATATTGTGATGAGTTACCAAAAGTGCTAGCACATCTGCACTACAATTTGAACTTAATGTTTAACTCAACGTCACTGTTCTGAGCACATTGTTGTCTATGCACAGTTAGGCAGATGACACATCCATACACATGGTTCATTTTCTTTCCCCGAAACGATCTTTAAGAATTTTGGGGGGAGGGGGGACCGATTCCCTAAATCCTCCCCTTGCATACGGCCTTGATTTGAGTTGAGTTGAATTTGATTTGAGAATAAATTTGGCTGATGATTTGGCTTATGAGACTATCTTTTAATACTTTTTAAAAAGTTCTCACCCATTTCTAAAAACTAACATATTTTTATAAACTTTTTTACAAGGTGGTAATAGACCGGACTACAGACATTACATGTGGCCCTGCTCCTTACTATAAAAAAAATATAAGCCTCTTATATATATTTTCCTTATCTGTCTCATTTATTTTATTTCCTTCCAGGTCTATTGATGGAAAACGAAATCCGAAAATCAGACACAGTCACGTTCCTTTGTGGAATTATGCCGTTCTTAGGGGTCAGGTAAGGCTCATCACTGTCCATCATTTGAATGGAGCAATGCTTATGCCTCCCCCCCTATTTTATTTTTTAACATAAATAATGAGACTCATTATTGTCAAGAAACTACTCATCAAAACAATAATTTCTGTAGAATAGAAAAAATGTTGGTGTCTGTATTAATAAAAAAAATCGTTGGATGGCGCATATGGGTTGAATAAGTCCGAGTATAATGAGACTAAACGCAAGCTCATAGCATAAAATGCAATGCCAACGTAAAGCATAAAGTACGCAAAAATGCGCAAGCTTCTTGTTTAGCAGCGTCTACCAGTCTCGACCATTTGTAAAAATGGAAATATCTATAAAGAAGTGTTTTACAACTAAATTTTGAGTTCTTTTGAAAAATTCACCATCGTGCACCATCGTATGATTTTAAGATTGTAAGCGAGGCTTTTCAAAACAAAGAAATATTGATGACAAATATTTTTTGTCAGCATAAAATTTTTAAGGAAGGAGGGAAAACTATGGAAGATTTTGACCTTGAAGGAAGACCAACAATATCCTTATGAAAAGCCATATATTTCTGATTTTGTACTGGAAGTTTTTTTAAAGAACTACATAGAGATCATACTATCCCCCCCCGCCCCCAAACAATATTGGAGCAATTTCTGTCTGTTTCCTTTACTTAAGATGACCACTGAAAATGCGCCATTTCGAAAATAACGAAACAACGAAAAATATAAGCCTCTTAAATATATTTTCCGTATCTGTCTCATTTACTTTATTTCCTTCCAGGTCTATTGATGGAAAGTTAGTTAACGAAGCATGTATAAAAGAAGTGGTTTTGAAACAACTCTAAAAAAAATAAATAAATTATCTTTCACACGTATTTCAGAGGTGGACAAAACGTTGGGGCAATTGCATAGCGTCTGACGTCATAGCGTGGTTATTTTGAAAAAGCAAACATAAGTAATGACAATTAACAGTTATCTGTGTTCTGTATAAATATAATCTTGTTACTAATTGTACAACTTACTAATTCGTATATCAATTTATAGAAATTTTAATCTGCACTAGAATTAATGAAATGTATGAATTTGCTAGTTAAAGGTGAGAATTTTGTTCTTTTTAGATATTTTTAGTGTACTTCATAGCAGGTTTGAAGAAGACTAATCTAGATTGGATAGGTGGATACTCCATGGAAAAACTTGGATACCATTGGGTTTTTAACGGTTTTAGGTAATTATCTGCATGCTGTACTTAAGAATCTAGTTTTAGTATTATATTCACTCTACTGCGTACAGGCAATTATTCAGTTTTGATAATAAAAAAAGTAATTGATCAAATACGTCACTTATTTATGAAGAGTGCAACTTGGGATATTCTTGTTTCTATTTTGATGCAGTAGGGTACATAAATATGTTTTTACTACCTGTTTGTTGTTTAGGTTTTTCCTGACTGGAGACCAGATTACTTTTCTAGTAGTGCATCTCGGAGGATTCATTTTGGACTTAACAGTGGGTTTTTTCATGATCTTGAAGTCAACAAGACTTTATGCATTTTTCTTCTGCGCGATGTTCAATCTCATGAACTCGAGGATGTTCGCTATTGGTAAATATTATTTTCTGTCTCTTTAATCTCGGCAACTACTCAATTATTTAGTGTCACTATGATATTTTCGAAAGAATACAATAATCCTTGAAGCAAACCAGTATATGCAGATGTGTATTTATTTAAGTTTCTAAGCATATAACATACGCAGTCAAAATTGGTTAATTCGAATTTCAAGGGAAATGCAAAACACTTCGAAACAGTCAATTTTCGAATTATCCAATTACGTTAAATGTAACAGACTATCTATTTTATCTAATAGGTCCATGTAAAAGAAGTAAAACTGGGGAATAAAAACAAACCCTATAATTATATAAATATTTAATTTTCATTTCTTTTGCTTTACTTTTATCTGAACATTATGCGAAATCCTCCTATTCACACAGATTAGAAAACCGTTTCTTAACGTTATTTTGGACTTGACAATGTGTCCTATTTTTTGTAACACAACTGTACCTTCCGATGCTGTTGGTACTAAAACTTCAATATCACCATAATCTCTTTATCCTCTAAATGAATCAATATCATAGTTCTTTACTTCTTGGATAGTTTCTGTATTGTTCAACTGTAAACAAACAACAACTATTGATCAACATTTAAATGTAGCTCGTTGAGAACATAATCACTACTGACTCACAACAAAACTAGATCATAAATGCTTAAAACATGGGAGCAAAAGACAACTGCGCATTTGGCTCCTGATTGGTAAAGTGATCCTTGTCATTCTGCTGCTTTTTTGGAAATGGCTAGAAGCCATCCTTAGTGAGTTTTGGGCTTCCTAATAATCACGTCAAAAAAAATAAAGGATTTTTGATCACCACTTACTGTGCTTGCGCTTTCAATGCTTATTCATCATGGATTAATATTTTTGTTCAGTGTATGTATGTATATATGTATGTATATATATATATATATATATATATATATATATATATATATATATATATATATATATATATATATATATGTATGTATATAAGGTTAACGTTATATTGTAGGAATGTTCCCTTACGTCATGATCGCCGTTATGCCCATCTTTTGTGATGCAGACTGGCCAAAAAGATGTCTGGCAAAAATCCCAATGTTCCAGTCTATATTCGGTTATGATGGACAGCCTCAAATAAATCCATCTTGTATCTATTCGAAAGAACAGATGGCTGCAGTAGCAAAATCTTCGGTATGTATACTTATGTCAGTTTTGTAAGAAGCAGCATCTAGTAGAATCCTGGAAGTTGCATCTAGCAGATGCAACTTCCAGGATTCCAAGATTCCAAGATCTTTCCAGGATGCAACTTCCAGGACTTTTTGAGAAATTATGAATTTCACCATTTTGGTATGCAGTAAATATCACTTTCGAAAAAATTCTTTCGATATTGAAATGAAATTTGTCTGAAAAGTTTTATCCTCATTCAATCATGATGTGAAGTGAAACCTAAAATCTTGTTTTAATGATTTAACTTAAATTGAATGTTTATACACGTAAGAATATTTCAATTACATGCTGCAAATCTTTTAGTTGATAATACAAACAAACATGTAAAATAATGCAGTTTGAAAACTATTGAAATTATTAAATAAAATATGTTAGGGAAGGTTTGGCGTAAGTGTAAAATTTTGCTAAGGATCTTAATATAAAATTCTTCATATGTACACTGGTGGACAAAATTAAGAGATGGAAAGCATTTTCGCACATTTCTCTAAAAATACCGCACAAAACCTGGACAGTTGATTGCCATATATGGTCACTGTAGCGCTATTGGCCCTGAGATAAGCTTACGTATTCTTGTGGGCGTTGCTAAGCCAGCAGGGGGTATAAAAGTTCACATCGAGCTGTTCATCTCATTCCACTCTTCAACACAGTTGCAGATTTTAGTGCATTTTTTGAATAATAGTGTTGTTTCTTGCTGGTTTTTAGGTGAAATGAGTAAACATCATCGTTTAGACGAGGGTATGAGGTGGAGAATTGTGGGTAGACTTGAGGCAAGCCAGTCCCAAGCTCAGGTTGCTAGGGAATAGAATATAACACCAAGCGTCATTTCCAATTTGT
Organism: Pardosa pseudoannulata; assembly: GCA_032207245.1. Classification (NCBI taxonomy): domain Eukaryota; kingdom Metazoa; phylum Arthropoda; class Arachnida; order Araneae; family Lycosidae; genus Pardosa; species Pardosa pseudoannulata. The sequence goes on along the minus strand of CM063505.1, from coordinate 131,516,664 downwards.
GGAGTCAATTTAAAACTAGTGGGACAGTATGCAGACGACCAGGACAAGGTCGCCCGAGGTCTACAACGGCCAATGATGACCGGTATTTGTTTGTTTCAGCTAAGCACCAGAGGACGGCTACAGCCACTCAATTGTCTAGGGACCTCATAGCTGCTACAGGAACATCAATTTCAAGTAAGACAGTTTCCAGAAGACTCCATGAAAGAGGGCTGTATGCCAGGAAGCACGTTATTTGCATCCCACTCGCCCCTTCTCACAAAAGAGTGCATGCAGAATGGTGCAGACAACATCAGAATTGGACACAGCTGGGCTAACGTTCTCTTCACTGATGAGTCCAGATTCAGTCTGCAACCTGATTCTGGACAGTTATTGATATGGAGGGAACCTGGAATCCGATACCATCCCAGCAACATTATCGAAAGGAACCATTACGCTGGTGGTGGACTCATGGTCTGGGCAGGGATCATGCAAGATACCCACACACCGCTCCATGTCTTTGACAAAGGTTCCATGAATGCCCAGAGCTACAGGCAGGAGGTCCTAGAGCCCTATGGGCGTCTTTTCAGGGGCGCTGTTGGCCTGAATTCGTTTTTATGGACGACAATGCGCGACGACATAGGGCTCTTATGGTTGATGAGTATCTGGAAAGCGAGGACATTCAATGAATGGATTGGACAGCCAAATCCCGTGACCTGAATCCTATTGAACATGCTTGGGATGCTTTTGGGAGAGCTATTGCGATGCGCCAACCTCCCCCCCCCCAGAACCATTCTAGAGTTAAAAATTGCTCTGGTGCAAGAATGGGAGGGTCTTTCACAACCCCTCCTTAACTCCTTTATTAACAGCATGCATACTCGTTGTGCATGCTGTCTGTCTGTCAGGGGTGACCATACACCATACTAGAGGCAACACACACTGTACAAGCCTCACTTTTATTGTCATCTTTTATCCTTACGTTCAGACTACATTGGATTTATTGGCAATAGGTCTTGCCAGTGAATGGCACTTTCATTTTTGTTTTGCATACTTTATTATCATGGAATAAGCTATATCCATACCAAATTTCATTTATTTATATTCAGTATTTTTTGAGATATTTGGGAAAATGTCTTCCATCTCTTAATTTTGTCCACCAGTGTATTTAAGAAGAGAATGAATGAATGAAATTACCTTAACCCCCTTTTGTGTTTTACGAAGAGAATACAGTTCGAAACAAATTTAAATACTCTAAGTTCAGGAGAGAAAACTGAAAAAAAGGTGTTTTTCTTCGTTTTACTCTTTTGATGCTTAATTAAAATTGTGTATATTTTTTACAATTTAATTCATAGTTTTATAACTTATTTTGATATAAAAATATGAGTTTTCGTTGAAATCTTAAAACATTTTTTAAAACATGGGTTCTGGTTAGACCTTATCTTAAAATAAAAGTTTGATACGTTTACTTTTGTAGAGTCCATCAAAAAGAAAGAAGCAATCCAGTTCTGTCAGTCTCCGACACCAAATGACGACAGTTATCTTTTGCTGTTACTTCATTCTTCAGGGTTTCTTGCCGTATTCGCACTGGCTAACTAAGGGGTACAACACCTGGACACAAGGATTGTATGGCTATTCTTGGGACATGATGGTTCATAACTGGAGATATGTACACACCACCATTACTGTCATTGAAAAAAAGACTGGAAAAATTTTTCACCTGGATCCAGACGTAAGTAAAAATATAGTGCTCTCTCTGTTCGTAGTAATAGAAGCTATTGAAGAATTTGATTTGTCCCTTAATGTTGTTGATGTTATATTGATTATGCGAGCTAAATGTCTCAAAAAGTCTTGATGACAAGGGGCACAAGTTCTGGAGTCTAATGATTGTGGAGAATATCCTCTGGAAGTGAACCAAGTTGAAAGAGAGAGGCTACAGTGGCTTGACAGTTATAGATGGGGTTTGGAGTAGGTGGAGTTTGTGGGCATTATTTACAGGTGGGATAGGGTCTTGTATTGTCTGGAGATTTTCTTGTTTTCAAAATAACCGGCACGTAATCTTTCAATTGTCGACGACAGATTTCTAGGACAATCATGATCTGTGATTATTGCCTTTCCAAAACGCTGATTAAAGATCTTTTGCTTGGCAACAGCACTTGCATCTCCAGTGGTGGCTGTAGAAGGTTGATCCATATATCGTGCCTACTTTAGAAGGACATCTGTGCATTCATTCCCTTCAATACCCCATGAGCTGGAATGGTGGAGAATGCAGGGTTTACTGATTTGGCCAAGGATATTAATTATGCGTGTTAAGTTTGTTTCTCTCTTAATAAGAGTAGCAAAAGAAAATACATTTAAATCGCAAGTTTAATTATAGAAAAAATAGATTAAATTAAAATAATAAATTAGAAATATTACTCTTTATTTGGCGTGTTCAGACAGTTTTGGTTTTTTCAATAAATTTTTATTGCATTTTAAACTCGTAGAATCTTATGTCTGCGAAGCTTTGGTTGTTTGGAAGCGCTAAGGTCTACTTCATTACTACATGATGGCCTACTGCTTAAAACCGATTATGAACAGCAGTAGGAATCTCATGCCATGAACTCCGGTAACGAAGAGCAGCGTCCTACCCATTTGACCATCCTGACTTTCATTTTCCTTTTGATGCATCAAGGTCTACAATCGCAACTCGATCTTTGCTCAAAATATCTATTTTTCATCTTACTTTTACAATGGATTGATATTCATCCGATATAAAACAATTTCGATTAGTGGAGGGTTTGATTTGGAGCACTACGGTTATACATTTTTTGCTGTACGAGGATAAATAAGACAGAGACCTACGGCTTAAAGCTGATCTCTACGAATCTCTAAGAACAGCTCCGAATATCTATTCCACAGTGGGCCGAATGATGGCCGATTGGTTAGGGTGCTGGCCTTCGGAACCGGAGTTCGTGGATTCAAATCCCACTATGGCATGGATGTTCGTAGCCGTTCGGAATCGGCTTTAAGCAGTAGGTCCCGGTCTCATTAGCCCTCATGTTGCAAAAGTATACCGTAGCACTCCAAATCAAACCAAACCTATTCCGCAGTGGGATTCAAAACAACAAACTCACCAAAGTCCAATGTCCTCCCATTTGGCCATCGTTCGATGATTTGCAGATTCAATTACAAAAATAGCTATAGTTG